>CM075870.1:26411600-26883263 GCA_038021265.1 Cyprinella venusta | reverse complement strand
TTGAAACTCTGGATTCTGACAGAGGGCCACGAGACTTCGACCAGCGCACAAAAATGGAGGCTCTAGACCCTTCCAGAGCCGAGATATCGGATGTCAAAGTTTTGACCTGAAAAAAAAACATAAGGGGTAACACTGTCGTTTTTGGCCGAAATTTTGACCCCCTCCGATCTTCTTGAAACTCTGGATTCTGACAGAGGGCCACGAGACTTCGACCAGCGCGCAAAAATGGAGGCTCTAGACCCTTCCAGAGCCGAGATATCGGATGTCAAAGTTTTGACCTGAAAAAAAAAAACATAAGGGGTAACACTGTCGTTTTTGGCCGAAATTTTGACCCCCTCCGATCTTCTTGAAACTCTGGATTCTGACAGAGGGCCACGAGACTTCGACCAGCGCGCAAAAATGGAGGCTCTAGACCCTTCCAGAGCCGAGATATCGGATGTCAAAGTTTTGACCCGAAAAAAAAACATAAGGGGTAACACTGTTGTTTTTGGCCGAAATTTTGACCCCCTCCGATCTTCTTGAAACTCTGGATTCTGACAGAGGGCCACGAGACTTCGACCAGCGCGCAAAAATGGAGGCTCTAGACCCTTCCAGAGCCGAGATATCGGATGTTAAAGTTTTGACCTGAAAAAAAACATAAGGGGTAACACTGTCGTTTTTTGCCGAAATTTTGACCCCCTCCGATCTTCTTGAAACTCTGGATTCTGACAGAGGGCCACGAGACTTCGACCAGCGCGCAAAAATGGAGGCTCTAGACCCTTCCAGAGCCGAGATATCGGATGTCAAAGTTTTGACCCGAAAAAAAAACATAAGGGGTAACACTGTCGTTTTTGGCCGAAATTTTGACCCCCTCCGATCTTCTTGAAACTCTGGATTCTGACAGAGGGCCACGAGACTTCGACCAGCGCGCAAAAATGGAGGCTCTAGACCCTTCCAGAGCCGAGATATCGGATGTCAAAGTTTTGACCCGAAAAAAAATCATAAGGGGTAACACTGTCGTTTTTGGCCGAAATTTTGACCCCCTCCGATCTTCTTGAAACTCTGGATTCTGACAGAGGGCCACGAGACTTCGACCAGCGCGCAAAAATGGAGGCTCTAGACCCTTCCAGAGCCGAGATATCGGATGTCAAAGTTTTGACCTGAAAAAAAACATAAGGGGTAACACTGTCGTTTTTGGCCGAAATTTTGACCCCCTCCGATCTTCTTGAAACTCTGGATTCTGACAGAGGGCCACGAGACTTCGACCAGCGCGCAAAAATGGAGGCTCTAGACCCTTCCAGAGCCGAGATATCGGATGTCAAAGTTTTGACCTGAAAAAAAACATAAGGGGTAACACTGTTGTTTTTGGCCGAAATTTTGACCCCCTCCGATCTTCTTGAAACTCTGGATTCTGACAGAGGGCCACGAGACTTCGACCAGCGCGCAAAAATGGAGGTTCTAGACCCTTCCAGAGCCGAGATATCAGACGTCAAAGTTTTGACCCGAAAAAAAAACATAAGGGGTAACACTGTCGTTTTTGGCTGAAATTTTGACCCCCTCCGATCTTCTTGAAACTCTGGATTCTGACAGAGGGCCACGAGACTTCGACCAGCGCGCAAAAATGGAGGCTCTAGACCCTTCCAGAGCCAAGATATCGGATGTCAAAGTTTTGACCTGAAAAAAAAAACATAAGGGGTAACACTGTCGTTTTTGGCCGAAATTTTGACCCCCTCCGATCTTCTTGAAACTCTGGATTCTGACAGAGGGCCACGAGACTTCGACCAGCGCGCAAAAATGGCTGCTCTAGACCCTTCCAGAGCCGAGATATCGGATGTCAAAGTTTTGACCCGAAAAAAAAAACATAAGGGGTAACACTGTCGTTTTTGGCCGAAATTTTGACCCCCTCCGATCTTCTTGAAACTCTGGATTCTGACAGAGGGCCACGAGACTTCGACCAGCGCGCAAAAATGGAGGCTCTAGACCCTTCCAGAGCCGAGATATCGGATGTCAAAGTTTTGACCCGAAAAAAAAAACATAAGGGGTAACACTGTCGTTTTTGGACGAAATTTTGACCCCCTCCGATCTTCTTGAAACTCTGGATTCTGACAGAGGGCCACGAGACTTCGACCAGCGCGCAAAAATGGAGGCTCTAGACCCTTCCAGAGCCAAGATATCGGATGTCAAAGTTTTGACCTGAAAAAAAAACATAAGGGGTAACACTGTCGTTTTTGGCCAAAATTTTGACCCCCTCCGATCTTCTTGAAACTCTGGATTCTGACAGAGGGCCACGAGACTTCGACCAGTGCGCAAAAATGGCTGCTCTAGACCCTTCCAGAGCCGAGATATCGGATGTCAAAGTTTTGACCCGAAAAAAAAAACATAAGGGGTAACACTGTCGTTTTTGGCCGAAATTTTGACCCCCTCCGATCTTCTTGAAACTCTGGATTCTGACAGAGGGCCACGAGACTTCGACCAGCGCGCAAAAATGGAGGCTCTAGACCCTTCCAGAGCCGAGATATCGGATGTCAAAGTTTTGACCCGAAAAAAAAAACATAAGGGGTAACACTGTCGTTTTTGGACGAAATTTTGACCCCCTCCGATCTTCTTGAAACTCTGGATTCTGACAGAGGGCCACGAGACTTCGACCAGCGCGCAAAAATGGCTGCTCTAGACCCTTCCAGAGCCGAGATATCGGATGTCAAAGTTTTGACCCGAAAAAAAAAACATAAGGGGTAACACTGTCGTTTTTGGCCGAAATTTTGACCCCCTCCGATCTTCTTGAAACTCTGGATTCTGACAGAGGGCCACGAGACTTCGACCAGCGCGCAAAAATGGAGGCTCTAGACCCTTCCAGAGCCGAGATATCGGATGTCAAAGTTTTGACCCGAAAAAAAAAACATAAGGGGTAACACTGTCGTTTTTGGACGAAATTTTGACCCCCTCCGATCTTCTTGAAACTCTGGATTCTGACAGAGGGCCACGAGACTTCGACCAGCGTGCAAAAATGGAGGCTCTAGACCCTTCCAGAGCCAAGATATCGGATGTCAAAGTTTTGACCTGAAAAAAAACATAAGGGGTAACACTGTCGTTTTTGGCCGAAATTTTGACCCCCTCCGATCTTCTTGAAACTCTGGATTCTGACAGAGGGCCACGAGACTTCGACCAGCGCGCAAAAATGGCTGCTCTAGACCCTTCCAGAGCCGAGATATCGGATGTCAAAGTTTTGACCCGAAAAAAAAAACATAAGGGGTAACACTTTCGTTTTTGGCCGAAATTTTGACCCCCTCCGATCTTCTTGAAACTCTGGATTCTGACAGAGGGCCACGAGACTTCGACCAGCGCGCAAAAATGGAGGCTCTAGACCCTTCCAGAGCCGAGATATCGGATGTCAAAGTTTTGACCCGAAAAAAAAAACATAAGGGGTAACACTGTCGTTTTTGGACGAAATTTTGACCACCTCCGATCTTCTTGAAACTCTGGATTCTGACAGAGGGCCACGAGACTTCGACCAGCGCGCAAAAATGGAGGCTCTAGACCCTTCCAGAGCCAAGATATCGGATGTCAAAGTTTTGACCTGAAAAAAAACATAAGGGGTAACACTGTCGTTTTTGGCCGAAATTTTGACCCCCTCCGATCTTCTTGAAACTCTGGATTCTGACAGAGGGCCACGAGACTTCGACCAGCGCGCAAAAATGGAGGCTCTAGACCCTTCCAGAGCCGAGATATCGGATGTCAAAGTTTTGACCTGAAAAAAAAACATAAGGGGTAACACTGTCGTTTTTGGCCGAAATTTTGACCCCCTCCGATCTTCTTGAAACTCTGGATTCTGACAGAGGGCCACGAGACTTCGACCAGCGCGCAAAAATGGCTGCTCTAGACCCTTCCAGAGCCGAGATATCGGATGTCAAAGTTTTGACCCGAAAAAAAAAACATAAGGGGTAACAATGTCGTTTTTGGCCGAAATTTTGACCCCCTCCGATCTTCTTGAAACTCTGTATTCTGACAGAGGGCCACGAGACTTCGACCAGCGCGCAAAAATGGAGGCTCTAGACCCTTCCAGAGCCGAGATATCGGATGTCAAAGTTTTGACCCGAAAAAAAAAACATAAGGGGTAACAAGGTCGTTTTTGGACGAAATTTTGACCCCCTCCGATCTTCTTGAAACTCTGGATTCTGACAGAGGGCCACGAGACTTCGACCAGCGCGCAAAAATGGAGGCTCTAGACCCTTCCAGAGCCAAGATATCGGATGTCAAAGTTTTGACCTGAAAAAAAACATAAGGGGTAACACTGTCGTTTTTGGCCAAAATTTTGACCCCCTCCGATCTTCTTGAAACTCTGGATTCTGACAGAGGGCCACGAGACTTCGACCAGCGCGCAAAAATGGAGGCTCTAGACCCTTCCAGAGCCAAGATATCGGATGTCAAAGTTTTGACCTGAAAAAAAACATAAGGGGTAACACTGTCTTTTTTTTTTGGCCGAAATTTTGACCCCCTCCGATCTTCTTGAAACTCTGGATTCTGACAGAGGGCCACGAGACTTCGACCAGCGCGCAAAAATGGAGGCTCTAGACCCCTCCAGAGCCGAGATATCGGACGTCAAAGTTTTGACCCGAAAAAAAAAACATAAGGGGTAACACTGTCGTTTTTGGCCGAAATTTTGACCCCCTCCGATCTTCTTGAAACTCTGGATTCTGACAGAGGGCCACGAGACTTCGACCAGCGCGCAAAAATGGAGGCTCTAGACCCTTCCAGAGCCAAGATATCGGATGTCAAAGTTTTGACCTGAAAAAAAACATAAGGGGTAACACTGTCTTTTTTTTTTTGGCCGAAATTTTGACCCCCTCCGATCTTCTTGAAACTCTGGATTCTGACAGAGGGCCACGAGACTTCGACCAGCGCGCAAAAATGGAGGCTCTAGACCCTTCCAGAGCCGAGATATCGGACGTCAAAGTTTTGACCCGAAAAAAAAAACATAAGGGGTAACACTGTCGTTTTTGGCCGAAATTTTGACCCCCTCCGATCTTCTTGAAACTCTGGATTCTGATAGAGGGCCATGGGACTTAGACCGAGTATAAAAATGGAGGCTCTAGACCCTTCCTGAGCTGAGATATTGAGATCCGACGTAGCATTTATTCCATTATAATTTTTTTTCATGACACGAAAGTTCCCAAAAGATATGTTGTAAGTCAACAAGTCATTAATCACAGTAAATTTGTGATATTGATCATGTGACTTTGTACAGAGGAGTCTGATGCTCTTTGGATCAATTCAAATCATGCTCTTTTGAAGTTGATATTTCCAGAAATATTTCCAAATAATATCAAAATTAATTATATTTTTAAAATTAAGATATTTTTCTAACCTACTAATGGAAGACATTAGGACATAGTTTTTGTGAAAAACTATTTTTTATAATCACTAATTTTTTGTTTATTATTATTACCCCAAATTAGCACAAGTGTTTTGTATGTGTGTGTGTGTGTGTGTGTGTGTGTGTGTGTGTGTATGTAAAACTACACTAAAATTTTTCAACCTCTTTTCAATGGATATGCTAAAATTTATTTAGAACTGAAAAAATAATGTTAATTATCTCAGAATTTTTTTTCACTCTTTTCATGAATTAATGAGTTACACCTAATTTTTGAGATAATTAAGTCATTAATTCAGAAAAACAGAGCAAAAACTTTTTTCCATGAAAAATTCTCATAATTCTGAGATAATTGACTTGTTAATTCAGAAAAACAGAGTAGATTTTTCTTCTTCAAGTGAAAGTAATACACTTCCGTATCTGAGGATACAAGATATTTAGTTTACAGCATTATAAAATAAGGCATTGATTTTTTTTTTTTTTCAAAGGTGCTTTAATATAACATGTCAGAGTCCGGAAGAAAACTTGCAACAACCATGAATTAATTCAACTTGAAGTATACTCTAAACACTAGCACTCTACAGCCTCTCCAAACTGATTTCAATCCTAGAGTAACTCGTGTCTGTATGGCTTACTAAAAAACAAAGAAAATAAGGCATAATTTAATTGGATGTGCCGACTTCAAACATTGATGTGACATCATGAAATCAAAGTGTATCAAGAACAGCACCTGACCGTTTAGAAGTGAAAAAAACATGGAGAAAAAAAAGTAAATAAAAACCGTGAGCAAAACCAATAGTGTTTCAACGCTGTCAGATCACCTGGAGGAGATCATATTATTTAAAAAAGGTGACATATAGAAATGTGAAAAATATTGTGTTTAACAATTAGATATAAAAGCTAGAAATCAAAATGAACAAGCCAAATTGTCCAGTCAGCTAGAAGACCTTCAGCAACCAGCAGATTTGAAAGAGCCGACGATTGAATGAGAGGCTGTAGAGCACGTCAACAAGCAGAAAACAGCATACATCTCAAATACTGACAGAAGATCATAAAAGTGAGAATGGATTGTTTTCCATCGCCTGCCGCGGAACAGGATGAAGAGAGGTAGACGAAGAAAGAAAAAAAAAAAAAACAGGACTGAACTGTGACGTGGCGGACTCTGGGCAGAGAGAGAAAGAGATAGAGAGGCTATTGCCTGTTCAGCTGCTCCTCTCATCTTAGGCACTGCGGTGATGCAGAGTCTGCACAGCTTGTGCCGAACACTTTTGAAACTCAAAGCCAGAATCTCCCGCTGCAACAGGACAAGAGCAAACCCTTCAAGGACCGACTGCGACTAAAAACGAGTCTTTTCCGCCCATGGATGATAATCTGGCACAAGCTGCACAGCGCTCTAGTCCCTGGGCTGGCACTGGTCGTACCTACAGGGAGGTCTTTTGTAGTGTAGTGTACAGTGGTAGCAGCAGCAGGGTATGGTTTAAAACAAGTTGAAACTAATTTTAAAAATATAAAATATAAAGATGATGGACCTGTACCAATTCTCGATGAAAAAAAAGTAAAAATGATAGAAGGGATACATTTGCAATTGTGCATCCTCACTTCCATATCGGACACGTCGCCTTACTAATAAAAACGGGGGGTGGACAACTGCACTGTCTACGCTACTTCACCAAAAGGCATTTAGCGACTACAATTCTACGTTGACTGGGCAAACAATTTTTGGGGGGAAAAAAAGTCCAAACATTTGTCTTCAGCACCAACATCTGGTTGGTTGATGAAAACCAAACGTACTTCAGCATCGGATTGCGAGACAAACTGTTAGTGATTGGCACGATACAATCTTGGGTTTAAGATCGTTACTCTTAGGTAAGTTGGCAAAAGAGGCCGTGGTATTGGAGACCAGTAACCTAACAAGTGCAAATGCATTCCTTTGCTCTTAGAAAACAAACTAAACATATACAAGTCTAGATAGTAGCGTCAGTCTATATAAATGGCACAAGCGAAAGCAAAATTTAAAATAAAAGGAGCACAAGAAGAACAGAGATGGTGACGTGTACCCAGATTAACATAATTAAAAATCTCTGGCCTCTTTAACAGTGCTTTTATAAAAAGAGTCTGACCTGCCTCCGTTTGTTTTAAAGCATATAATTCTTGTAAAGATTAGGTTCTCTGGAAATGTCATGTACAAAATGTTAATTTCCCCCATAAAAATGACATTCAAAAAAGGCACTTTGTTGGGTTGGAGAGAAAACCCCACAGTCCTTTAACCCTACGGATTTCTACCTGCATAGCGACACCTCGGAGAATGGTTATGACTTGAATATTTTCATTTCAAAAAAGGAAAGAAAAGGTGGATTTTTTTGGTTTATCATAAGCACTTTTCAAAAGAGAAATATTTGAGAGTCCACTAAATGTAAAAAGTCTGTTCATGTCACGGTGTGAGTGTCCTGGTTGGGGGCGTGGGTGTTCTCGGTGAGGTGAGGACTGCAGGCTGGAGGAGAGAGGAGCTGGGATGGGCTCTCCAGTGGCCCCTCGTCAGGCTGCTACCTGCCCCTTAGGTTCTGCAGCACCCCGTACACGTCCTCCTCTTTGCTCAGTCCCTCAAAGAAAGGCAGCAGGTCCAGGAGCTCTGTGTCAGTCATGTCATCAAACCACGACTGCACGGGAACCTTCATAAGACACACACACACACACATACACACATACAATTACAACCTGAAATTATAACCCTGGGTCATTCTAAACCCCGGGTTAATGGAATCGGAACCGAATGCTCATATTATACCCGGGGTTAGCAGTTAATCCTAGGATTCAAAAGCTGTTGTTTCACGCAACACATTCCTAAACACCAGTTTGTTTTGCATATTTGCAGTGTCAATGTTAATGACTGGACAAACGCAGCATGTGACCCCATTTACATAAAGGCGTGTCTTTATGCAACACATTTTTGAGAGAACATTTCCAACTCCAAGATACCCTAGCATCCAAGATACCTGGTCTTTGTTTCCGCAGTAGTTTCAATTTTGATATCTTTAGGTCAAACCGTTCGTGTCTGTCAGTCATATAATGGAGGTCTATGGTCACCACCTCAAAGAGCATGCACAGAGAAGTCCAAATGTAAGTACACATTGATGGCCTAAGACACGAAACGAGCGTTTTGTTTGAGAAAACTAACAGTATTTATAATTTTTAACTCTTGTAACCACAGCCACAAAGCGCTCGTGCCCTCAGATTACTTGGACGTGGCTGTGGTTACACAGAGGTAAAAACGGTAAAAATACCATTCGTTTTCTCACACAAACCACTCATTTTGTGTCTTAGGCCATCACTGTGTACTTACATTTACGAGTCATTAAATCATGTTTAGTTTGGACTTCTCTGTGCATGCTCTTTGAGGTGGTGACCAAAGACATCCATTATATGACTGACTGACACGAACGGTTTAACCCAAAAATATCAAAATTGAAACTACTGCCAATACCAAAAATGTATTTCAAAGTGAACTATCCCTTTAAAAGCGGTGATTAGAATGACGATAACCCGAGGTTAAACACAGTGTGAAAAATCCTATTGTATTATAAGCAGAAGATACAAGTGATAATCCTGTCATCATCAGTGTTATGAAATGTCACTTGTCCAAAATCTTGCTGCAGTTTAGGACTGAGTGTACTTTTTTTGCACTCTGATTTTTTGTTCTCCCAAAAAACTTACAATGTAGCTTTAATTACACATGGTCATATTAACCAGTTCAACCATATGAACCACGTCACACAAGCCTAAAGAACAACATAATAGTTAAGTTGTAAGCTTTATGTGTTTGATTCACTAAAAATACTCATTTAATAATAATTTGAGAGTCGATTGGGATTCGCCAAAAAAAAAAAATAATAATAATAATTGACTGATTCAGAGACAATCATTCAGGAATCAAACTGAATGCAATTGTTTTTGTTCGGTTTGTTATTTTGTTTCATCAGCTATCAAAACTCACAGCATTTTCAGGATGGAAAATGTAGGAAGCAGGGGAGTTGTCCACAATGATGACGTTCCTGAGCTCTCTCCCAAGCCGACTAAGGTCTTTGACATAGTTCCCTCTGTGGAAAACGCAGGATTCTCGGAAGAGTCGCGCCCGAAACACACCCCACTGGTCCAGCAGGTCAGCCACAGGATCGGCATACTGAAGCACACACAGACACAACAGACACTTAGACAAGTTAAAGGTGTATTTTTTCCAGTAGCTCATGCACTGAATAAACTGCAGAGTCACTGTGGAATTGTCCAGTTGCTCCCTGCAACAAATACAAATATAAAACAGAGAAAACGCAAGCTGCTAGGGCAATGTAACACTATTTCCATGTCTATGCAAACAAAAACGTCTACAAAGAGGAGAGTAAGGAAGCCTACAAAACCATAGTCAGATACGTGCTACTACAGCGAATAAGCCGTTACGTCCTCGATATAACAGACATGGAAGCAACCAAGACACGTGATCTAAACTACAGTGTGCCACATACAGCTAATGTGTCACTTACAGGAATGAGAAGAACAAAACACAGAGACATTAGCTACAGATACGGAGACAAATGAAACTTCACAGCATATCGTAAAAGCGGCCAACCTCAAACAATGTGAGCTTTATAAAGGTGAAGGTAGCAGCGTCTGCAACTACTGGTACATGGCACGCATTCTGGAAGAGTCACAGTTGCCATAGAGACACTTACCCATGCATTAGCGGCTAAAACAAACGCAGGCCACACAGAGACAGAGAGGGGGGTCAGATATTAGCAGAGCAGGTATGAATCATCACCCACCCAGCAGGGCTCTGGCAGGTATATCACAGTACTTTCTCCCTTAAATAACATTCAGACTGGTTCAGCCAGTGAGGATTTGTGCACTATGAGAGTAATGAGATGCTGACTGCTGAGTCTTTTATCATGTTTGTTGACATCAAATGAGTCGATGTCATAGTGTGGTGGACAAACCTTGGCTAGACTGGCTGTGAAAAGCACGCATTCAAACAGCTCGCCCATTTTCTGCAGGAACTCGTCAACGTGTGGCCTTTTGAGCACATACACCTACGAAGAGGAGATATTGTGAGTCATTTAAGTCCATTTGATGATAATAAGTGCTCATAATAGAGTTTAACAGTCGGGTTCCGGAAGTAAGACCTCCATTTATTTTCTTCATAGGGAAATAGATTTTCAATGACAACTTGGAAACCTTTTTAGACAGACATACTTTTAGCTTCAAAGTTGTCAATCAACGGTACACACCTCTGTTGAAGCTGACAGGCCACATTATTTCAACTTATTAAAGTAAAATTACAGTTTAACAGTGGAATTCCTGGTAAAGAACTACATTACCCATGATGCTGAAATAATCCAACTTTTTAGCTCCACCTACTTCCATGTAATCGAGTTGGTCTCTCTATGCTCTCAAAATAATTGTATGTATATACATATGTTGCAATAAGCTTAAAAATATTGTTTCTATATATAAATCAACATTTTTAGTAGTTTTATATTTCTTGATCATTTTTAATTTGATTATGCTGTTCGCAATGCTTCATGGGATTGTAGTTCTTTCCCTCAGTAAAACCATAAAGTACAATCTTGGACCTTATTTTTATCTAATTTTTGAATATATTTGCTTCAAATGAAAGTTGGCAATGTTATGATTCACCTCATAGCTGGTTGGCTTAGTCCATGGCTTATAATGCTTTAAATCCCCATAGGAAAAATGAATGAAAAAAATACTTCCGAAACCAACACAGTTGAAAAAGTGGACAGCCACTGTTGCTCTCTATACATGTATTATAATGTATAATAATAATCAAATCTTAATAAAACAATATATTATGTATATAGTACAATATTGTCATTAACAGAGCATTTAACATTTAAGTTAAACTAATCTTTATAATATATAAAACCTATTATAATAATAGTAAAATATTTATAAAATAAAAAGTTCTATAATATAAAAACATAATATATCCAAAAGTCTGCGTCCTTGAACACAAATCAAGCACAGATGATTTACATCAGCTCCAGGACGACAAACGGCTGCCACCTAGTGCAAGTAATCATGAATAGGCCTCCCAGGACAGATAGCCTATCCTGGATTACTTGAACAAGGGAACAGCCACTCAGTCATGTTCACCACTCCATCCAATGAGGCTGACACAGACATAAAACCTGTAAACGGCTTCATAATTGCTATAGAACACACTAGAGTGTAATATGAAACCTGTGCATGTCTCCAATTCTGTACCTGATGCACTGTGCCATCTATCTCCACTGGGACGATGAAATCAGCATTGCTAATAGGCTATGAGAGAGAGAAAGAAACAAATGCAAACAGTGTTATGATCCAGAAGAAGTGATCCAACTGAGCCAACCCAAAATTGTATTTCACACATTTTCTGTGTGCAGCCTTTCAGACAAAAGGCATGAATCTTATTAAATACTCATGTTTTGTTTTGTCATGCACTGGCTCAATAAGCTTCAAGTATGTTTTTATTTAATGTGGCCTTTACCAAAGTTATTCGTTTTCATTTCAACCTGATTGTTCTACTGAACGTGTGAGCATCACTCAGGCTGTATACTTGTGTACCTTGAAAAAAAAAATCCATCTTTCAAAATATTGCTTTTAAAAAAAAAAAAAATCTTTTACGATTCTATTAAAACATAATTTTCAAGGGTTTTCAAAGATTTCATGTGCCTATTACACAACACTATCTTAAAGGGATAGTTCACCCAAAAATGAAAATTACCCCATGATTTACTCACCCTCAAGCCATCTTAGACATTATTTTTTCAGATGATTCATAAGACATTTATTAACTCCCCTGAGCTGTGTGGAGCACTTTTATCATGGATGGATGCACTTTGATGGACTTCAAAACAGAGACGGCCATTCACTGCCATTATAAAGCTTGGAAGAGCCAGGACATCTTTTAATATAACTCCAATTGTATTAGACTGAAAGAAGAATTTCATATACACCTGAGATAGCTTGAGTGTGAGTAAATCATGGGGTAATTTTCATTTTTGGGTAAACTATCCCTTTGAATAACTCCAAAGATCATCTTTAAAAAAAAAAAAGTTAAATTAACAAATGTGATTGTTCTCTTTCATGCTTTGTCTTTTTTCTAAAGAATAAATCAAGTGAGCTCATTTGCCACTTCAACTACCTCATCAAATCACACAGCAATAAACTAACAGCTGATAAACAAGATGACAGCAATCAGAGTTTACTGATGTGCGATAAGCTCCATTTACTTCTAATTTGCATAAGTGCACTGAAAGTGCAGTGCCAACAAACAGCAGAGGGCGTCTGTGCTCTTTCAATACAAACCTTTCATGTTGAAACATTACTAATCAGGTGTGAGGAAGGTTTGAGTATGGCACACCTCACACATTTGTCCTTACAAGCATGACTGAAATCAGTTGATCACAGACAACTTAACTCCGCACAGCATGACATATGAAATAACAAAAGGTTTTGAAAAAAGCTTGTATGTGTTTTTGTTGAGTCTATTATTTGATACATCAGACTTTTATTTTTAAGAGGAAATATGGAGGTATTTTCCTTTTTTAAAAGCCCGAACTGAACAAAAACATGCAATTTTTTGAATTGCAAAAAAAAAGAATGAAATTATGATAGCTTGTGATGTCATGTAAATTAATGAGATCTTTAAAGGCAGTTTAACAGACTATAAACATGAAATAATGTCTTATTAAAATTATGTTTAAATGCTTAGTTTTATGATCAAAGCTCTGTAGTTTTGTTGGCAATAGAGTGACTCACATTGAGACATTTTCCTCAAACCTCCGATGCATATTATATACTCAAATTTTAACATGATTTGCAAAAAAATTAAATAAAATTCTTCAACAATATAAACACTCTTATGTTTGGTTTATAAAAATTCATTAAAAAAGAGTAAAACTAAAAGGCCTTTTACTTGCTAAAAAATATGAACTCATGAATCAGAGGAGAGAAGACATGTAGTAGATTGTGCACTTAGGTTTAAAGCAAAGTTCATCATTTTGATCATTCAGCGGCCTTAGAATTTTGCTTATCAAATATGACACAGTATGCCATAAAGGGTTAAACATCACACTACCCCATGCCAAACAGATCAAGATGATAAAAAGCTCACTATTGAGTTTCACAATCAGGGTTTCTCTTCTACTCTCCTTCTAGCAGCAGAGACAAATGAGCCCTGACTGGGCCGTCACCAAGCATCACAGGAAGTTCTGCCCGCATGCATATATATCTCTGACGCAAATAGGTCACTGTGGGTCACTGTCACTGAGCAAAATACTGAGAGAAGTCACAGTTTCATTGCATTTGTGACCCATTCCTGGTTGCCTTTCTCTGGGAAATAACTAACGCTGTTGAATGAGAACTGAACTGAGTTAGACGATGACATCATTTTTAGCAGATCTGCTTTATAGACGAAGTTAACTAATTGAATAATTGATGACCTTTACAACAGAACTAAATCAACACTGAACTGACTTTAGCTGAACAACAGCCAAAATGTATCAATTTTCATGTTATCGCTGTAAAGCTGCTTTGAAACAATCTGTAGCCTATTGTATACTGAACTGTATACCTGAAAAGGATCTACAGGCAAGGATTAATGAATTACCTTAAACGAGCTGTGCACCAGAGTCTCATCCAAGTCTATTACAACACACTTTTTCCCATAGTCATTTATGTTAACCTCAGGCAGGAGGTACTTCTCTGGAGGCTGTGGAAATGAAAAACAGAGAGAGTTAGCATGATGAACATGGAGCAGATTCAGCCTAATGAGTGAGAAATGAGGCACGGGAGTTTTAGCCACGACGTGTTAGACTGTTATGAAGCAAAATGAGCAGAAAGAAGCACAATCCCCAACCACCAACACATTTCCTCTGGGAATTGTAAGGGAAACTTTCAGGCATTTTAGGAAGTGTGTTTCCTGAGCTGCACAGATGACGCGCATGCAGTAACATCCCAGCTCTTTCCGAGCGGAAGTGGAAAGGATTGTGTCCGTATGTGGGGATTAAAAGGTTTTTCACACATTAATCAGCGATGCAGGATGGGTAAGGTTAGAGAATGCAAGAGTGACTTCAACACTGGCTGTCTGTATGAAATCCCATCACTTTATTTATATGCTGCGGGTGAATGGGTCCCTCTCTTGATCCAGTTCTCTAATCCTGGCTGCACCGTCTCAATTCAAGCAGAGGCAATCTTGTTATAGAGGGAGGCAGTATGCTGTTGAGTCTATCTAATCTAAATCCCTGTCTGTTTAATGGGATGAATCAAGCTTAGGAGGAACCGCTGGAGTGCAGTCATGATCTTGGTCCAACCTGCTGAATGAACACAGACACCAGAACACTTACAGTTCGGCTGGCCACGAGTTCCTGTTCAGTACACAAACAACAGGACAGCAAATCATCAGCAATTCGGGGAATGTGTGATCGCAACTTCCAAAATCTTATGGGGATTGATCACGAGAGCTGATCTTCCAATCGGGACTTCAACAGCCTACCATTGAGAACTTCTGAACGGCATTGTACATTTAAATGTGTATGCCTTGCAAACTTAAATTTTTTTTTTGTTGTTTTTTGTGATGTACTGTACACTGTTCTTGTACATTCTGCTGATCTATCTCCAATATAGATTATCTAGCTGGATAACACAAGTCTTTTTTGAGAATTCAACAAAATCCCATCTAAGTCCTCAAGGCATCAGTAATGTTAAATGACGAACCAAACAGTAATGTTTAGCTTCGCATGCCATAGTCAACAAAAATAACATAAAAATGTATGGAGATATCTGTCAAATTTCCAGCTAGTTTCAAAAACTGTAAAAAGGAAACTAAACATTAACATTATTTCTAGCAAATATAAAAATGCATTGAAAATGCTGGCATCCCAAGTAAAAAGTAGCTTGACTGACCAGCAGAAGAAATGCTCAGAACCTTTTAACAGACTACAAAACGTGAAATACACACTTGCATTATCAAATTATAAGTAGTCATACCCCCAATAGTTAAAAAGCTGGAGGGGAGGGGGGGAGCATAGCCAACACATGTTGCTAAACGCCTTAATTGAGCCCATAATTGTGTGAAAAAAACATTAAGCTTTCCAGTCGCCACAGTAGTAGTAATATACGATTTATGAAAGCATCCATCAGGCAAAGTGCATCACTGTCCACAGAGCTGATTGGAGAGTACAGTGGTGAGACGCTCCATGCGGCATGCGAGAAAGCACACAGACAGACGACACAGAGTGGAGTGGAGTCATACATACACTGGGGATAGGGATGACCTCAACCTGGTCACACTGGGACATGAGATGAAGACAGAGGAAACAAACAAGAGAGGAAATGAGGTGCTGAACCACAAGACAAATGGACTATAATTAAGACACATGTGATACAGTCTGCACAGAAAAAAAAAAAGAGAGAGAGAGTTGTGATGTCTTCTATTTAACACGAGGAAAACACACATGACGGCGAGAGTCTCTGGATCAATACGCATCTGATCTTCTGTAATCGCTCCCGTTATAGACCATTTCACAAGATGTAAACAACACTGGTCCAGAAACACTTCCTGTTTCAGTTTGTAACTGTTTTCTTTATTTCGCATGTAAAGAAAACATCTTAAAGCTGTTTGTTTAACTTTTTGATTCAGTTTTAAATGTTCTGTTGGTTGTATTTTATCCCAAGCTTTTATGTAGTGTTAAAAAACTGAAACAGGAAGTGCTTCTGGACCAGTGTTGTTTACATCTTTTGAAATGGTCTATAAAGAGGATGTGTGGGCAGTCTCACCTTTGGTGGAGCTCCGTTCTCCTCCACAGGTGGCGGCAGAGGACTGCTGTTGTTGTTGGGTGGGGTGGGCGGCTCGGCATCGTAACTCCTCAGGCAGCAGAACAACGAGCTGAAGATGCTGCGAGTCCTCTTCTTCTTCAGGCTGCTGTTAGACAGTGAAACTACAAAAAGAATAGACAGAGAGAACATGGGTTTAAAACAAATGACTACAATAATAAGGATGTTTGATATTTTTACTGACATTATATATGCTCAGTTACAGATATATAACACTATACAGCTAGTATTCAAAAGTTTGGGGTCAAAAAGAAAGAATTTTCACACCAAGCTCTCCAAAGCTGGATTGATTAAAAATACAATCAAAAGTAAAATTGTGAAATATGATTACATTTTAGAATAATTTTAAAATCTTTTACAATTTCTTCCTAAATTTTCAGCAGCAGAAAAACTGATATTTCAAAATTCTTTGATGAATAAAAAGTAAAAAAGCAAACAGCATTTATTAGAAATAGAAACTTTTGTAACATTTTACGTCTCTTTACTTTCACTTTTGATGAAATCAAAATTGAATACATTAAGCATTAATTATCATTGAAAAAAAAAAAAAAACAATTACTGACCGCAAACTTTTGAATGGCAGTGTACACTGTTATTTTAAACAGGCCAAGTTTTTAATTATAACTCTAAAACTTATATCTACATAATAATACATACATTTAATAAAGATAAATGGCCTATACAGAACGGCTAGGGTCCGAAGTTAAATAGAGTTTTCATTTTTACGATTTACATTGATTCATTTCAGTCAGTACACCATGATCTTTTGCCTGAATTATGGGAGCAACTTCCGTTGAACTAACCAATCAGCAAAAGGTTTGCTATATGAACGAATGGCATTTTCAAAACAGGGTGCAATGACATGACATTATTCTACTCACCCTGCAACCGTCGAACACAAATTTTAAGTGTAAAAGTAAATTAATAACACAGAGACCATGAATAACCCGTATTATTTTCGCAGCAATTTACAAACGTGTTAAAAATAACTGTAGTAATATGCCTGTATAATGCAACAGATTGCCTTAATCAAAATTGTTAATTAACTAGAAGATGGAACATTAAGTGATAATACAGTGATTGTGATTTCCATCATTTTTGACATAAAATAATAATTCTACCTGAGTAAACACTGGTTATAGGGATTAAAAGTGAAAAGGGGAGACAATTACATTTTAAAGCATCTGTGTGAAAACAAACCTGGAAAAAGAGAAGAACAAGAGATTCTCAGTGAATTCCAGTGAATTATTCTATAACGTTAATTAAATTGGGAGAGCAGCAGACCACAAATGTGCAGTATATGTTGTGCAGTATATGCAGTATGTGCAGTATATGTTGTCCTTTTTAATACTGTTACAGTGGAATACAAACGAAAAAAAAAGTATATATATAGGAAAAGAATGCAGAAACTGAAAAGAGCTCTTGCCATAGATTCCTGTCATACCACATTACATTAAAATATCAAGCATTACGTGTTTCTCTTGAAGTCTGACAACGAAGAAAATTTTAGAGCTCAAATTTTTTGTGTTTTTACGTTGAACTTCCCCAAACTGGAAGTGTCACCCTTGAACTAAAATGAAATAGGCTCTTTAGGAAAAAGGTGGATTATACATAAAAGTTCAATAACACTCATTAGGGACACTTGGTGGAAGGAATGCCTGAATACCCTTTAGGGAAATGGCTTTCTCCAAATCAAGATTTCACATGACGGCATCTTTAATTAAAAGTCCAGACTATTACAAATGATTAAGGACAGGCTTTACACCAATACACCGCACAAAATTAAAGGCCGTCAAAGACCCTTGCAGTTCTCCTCTCCTCATTCACACACACACTAATAATAATCTTCATTCCAGCACCACAGTGGAGGCTCTGAATGTGAACACTGAGGTCACCAGCAAGTAAAGGCCCTTTAAAAATAGTGACAAGCAGAAAAAAAAAATGAAACTAGACCCCACTCGCTTACAAACCCCACCCCGTCCCCTTTAGGCTCCTAAAACCTAGTCCCTCCACTCATTGGCTGCGGCCTTCAGCACCATTTTAAGGGACAGAGGCTATTTTCCCTCGTTCCTGAAGCTTCACTGATGACTTCAGAGGCACAGACGAGGGGGAATATTTGAGGAAGAAAGGGAAGAAGAGAGGAGGGCAGCAGCAGCAGAGGTGGGGCTAAGAAAACAACCAGCCAATGAGAATCGAGCATTCCTCTCCCGCCCCTTTAGCCACCATCTCAAAGGTTCAGCTGCTGAACATCTCAAGCTTTCCACCGCAAAATACAAGATCCAATACATTACACTAATATTTTTGAATTGCATTAAAAATATTCTGAGACTGAGCTTATTAAAAGATAGCACTTTAAGTAGACTTTCAATATTTTTGATTAAGAAAACAGCTTCTAATAATGCATGGCAGTGCTAGGATCATTTTTCATAAGTGGGAGGACAACAGCTTGTCTTCACTCAGGAATATTAGAAGAAGTGTCAGAAAGCATAATCAGCATCATGGCAAGAAGAGCTGTAAAAAAAACACGATATTTAGGTCAACCGAGCATAGCTAGTCACAATGAGAGTGTTTCTGCAATGCCACAACACAAAAAAAACGATAACTGTGTGTATCTGTCTGTAAGCTTACTATTATTTAAATGCCTTTTATATACAAAGAGCAAAAATATGACTGCAAAAACATCCAATGAACAAAGTTATATACGATAAACCATTTCCATATGCACTCTAAACAAGCAAAAGAATACAATGCGGTAAAGTTCAGGACGTTTTATATAATACTGGGCAGAATGCAAAAAAGATCCCTGTCAGGCAACGGGCCAGAGAGATTGATCACTGCGGCAGACTATCAGATGCCATCAGAGCTCAAGCAGCTGCCTTAAAAAAATCCTGTAATTACTACTGACTTTAATTACTTCTGGCTTAATACTAATCTACATGTTGAAAAGACTCATTATGGCTCCGAAGAGGGAACTCTGGTCTGGATGGTCACAAAAGGCATTTAAGTGTTGCCTAACACGCCATCAAAAGCGCAAGGACCATTTTAGATTGTTCAACTTTATTCTGTGCTGTTTTGAGAGGGCAGCTGTTGAAGAGCTTCTCCACTCAGCCGCCCAGAGGTCAAAGGTAAAGCTCTGGAAGTGCTCCATCCAAATTCCTCCCATCACAGAGCTGGACATCCTCAGATGAGCAGCCCTGCAAAACTGTAGCATGTATTTTATTTAAAGGGATATTTCCCCCCAAAAATAAATTCTGTCAATCACTCAACCTCATATTGTTCCAAACCAGTATTACTTTCAATAATCTTCAAAACACAAATCTTTTTAATGAAATCTGAGAGCTTACTCTCCATTGACCACTAAGCAAGTTAAGCAACTACCACTTTGACGCTTCAAAAAGTTCATAAAGAGATCATAAAACTAATCCATATGAATTGAGCAGTTTAGTCCAAAATTCTCTGAAGAGACATGATTGCTTTATATGATGAACAGTTTGATTTAAGCTTTTATTCACATAAAAACAATCATACATCAGTTGTGGTAAACGGAAGCTCAGGCATGTTCGCTTGACGTGTGAGAAACAATGGCTGTGTCCAAAATCTCCCACTACTCACAATATAGTTGACTATATAGGGAGCTCGCCATTTTGTAGTGCTTATTTTTGATAATGCTGGATTTAATCAACAAGTTATACTGTATTCATCAGTGGTGTGCTTTAAAAACTAAAATGTGCTTTCTGGCACATAAAAAATGTTTGTTGGCATCCTGACCTGCACAGCGCCATCACAAAACTGATTTGGCTGTTTTGTAAAACAAAATTGTAGGCAACTAAATAACATATCTAGCCTACTATCCTATCTATCCTGCTGTCCGAATGTATAGTGATGATTATTACACCCTATATAGTCCACTCAATGTATCCCAGTACAAAAGTACTGCACAACCGATGGTCACTAACCCAAGCCCTACATACAATCCATCATGCATTGCGCTGATCGTAAAAATGGCGGAGGGACGCAAGGGGAGCAGCGCGTCAATACAAATTTGTCATACAAATGCAAGTTATTTTCTATAGAACGGGAGAAACACACCGGTGTTTCTCCCGTTCTATAGAAAATAACTTGCATTTGTCTTCTTGTTTTGCACTTGCACAAGTCTTCTTGATAGCAAATGCAACAATTGACTAACGTTTCGATGTACAGCTACATCTTCATCAGAGTCCTTGGAGAAAATGAGTAATGAAGCCCTTAATAAGGATCATCAACAGGTGTGATTGTACGTGAAGGGGGCGTGACTCGCCCAAGACGCACTCATCAAAGCCAAGGTGCCACACTCAAACAATCATTAAAGAAATAAAATGCACAAACATGCCTGAAAGGTAAATGCAAGAAACATGCATGGAATCCACATGGCAACCAGGAAACCAAAAACAATCCACAAGTCACAAAATATGCAAAAAAAAAAAAAAAAAGGGGGGGGGGGGGGGGGGGGGGTTAAAGAAAGCAAGATAAATTCAAATCTTCATTTAAACCAGAAGGTTCAAGAGTGTTAAGTGTATGTATCCAGAACGCTTCCCTGCATAGAAGTTTATTAATAATATCACCCCCTCTAGGTGGGGGTATGATTCTCTCAATTCCCCAAAACTTCAAAGATGCAGGGGAGCCATGATTGGCCTGCTTATAATGCCTCGCCATGGCATAAGTTAAGTTCTGGGTGCGAATTGCTGTTTTGTGCTCAGCTATTCTTAGTTTCAATTGACGTTTTGTTTGACCTATGTATACCAGTCCACAGGGACACTTTAGCATGTATATTACGTGAGTGCTGTTACAATTAATAAATGAAGAAATAAAATATTTCTTACCCGTACGTGGATGTAAAAAGTCTTTAGTGTTGATCGAATTGGAGCATTGCGCACAGTTGCCACATTTGTAAAAGCCCAGAGGTGGGCTAGAGAGCCAGGTGGTCGGCAGAGGCGAAGTCATATCCGAGTGAACCAATCGGTCGCGAATGTTACGCGCGCGTCTGAATACAAATCTGGGTGGCTCAGCGCAGATGTCTTTAAGTGCAGGGTCACTGTTAAGGATATGCCAATGTTTTCGAATTATATTTTTTATTCTTCCTGCTGCTGGAGTATAGCTAGAGGAAAACATAATTTTGGATTTAGTGTGAAGCTTAGATTTTTTCTTTAACAATGAGGCGCGATCTGTATTTAGAGCCCTATTCCATGCTTTATTAATGTCAGATTTGTCATAGCCACGTTGTTCAAAACGACGCGCTAGGTCTGATGCTTTAGCCAAAAATTCGCTTGTAGTGCTACAGTTTCTTCGGACTCTTAAAAATTGGCCCACTGGTATATTACGAACCAGATGAGGCGAATGATTGCTGTCTGCTCTTAAGAGGGTGTTCCTGCTGAGAGGCTTGCGGTAGACAGTGGATTGTAGAATATTATTTTCATCCTTAAAAATGGTAAGGTCTAAAAAATCAATAGACAACTTACTGGATTCCATAGTAAACGACAGATAGTCTGCGGTAGAGTTTACATAAGTCACAAATTGAGACAACTCACTAGTTGTACCTTTCCATATTAAAAAAACCTCAATGTATCTACGCCAAAGTACTAGTTTCGAATGGAACGGGTTGTTTTCGATGTTCTGTATGAATTTTTCTTCCCATAGACCCATTACCAGACAAGCATATGAAGGTGCAAAGAAGACCCCATAGCAGTCCCTTGGAGTAGTAAATAAAATTTGTCCTTATATTTGAAAAAGTTATTAGATAAGATAATCTCGACCAAGTTTAAAAGAAATTCTGATGGAGGTAGAACATCAGTGGGACGTCTAGTTAAATAATGTGAAATGGCTTGTAAGCCTATGTGATGAGGTATCCATGTAAGTTATTTTCTGTCTCATTTAACTTACGATATGTAGTAGTTTTAAAATTTTGTCAGACATGTATAAATTCTTTGTAAGCACGCACGCGTTTAAATGCGACAGAAATGACGTAATCAGCGGCGCCGAGAGACGATCAAGTAGTGTACGAAAGTGGTGTTTCTATTATGCTGGTGAGCTCACTATATAGTGCTCTACTCCCTACGCCCTACATAGGGGGTAGGGAGTAGTGGTTTGAGTGGAGATTTCGGACACAGCCAATGAGGTTTATTCTGATGTTAGGCAGCACGTTTGAGTTTCCTCAAGGAACCAATAAGGTTTATTTTCGTGCGTCAAGCAAGTTCGGTTGAGCTGTTGTTTATGTTTGCCGATCAATGATTATATGCGA
This sequence comes from Cyprinella venusta, assembly GCA_038021265.1. Lineage (NCBI taxonomy): Eukaryota > Metazoa > Chordata > Actinopteri > Cypriniformes > Leuciscidae > Cyprinella > Cyprinella venusta. The sequence goes on along the minus strand of CM075870.1, from coordinate 26,860,755 downwards.
ATAAAAACTTAAATTCAATCTGTTCATCATGTGAAGCAATCAAGTCTCTTCTGAAAATTTGGAATAAACCGTTCAATCCATATGGATTAGTTTTACGATCACTTCATGAAATTTTTGAAGCGTCAAAGTGGTAGTTGCTTAGCTGTCAGTGGAGGGAAAGAAAGCTATCAGATTTCATCAAAGAGATTTAATTTGTGTTCTGAAGATGAATGAAAGTCTTACAGGTTTGGAACGACAGAATTTTCATTTTGGGGGAAAATATCCCTGTAAGGAGAAACACTATCTGCATTCTTCAGTTAATTTTGAGATTTTGGGCTATTTTGTTTTCATAACATGTAGCATGTTCATAAAACATCAAGACTGGTAAAAAGAAAACATTCAAAGAAGTATTAGAGTTTATTACACACTTTATCTATTAGCACCTAAAGAATGAAAATGACCTTTTCTCCTGCACTGAGCCAGAAACCTCTATGCACATACACCAACCTTTAATTTTTCTATTTTACAAGTAATAAAAAGAGATATCCAAAATCCCCTCAATAAAAATTATTAACTTAAATGTGTCGACCAAAAACATAAAAAAATAGATTTATCCAATATTCCTATTTCTTTTCTGGAATTTCTTATTAAATAACTCCACATTTGCAAATTTAAACAACATATCCAAAGACTTGTGCAAAACAGTTGTCTTAATGTACTGTACTTTATTAGTTTTGATATTGCTGGATTTAATCAACAAGTTATACTGTATTCATCAGTGGTGTGCTTTAAAAACTAAAATGTGCTTTCTGGCACATAAAAAATGTTTGTTGGCATCCTGACCTGCACAGCGCCATCACAAAACTGATTTGGCTGTTTTGTAAAACAAAATTGTAGGCAACTAAATAACATATCTAGCCTACTCAACAATTCCTGCTGCTGGCCTGACCGAAAGAACAACAAGTCAAAAGTCCACCGCTTCTTAAATAAAACATGTGCCCTTCAAAGCACTCAACTTATGCAAGTCTTGCCCCGTGACAGAAAGAAACATGTTTACGTTAGTCTCCATTCACATCACGGGCGACCAACGCAAAACTTTGGCTCTTAACTTTAGCAGTTTACATTGCGCCTTTGCGACTATTCAAATATATAAACACACTCGGTGATTGTTCTGCATCAAATGTAACACGTTGTCATATAAAAGCATAAAAAACACTTTATCATCGTTTATGTTGGACTAAACAGGAATGAAATGATTATTGTCCCCGAACACAGGCTCGCAGCCCGCTCGTTTAAAATGGTGGGTAAGTTAAAGCTAACAAAACGCGCAACGGTGACCAACTTCAAAGCACAAAAACACCTCTCACCTTTCTCAGCATTTGACGAGAGTATCTCCTCCTCCTTGGGGTTCGTAACCTGCGTTATTATGGACGTGTTGTCCATGGAAACGAGATGTTAGCTCCTCTTTCCAGCGAGTTCTGGCCGTGTCCGTGTTTCAGGTTGTGCTAACAGCTAGTCGAGTTAATGGCAGATCTCCAGCAGCCAGCCAGCAGACTGCTGTCGCTGAGGCTAGCGTGGGCGAACGGACTGCACCCGACCACTAATCTTTGCGTTTTGTTGCATTAAAATACGCGTCGCGGACACACATTTGATCAATCAGCCCGTGCGGATGCGCATTACAAAAATCAACTGCGCCAGCGCCGAATGGCTAACAAGTAACTGGAGGCTGGATTGCTAAAATAAGATAGCGTTAGCGAGCTGAGCATGAAACCTCCGATTCTGGGCTGAATAAATGACCCGCGCGATGTCTGAACGCTCGCGTTTAAACTAACGTTACTGGAGAACGCCGCGACATCTGTGCGCTTAAGCGAGGGTCAAAAACTGCCTCTTCATGTTTTCCCGTGTTTTCTGATCTCTGCTTCCAATATGGAGACGGCGTGTGTTTGATGTTCACGAGATAGAGCTGAGGAACAGCAGGAGGAGGTATTTTCTGGGAACCCCCTCCCTCATATTAAAAATAAAAGCACGGCCGGGGAGCGCGCAATCCGCCCAATGACAGGACAGGAGTTCTCACACAGTCGACTGATCAACACTGACTATGGAATTAACACTAAACAACAAAAGAAGTCCAAATAAAATACACTAACAATTGGTAAAACAATTGGCAGCTTCAATATGCGAATAAATGAATATCTGTCATTTACAGTAAAGAAATTGATATACAATGTAAATTGGCATCACACTGTGCAATAGAGAGTAAAACAAATTGTGCCTGTATTATGAAGTGGGAAACAGACCATAGGCCTATATTTCTGACTGTAAGGTTTAAATAAAGGGCTTGCCTTTCCCTGTGCGCAGTCAATTTCCATCGCATGTCTCCCTCTGCTGCTCAACATTATTGTTGCACGTTGGAATATACTGCCAACATCTTTCACAGGCTCCTTTTTCTTCCCCTTTTTAATTTCGCGTGTTTCCAAAGGTTGTCAATTATGTCAAAAAAAAAATAAATAAATAAAAACTATAAGCAACAACAAAACATTTGGTCTTTGTTTAATATTAACACCCACATTAACAAAAACAAATGAAATTGTCAACCATTTCTATGTTAACCCATGCATTTTTTGTTTTGAATTATAGCTAGTATAGGCTATTGCTTTTTATAATATTTAAGCCTATAAACCGTTAACCTGTGTGTGTGTGTGTGTGTGTGTGTGTATATATATATATATATATATAGGCTATATACTATATATATATATATATATATATATATATAGATATAATTTTATTTATTATTATTTGTTTATTTTACATATCTTATTGTCTTGTATAGCAGCAGAACTGTGAACAAAATAGCCTGTCTTTATTGCTATGTTTCTTCTGCATGCTTTTTGTCACTTTGGGATTGTAATCAGAACAGCCTGTTTAAAAACGAGCAAATTGTATGTAGTAGAAACAGACGTAGCCTAATCAGATAAATGCGTGATTGTAAGCTTTTTGACTTTCTGATATAGTCTATAATTCCGGTTACTTATAAGGCAAGTTGCAAAGTTTTTATTGAATCAATGCTTATAGAGTCTGTCATATAAAGGGGTATGAGTAGCCTATGGCTACATAAGTTTTACTTCTTCCCACTCCTTTCTGCACAGATAAATAGTTTTTTTTTTCTTTAAGAACTGGACAGTATGGATTTTTACTTTGTTGTTCATTTGTTTTTACCACTATTCTTTGTTTCATTGATTATTATTTTATTTTTATTTTTTATTTACATGTTCAAGATAAAGATATCAAATCAAATATAGCCTACTGTGCGTATAGCGCAAATCTGCGTGCCCCCTTCGTTTGGGGTCAATAAAATCCCTCACTTTACCCTCATTGATTTGAGCCCCGTCACTGAGGAAAATGTAGCCTAGCCTAATCGTTTATAGGTTAGATAAGGCTAATAACAAAGGGTGCGCATTGCAGATTCATCAGATTATTGATTTATGCATAGCAGTTGGAAAAATAGACTAATACCAAAGTTATGTCATGAAGTTCACTGGATGAGCTATCTGCTACTGTCTTTGGGACAGTTGCTAGAATAGGCTATCATCCCACGGACCAGAACATAAGGAATTTCTCCAAACGGCCATCTCTTGTCAATTAGCGCTTCTTCAATTTGTGCGCCTTTTTGATGGACAGTTGGTGCCACCCCTCGGCGGTTCCACTCCGGATTATAAATACACTCTCTCTAGTCTACACCCCCTCCCGCAACATCCACACCAGATACTGCTGCCTCTCACAGTGCACCATCGGCACTGGGAAACCGGGACGGATGTATTAGGAGAAGCCCCAACTCACCCCCCTTTTCTTTTCTTTTTTCCCCCTAATTTTGTGGGGGTTGACATCTGTCTTCACTCTTCAAACATCTGAACGGCTGTGAAAGGCAGATAGCCTACAAGGTTAGTGACTGAGCAAGTGCACCTGGTTTTGAATTAGCCTACTGTACTTACTGTACACGGTGTTGCAAATAGATAGAGTCCCATGGACCATAATAAGTGAGGCGGCGTGTGGGCGTTTGGAGGTTGGTTGGTTGCAGCATCTTACATCTAAACGCACTTTGGACTTGCCTGTATAGCTATATTAATTAGTCGACACAAATACTCTGATTTTAATTGAACAGGTACACGCAAGCCTTCGTTATTAATTAACTGTTAAGATCAAGGAAAGTGAGTGGCAGCACGCTCGTCCTTGGTTTCTTGTGCTCCTGAAGGATCTCCTGATGTGTGGGAGATCGCATTGCGCTGCAGCTGCCGCACTGTACTATGAGCAACTGCTCAGGCTAAAATAGGAAGACGTTGTACGGTGCGGCGCAGCTGACTGTGCTGTTTCTGAGGAGCCGTGAAAACAGGCACTCCCATTTAAGTCACTGACTAGTCTTGTCTTCTGAGAATTAGACTGGGTGTCAACTAAGTGCCAATGTTTTTGTTGTTTAATTTGTTTTAGTTTTGTTATTAAAGGCGAAGACATAGCCTAGCCCATCGTTTTGGTGTTATCGTTTAATGCGTAAAATAGCTAATACGCATAAGCTATATTATATTGATGAGCATCGTGTGCGTGTATGCTACTTTTACATAAGTATGGTAATGGTCTCTTTTTCTCCCGCAAAATATCAGCTTTTACTTTTACTGTTGGCACTTATTGGCAGAGGTTGCTGCCTTACATTCTTAAGTTCAATCAACTTGGATGTTTTAAGTAGGCTAATGTAACTTAAATGCATTGAACTGATTTCATTAAATGGTTGAAACTTGCTTAACTTGTTTTGATGAGTTAAGAAATGTTATCATCATTGATTTTTTTTTACCGTGAGAGTTTGCAGTGTGGTTTAGCCTACAGCAGACACAGTAACGAACATTATTATGTTGCTAACGAATGAACTAAGAAAGTCCTAAAACGAGCCCAAATAAATTGATAGGCTAAATAGGCTAACATTTAGAAGGCTCGAATGAGATAGGCATACAAGTTAATATGTTTTTGTTGTACCATTTAAACTGTTTTGAAGCATTATAAATCACCACTCCTTTAAATTGGACTTTGAAAACTAGTTTTGCAAGTAAAACTTGATTAAGGGTGCAAATCCGAATGTAATGTTTCTTGACAACGTCACTGTTGAACGGGAATTATAATCAGCACAATAAAATAAAAAATAAAAAGTAAATTTAAAAATGTATAGGCTGTGCTATTTTGAATTCTAGCCCTTTATTATATTAATCTTATGACGAATTGTAAAACTTTTTTTTACTCCAACTGCAAATTTGTAACCTCATTAATATTAATATGTACATCACAACAATCTCCTGTGATTGGACAAATAATTGCCGGCTGATATCATAAGGTGAAAATTTCCCCGCCTTCCATTGCTTAACGGCAGATCCAAAGTGTTTTCATTTTCTTAACGCTTTTGAGCTCAACTTTCTCACTAAAGTCAAATATACCTTTCTATATACGAAAAGTAGCCTATTGAAATAGTGTCATTTTGACCTGGCTGTAAAATACCTGGAAAGAAGAGAAGGATCGGTGGATCTCTGAATTGTGAGTGACGTTTGACCCCCAACGGCCGTTAGTGAGTACGACAGCGGAGCTAATAAAATATTGTATAATACAAACAAATAATAAAATACAAAATAAATACGATTCGACATCATAATTAATCATTGGTTTATGAACATTTAATATGACAAACAATAAAAACAACCTTAAACTTGGGCGTAGTGTGTAACGTTACCTTTACCTTGTAAGATAATTTTCATGTCAGTGTAACTTAAGTTTATTGGATTTTAATGTTAAGACTTCTCTTCAGGTTAACCATGGGGATCAAGGCAGCCCTTCCCAAGATTGAGCTGTACATGTACACTGCTGTCCTTTCTCTTGCACTCTTATGGGCAGGCAGCTGGATCATTGAGGCCTCCAGTGGTACACTTTATTTTTATCTCTTGCTTTTTCTTTCTACATTAAGGACACGTATTTATTATATTCATGTCTGGAACACCATGCCCTAGAACACCATGTATAAAGGTGCATTTTCTCTTGTTCATTGTAAATTAGAGCACTAAAGATATAGCGTTATTGTTTGTGTGTGGGCACTGGGCAGACTGTTTTGCTTATTGGCATCCATGCTGGTCCTGGAGCAAACCAGGCCATGTACTGTCTATATCACATATTACATACATATTGATTATGTCTACTTATTGGCATATAAACATAATTTTAGACTTAATCATTTAGTTATTTCTAAATCCAATCCTACAATGAAACCCTCAACAACCCTTGACTTTTAAAAAAGATCTGTTATGCAATTTGTATTATCTTTGTAATTCATGATACAAAGATTTTTCAGATTTTACAGGAGGACCATCATCTCATAATCTCAAAATATATATGAGAGTCTGGATTATCACAGAGAGACTCTGAATATGCAGGCTGGCTTTTTTTTATTTTATCTTTCTTATGTAATGCTATTAGGTTTTGCTCTGGAGGCTGGAGCTCACCCTATTTGCTGTTGAATCATGTGAATCTAATGTTCATTTTACACAATAAATATTGTAATTTTATAGCAATGAAAAAAATGTCAACATCTTTCTTGATTTAAAATATAAAAGAAACATGACGTGGTCAGGTGGCAAGTTTTATTATTTAGCCTAAAATGCACCTTGCTGCTTTTGTGAATCTTTTCTCTTTTACTTCCAGAGCATGTAAACAGAAGGGCATTTAGGGAAAATGTGAAACCAGGATGGCACTACTTTGACCGAAAAATGGCAAGGATCATATCACTATGTTATTACATAAATGACTCGTATTTAATCCTATTTAAGCTTTCTGTGACTGATACCCTCCATCTCTTCAGGACGCGTCAGATTTTGAATGGGTTATGTGGTTTACCACTTTCCGCAACCATATCCTTTTTGCCCTCTCTGGTCATGTGATCTTTGCTAAGATCTGCTCAATGTTATCTCCAAAGGTAATGTATAGTTTATGCATCCTGTGCACAATGATCAGGTCATTTACAATGACTTAAGAGTAATACAATTTGTTGTGCTATTTTGTGTTGGTGTTTTTTGAATGTTGCATGATTTTTTTATGCTAACTGTTAACCAATGTTATAGTGGAAAAAAGCTCTTTGATATTGACAATGCATGTGTGAAACAATCTAATCTGAATGATGTGTGAAATGTTACATGTATTTCGCCTGCTGTCAAAGAAGACTGGTATAGATCCATTCAAGGTAATTCTTTCTTTGATCATACTAATTGACCAACTAATATTAGTGCTGCGACAACTCAAGCGAATGCTAGACTATATTGAAATTTCTAACTCTTAGAAACAGTAGAGACTTAAAAGTTTTTAAAAAAGTGTTTTTTCACAAGAAATGTTCTTCCTAACCCACAGAACAGATCTTTGATCTATATGGTGTATGGATCTCTAGCTGTCCTGATTACTATGGGATGGGCATACATCTCTCTCGTCCTGACACACTGCATCATCCTCTACAGCGTTTCCCTAGTCAAGAGGAAGTGGCTCTGCTTTGTGGCTGGACTTACCAGCCTGGCAACATTTAAGATGGAGCCCTTTAACAGTTGGCAGGTGAGAAAGGCCATAGTTATCATATCATCGTTTTTTAATGCCTCTCACGGTGCATTCACATGGGGCTTCTCATTTACTCTGAATGGGTGACATCATGGGTTGCCTAACTAAAATGTGGGTTTCGTTGTGCCACATCATTGGCGTTGCTTATGGGAACTTTTCAAGCACCAACGCAGGCATCAGCCAATCAAATAGCCTATGTAAATACACTAGCACAGACGCTAGCCGGTTGCATTCATGCAACACCGGAAAAGTAACGTGATGGTGCTATGACGGTCTCGTCAGCACCAAGCTTCAGACACACCCTCCGTCATGCGTTGACGTCGATGCTCTGTGTGTAAAATGTAACTTTTCCCCCACAGTCTAACCAAAACACCGAGTCAAATGGAGTATAGATGTAAATGGATGCAATTCAGGCATCTACATCAGCAGTGAAAAACCTTTTAGTTGATGTTCTGATGATGTTTTAATGCAGGAAGGCTTTGGGACTGGCTCCTTTGATCTGCAAGACGTCTTGTTCTATGGAGGCTGCGGCTTCTCCATTATGCGCTGTATGAGCTTTGCTCTAGAGAACTGTGAGAAGAAAGATGGTAACTACAGTTTCATGGATCTGATCAAGTACAACTTCTACCTCCCCTTCTTCTTCTTTGGCCCTGTCATGACCTTTGATCGTTTCCATGAGCAGGTGAGTCATGTATAACAAGAATACGATACCTTCTAACCATTGTTCTCAAGAAAAAAACGAGTCTATAAAATCATGTTTATAAAACACAATCTATATAATAGAATACATAAATGTGTTGATAATGTCACTTTGGTGATTCCTCTGATATTCTCAGGCTAACAACCCTAACTTGACTCGTAAAGAAAGAGAGATGTGGAACATCACCATTCAAGCTTTGGTGCACCTTGGGGCTATTTTGGTGGTGGATGTCTTCTTCCATTTCCTTTACATTTTGACCATCCCTAATGATTTGAAGCTTTTGAAGCAACTGTCTGACTGGTCTCTGGGTCAGTTTGATAGAATTATTTCATTTTAGTAAATAGTTAGAAAGCACAGTGGACGTTTAGAAATTCTGTTACAAGTAAGCAAGTAGAAATTAATTTGTTCACTCACTCCAATTTTGTTGTATTGCTCTTCAGCTGGTTTGGCATACTCTAATCTGGTGTATGACTGGGTGAAAGCAGCCGTCATGTTCGGTGTCATCAACACGGTATCCAGACTGGACCATCTTGACCCCCCTCAGCCTCCTAAATGCATCACAATGCTCTATGTTTTCGCTGAAACGTAAGTATTGTCATTAACAGAAGAGAAAAAGAGCATTTTTGGGTCTGTGTAACCAGATCACATTTACAGTTTCTCCTGTCATTGACTTTTCAGACACTTTGACAGAGGAATCAATGACTGGCTTTGCAAGTAAGCAAATAATCAATCCCATGTGTATTATCACATGTATAATTTTAATATTGCTATACCAATCATACTCATGAAAAACAAATATCTCCTGTTCTCTGTTAAAGATATGTCTATGACTATATCGGAGAAAACCATGATGCTATCTTCAAGGAGCTTCTTGCAACCATCTGCACCTTTGCTGTCACAACTCTGTGGCTCGGGCCCTGTGAGCTGGTTTACATCTGGTCTTTCTTTAACTGCTTTGGCCTAAACTTTGAACTGTGGGTGGCTAAGCTCTTTGCTCTGCCACCGTTTTCCACCATTGAGGTAAGATCCCAAAGCCATCCACTGAACAAATACATTGTAATTCAGCCTGATGGATTTGAGCATTTGGGTTTTCAATCATTACACTACCAAATGATTCTCTTTGAATATTACATCATGACCGAATAGCCTTGCATTTCACTGATATTAAAATAACAGCATTTGCTTACTCTGAGTTCAGCCAGAATGTAATATTAATATTTTTCCAGCGGAATCTTATGTCTGAGGCGATGTCACGTCGAATCAGGGGCTTGTTCAACGCTGTTAACTTCTGGCAGATTATCCTGTACAACGTCCTGGCGCTAAACAGTCTGGATTTTGCTCAGCTGGTTGCTAAAAGACTGCTTCTTAAAGGTCATTTTTATGGTTTTAGGTCATTATATAGTGAAAAATAAATAAAAAGTAGCTAGAATCTTGTGTTAAACATGTCTTACATATGTAAATCACTTATGATTTTTCTATATATATCTATGTAAAAAATGTTAAAACAATGTTGTATCAGCACAAAAATTCTTGTACATGGAGAATGATAGGACTCTTGTGATTCCCTCAGGCTTCCCCTTTTCGACTCTCTCGGTGCTATTTGTGACTTACTGTGGCGTGCAGCTGATTAAGGAGAGAGAGCGAAAGCAGGCGCTACTGGATGATCCGGAACCAGTGCCGCCCCCAGAGACGGGCAAACAGAAGGCCGAGTAAAGGACAGAGAGGTCATTGAATCCAATCCAGCTCTTGAGGTCCTTCTTGTTAATTCTACCCCTGAGCTTTCATGCCAGACCGATGCTGTTCCATCACTATGGTCACTGCTTTGCATAAGTCTGTTTCAAAAAACAAAAGATGTTCTTAACTGTGAATAGTTCTGAAGTGCACTTGCTGTAGCCAGATGCAACTTGTCTTCCGACATAATCTTGCACAGACAAACCAAGAAGTGCATTTTTTATTTATATTTTCAGTGGATATAGCATTTTAAAGGACGGGCTTGCCAAATATTTTATGAATAAATAATATATTGAACAATACAAATAAAAAATTACAATGTTTTCAGTGCTGTCTTTTGTTTCAGTCTTTCTTAATATTTTTAATATGTTACAGTCATGTTATTTTAGTATTATTGTTTTTATTCATATTTTAAAATTTATTTTATTACTGTTGTAATTTTATTATTGTTTTATTATCTTAATGTACTGAAATAGTTATTTCAGTACATTAAGATAAACCAATTTAAATCAGAAATATTTGTGCATGCTTTGGTAACTTGCTGAAATTGAATACGTTTTATATATATATATATATATATATATATATATATATATAGGTTTATATTATTTTATTTCTGTTTACATTTATCTTATTTCAAGTACCATTTATTATGGTTTTAATTTTAGTTTTAGATTACTAGCCTGGTTTACAGCCAAAACATAAATGTTAACATGTAAATAGTCACCACTGGGCATTTCAACAACAGAGCTTAGTCACTTTTCAAAGTTAAAATTTGTGCAATCACATTTTTATGTTACTCATGTCACACTCCAGCAGATGTGATATAATACGGTGTGAAAACATTCCCCTATTAGGCTTTGTCCTACATAGAGCTTTAAGCGGCACACAGGAGATTTGAGTTGATTAATGGTTCTAAATATACACTGATGAATACTGTAGGTCTGCTATGCTTTTATCAGCACACAATTACATATCCTAGTTTTCAGTCTCCCTTTGGACCTCCATTTTGTCACCTTACATGGGTTATTAGCACAGAATTAACCTTTCGCTTGTCTTCATATACACTATTGAAAATAAAGTTCTTTATTTGCATCTAAAGAGTCTAGATTATGTAAAATGTTTCTTACAAAAAGTGGTTATTTTAAGAACTGTTCAATGGGAATCCAAAACTGGTTCATCACTGTGAAAACACCTTTTTGACACTTATTTGGTAAGTGTATACCTTCTGAAAATAGAAGAATATATATAAAAATTACCAGAAAATGCAGGTCATTAAACCATAACTTAAACCAAATAAGTGTAGCGTGAAACGATAAACAAGCTGAGACCTAGTGCTCAAATATTAATCATATTAAGCCATGGCACTCTTGTCACTTGCCATTCTTGTTCTCCCTGCTAGTTCCACTTCTTTCCATAAAAAAACAACACATTAATAACTTAATAACTTCTGTTGGAACTATGACAGATAAAGAAAGTGCTATTGTGCTCATATGGACCCAGGTTCAAGTATAGTTTCCCTCTCTCTATCTCTCCCTCTCTCCATGTTATTTACAGTCACTCTACTGTTCTATAAAAATAACAAAAGCAATTATAAATGTTTCAAATTTAAAAAATTGGATTCGCTAGTTTCTCTGAATTGATGCTATTGGATGCAGGAGCCCACGATTGCGGGGAGCTCCACTAGAGGGCTCCACCAGGTGGACATTATCTCTTAAAGCAACAGGCAGGCAAACTTCTGTTTGTCTCCTTTCAAATCTGGTATGATTTCTCTGTAACTCTTCAATTTTCAAATTGGCCACATTTCACAGTAACATTTTCACATCTTCCTCTCTTTTTTGCATAAGATCTAGAACTCAGTCAGTAGTCCCAGTGAGCAGCATGTCAACTGTTGGCATGATATGTTTGGCGGGGGAAGGGAGGGACAGGTTGAATTTCAGGCCCTAAGTGTGGTTCATTTGCACATTTCTATATATAGATGGACAGACAGTAGCTGATAACTTGTGACAGCTGAGGAAGGAGGCCACACCAAAGAGGCACATCCGCCGCCATACTCTTTTAGAGTAACAGTGTTACAGTCAGTTCAGATCTGCAGTAGGAGAGGACATCCCTCCCTTCTACTGAAATCACATCAAACCATAACAAGATGGCCTCCATGTCAGTGGACCCAGTGACAGAGCCACGGATGTACCAGCAAACGCTCTTACAAGATGGGCTCTGTGATCTCCTAGATGCTAACAAGTTTGTGGACTGTGTTCTGAAGATCAAAGACAAAGAGTTTCCTTGCCATCGGCTAGTGCTAGCCGCTAGCAGTCCTTACTTCAAGGCCATGTTCCTATCAGACCTAGAAGAGAGCAAAAACCGGGAGATTGTGCTAAAAGACATCGAACCTGGGACCATGGGAATGATCCTGAGGTACATGTACACCTCGGATATCAACCTGACTGAGCAGAACGTCCAAGACATTTTTATGGCGGCCAACATGTACCAGATTCCATCAATCTTCAGCGTGTGTGTGTCGTATCTGCAGCAGAAGCTTGTTCTCAGTAACTGTCTGGCCATCTTCAGACTGGGACTGTTGCTGGACTGTCCACGTTTGGCCATTGAGGCACGGGACTTTATCTGCGACCGGTATCCCCTCATCATTCGGGACCAAGACTTCCATCAGCTGGGTCCCAGTGAGTTGGCGGCCATCATCACATGTGACTCCCTGAATGTTGAACGAGAAGAGGCAGTGTTTGAATCTCTCATGGACTGGGTGGAGTATGACACGAGTGAGAGACTGAAAGACCTTCCAGAACTTCTACACTGCGTACGTTTCCGCCTTATGCCGACAAGTTACTTTAAAGAGAAAGTCGAGGGGCACAAATTGATCAGGATGGATCAGGAGCTCAAGAAGGAGCTCCAACTTATCAAGGATGCACAGAAAGGACTGCTACATAGGGTCAAAAGGCACAGGAAAGAAGGCGAGGTGGCGGATTCTGAAGATGAGGATGAAGAGGGTTTGCTGCCAGGGATCCTGAATGACAACCCACGTTTTGGAATGTTTCAAACAGACCTTATATTGATGATTAGCGATGCAGGAACAGTGGCGTATGACGTTGGTGCAAACGAGTGCTATATGGCCTCTTCATCCACAGAGATCCCTAAGAACCACTGCAGTCTTGTCACGAAGGAAAACCAGATCTTCGTCGCTGGAGGTCTGATGTACAATGAGGAGAACAAAGAACAGCCGTTCAGTTCGTACTTTCTTCAGGTAACAACAGGCATATTTTGCGAATGTTGTTTTGCATTACAAATCAATGACTCAAAGCACCACTTTCCAAAAATACATTTGTGAGAATGACCGTCAGGGTCTATTTTGCTTCAGAACAGCTGTTGAAGCTTTGAACCTCATGTGTCATGTTTTTAATGACACATTTTCTTCATGTTTTTCCAATGAAACCTCTGAAGGGATTGTGTTGAAGAAATCAAACAATTATATAAATATGAGAAAGGAACAGTGCTTTTGGATTATTATATTTTAATCTGAGCTCTTGTTTACCCCACAGTTTGATCCCATGAGCTCTGAATGGCTGGGGATGCCCTCACTACCAAACCCTCGCTGTCTGTTCGGTCTGGCTGAGGCGGAGAACTCCATCTATCTGGTGGGAGGAAAAGAACTTAAGGAGGGAGCACGTGCACTAGATTCTGTAATGATCTACGACAGACAGTGAGTAGAATCAGGAGATATCGTAACATGCAGCTGACCAGTCAGTGTTTGCGCTCAGAGGAATATCCCGAAACTGATTACAGACAGTTTCAGGACAGTCTGAGGCAGCAACAGTCTAATGGTCTATACCAAAAAAGAGATATATTTCTTAATATCTAATTGAATATTTATACATCTATGCAGCCTTCAAAAATGCAAGGCATCTCAGAAGAGTGAATGTGAAATTATCATATGATTAAGATGTAGTTGCCTTCCTACCTATGATGCTGCATTTTTCAGATTTCAGAAATTACTTCAGCCATTAGGCTGCTCTTACTTACTGTGCCACTTCTAATATATATATATATATATATATATATATATATATTATGTTTATGTGTATACTACATAAGTCAACCTGGTCAATGTGATGTTGTTTGATATGGTTGAATTCTGATTTGTTTTGATTAATAACTTCATTATCACAAAGGTCATTCAAATGGGGAGAGTCGGACCCTCTTCCATATGCAGTTTATGGACATGGAATCGTTTCACACAAAGGGCTGGTCTATGTGATAGGTGGAAAAACTGAGAGCAAGTGAGTAAAGAACCTGATATTTTATCCTAATTTACAAACACATAGCCTAGGAATGCCAGGTTGCCCTCAGTTTTCATAACCGCATGACTTGAAATGTGATCATTCAGGAAATGCTTGAAGAGAGTCTGTGTCTATGACCCCACTAAGTTTGAATGGAGGGATCTGGCACCCATGAAAACTGCCCGCTCGCTGTTCGGCACTGCTGTTCACAAAGACAAAATCTATGTGGTGACTGGAGTTACTGATAACGGCCTGACTAGCAGTGTGGAAGTCTACGACATCGCCAGAAACTCGTACGTGTCGCTCTTTTATCATATTAGCCTACGTGTACATTGCAAGCTAATCAAACATTATAACTCAGGTATGTTGCTCACGTGTGTCTCCTGCTTAGATGGTCGGAGTTTGTGGAGTTCCCTCAGGAGAGAAGCTCTCTTAACCTGATCGAACTGGGCGGCTGCTTATATGCTGTGGGGGGTTTTGCTATGATGCCCAAAGAGACCACCGACAAAATGGAGCCCACCGAAATGAACGACATTTGGAAGTGAGTTTTTAGGTTAAAGAAACTGTTTTAAAAAGATTTATTGAGCTGAGGAAGCTTGATCATATTTGAAACTAAAGTTGAGACATGAGGTTTGAACTTGGGATTTTCCTGACAGGTTTGAAGAGGAGGAGAACTGCTGGAATGGGATCTTGAGGGAGATCCGTTATGCTGCAGGAGCCACAGTGCTTGGGGTGCGTTTGAACACCTTGAGACTCACAAAGTTGTGATCTACAGTTATCATCTATAGACAAAATAATGCCCCCACATTTTCATAAACGGGCAATACAGAATACCATACCACTGAATCATAATGAACAGCACAGACCTAGCTTGCTTAATGTTAATATAGTTTGTTTGTGGTAGATTTTACAGTAGCCTATATACTGTGTCTGTAATAGATCAATGTTTTATATCCAAGTTGGAGTTATGAATTTCACTGGGTCATTGTACAGATGATCTTATTATGATGCAAATATTCTAAAAGAAATTCTACTGTTTTTTTAAAAAAAGGATGGAGACAAACACAAGACCATCTATTTTTTTGTTTCAAAATAATTCTTTGTTAGTCATATTGGGTAATTAAATGTTGAATAATTTGACCTTATTTAAATGTCCATGTACATTGATTTCTATCATTCTATTCTATGTTATTTTAGATAACAACTTAACATTTTGCAATTATGACCAAGTGCAATGTTCTTATATGTACAAGAGAGAGAAATAAATGGTTATGACTGAATCTAATATCCTGTAGACAATGACCAAATGAAATGAAAACACTACAGAACACAGTTGTGTCTGTAGTAAATGTCCAAAGCCAAATAAAAATAAAAAATAAAAAGGTGAAAGATTACAAGTGTTATTATTTTATATTATGTATGCTATCCTTTTTTTGATACTGCTATTGACGTTCAAGGTGGATCCCCAAGTTTTCCCCTTGTGACTATTAGACAGCTCTCAACAATCACAAACACTCTGGAATGAAGAGATCTGAACACCCCTCTGGTTTTGGAACATAGACCAAAATATTCATAATTACATCAACAAAAACTAAACACTGTAGACATCAGATTGCAATAGCCAATTCATGAAAAATACCCAAATTACTGATGTTTAAAAACATTTAAAGATCTGAGACTACAAGATTCCAGCCTAAAAGTGCAAAAATTACCAGTTAAAAACAATAAAAATATATATTTTTTTTAATTCAGAAGACATTAAAGTTTACACAAGACTGTGAGAAGTGTATGTATATTAAATAGTGAAGAATAACTGATTTTCTTCATTAATAATATGATACAATCTCTAATAATTCACTGGTTAAAGGAGCGCTGTGGTTTTTATGACTTACAATAACAGCTCAAATTCAACCCAAACACCCAAAAACATAAAAAAACTAATTTTTTTAAGGGTTTGAATTCACTGACTCATTAACGTATCAGCTTTACAAGCCAACAACATACAAATTATAGTTATCATTAATGCTTCTGAAAACAATGAACAGAAATGATAAAACTATCACAGCTAATAATATAAAGTGCCAGAATCTACTGACTGCACATTTCCACCACCGACATGACCTGCGTTATTTACTATTGATTAATTTATTACTTTAATGACTTAAAGTTATTCAATTTGCGTTATGAATTCTCCATATACCTCTATGTAAATATAGCAGATCATCACGGTGACCCCAAATACAAATAGTACTCATGGATAAACTCTGACGTAAAATAAAGCATCTAAGACTAATAAAATGTAAACAGAAAGCAATAAACCGAATACGCTTTTGTCTATTTATTTTTCTGTAAATACTGTACATAAAAGCCTATATGTATTACATTTAGTATGATACATCTGGGTAATAGTTTTAGGGCTCGACATTTTCATGTACTTGTCCGTGTAAAAAAGTTCCGAATTTTTTTTTTCTGGTTCTAAAGCAATATTATCATCACTGTTCAATCAGCTTTGGTATATTTAAGTCTGCATACTGTAATATCTGGACCTTTAAAAAGCAACCCCCCAATCTTATTAAATGTATGCTTCCTTTCATTTTAAATTCCTAAATTTGATCAATAAATTTAATTATTTATAATAATAAGACACTCTATGGCGGTTACACTAGGCAGGGCTGATCAAATTAAATCATTTACAGTGAAAAATTACAATTGCATTAAATAATGTTACGAGATGTTTTAAAGAGGTCTGGCTTTTTAAATTGTATTATATTGTTGTCTGAGGTGAACTTATGATGTTCACTTGGTTTTTGCATTCAAAAACATCAAAATTAATAAGTAATAAGCTATTTTCTACCCTAGTTTTGAGCCCAGCTCAGAAACGCTTGGTTTTTATGGGCGTCTCACACTGAAGACTTGGAAATAAATGCCCACTGCTGTGAGTGTATAACAGTTTAGCACATTATAATGAGTTCCAACTCACCTCGTCGGTGTACGTGGGGGAAATTGTTTTGAAAACGTCCAATGTTGTAAAATGGCAACCGGAATGATTCGCCCATACATGTTCGACCCAGTGTCCGTGTGCTGCATCATTCCTGTCAGATCCAATATAGACGGAACAGCACCATTCTTTAATCTTAATCGGTCTGCAAATCCAGTTTTGTTTACAAAACAATTTTCAGTGACATGAAGCGAACAGACGGACAATGTTTTACCTCATCAGCTGGAACGTCATTAAAAATAAAGTTTATCCATGCAGTTCTATTGGAATCCAGAGGAAGCTTATGCAGCGACTGTCTTCTTCCACAACCAGGCACTGCACAATATTTTGTATTGCTCGGTATCTCGATCCGGTTTGTCATCACGAGGTAGGTCCAAGTTATTTAGCTATGCGTGTAATGCGCGAATCGGTGGGCGGGGCTAAACCGGCCGTGTTGAAGTAGGCGTTGATCTTCTTCTGCGGGGGTGGTGTTTTATCTTCTTTGTCATAGTCCCCACTTTGAAAAAGATGTCGTTTGCTGAGCCTGGTGTCAATAAAAGCTTTTATTGGACTAACAAGGACGTTTTCAGCTCTGAAACTTACAGGATATTCTTATAATATGATGACCTCTTAGATGTCAAAAGCTCAAGGAAAATTTGATTTCCCAGTTCATCACCCCTTTAAAGGTGCTCTAAGCGATGTCATGCGTTTTTTAGGCCAAAACATTTTTTGTCACATGCAGCAAACATCTCCTCACTATCCGCTAGCTGCCTGTCCCCTGAACACACTGTAAAGAAACGCGGTCTCTGTAGACAGCCCAGGCTCCACAAACAGTAACAAAAACAAACTTCCGGCAACCCGCTCCACGAAACATAACAGTGTTCCAGCCAATAACCGACGAGAAGGATTTGGGGGGTTAGCTCCATTTTGAATCTCCGGAGGACAAAACAGAGGACTTTAGAAACGATGACGCAGAGGCTTACGCTCGGCTCTATGATTGGGTGTCATCAGTCATGATGTGTCCTTCCCTGATTCGTTAGCCACCTATCACATGACCCATTCCCACAAGAAAACATACAAAAACATCCTGGACTTCTTCATCAAATCTGAGGAACAGTCAATCCGTTTCCTGTTTACACCGGCATGCGCATGCCCATTATTGGTGTATGGTTACGTGATCCATGTTTTCATATGTTTTAATGTGGATGGAGATCAATTCCAATACACAGAGAAAACCCTGTTGTGTACGGAGATCGTATTCATTTTAATTCTCAGATTTTTAAACGAAAACGCAGTAGTGTGGACGGGGCCTTGATCAGGTGGAAACGGATATTGAACCACCAACCTTTCGGTTTCTAGACAACCTACTTGAACCACTGAGCCAATCTCTATTGTAAATGATCAAGCAAATCTCCCTTCAAAAAATCCCGGACAAGCGTCAATGTCGAGCCCTGCAGTTTTAGTATTTTACTTAATATTTTTCGCCTAACTGGAGTTTTTCATAGCACAGAGAACTCAGTCAACATTTGAAATGGAAGGAATTGAAGGTATACATGAAATCCCAGGCTCTTTGCTACATAAAAAGTACCTCTGCACCACAAAGAAACAATATGCTAATACAGAGAGAGCAATAGTTACAGATTCCTGGAGTCTGTCCTTCCAACGGAGTACAGTGGTATAAGGGACTGCAGCTGAGAATGTGACGGACCCCCATCCACTGAGTGGAGAACAGATGATGGAAAAGAGACTACGCCATGCAGATGAGGGCTGATATCTCTCAGTGTTTCCATCCCGACCGGCAGTTCTTGGTTTGCGGTAGAATCCATTTGACTGGTTACAGCGGAGGAGTTCAGCAGTGGAGGGTTCCTGACCTGGGAACACTTGTCTCGGTGAGCTTTCAGCATGTTGGAGAAGCGGAAACGCTGGCCACACGCATCACAGGGGTAAGGCTTCTCTCCCGTGTGTGTACGCCGGTGCCGCTTCATATTGGGTCGACTCGTGAAGCTCTTCCCACAGATCTCACATATATATGGTTTCTCTCCTAAAAAGAAACAGCAGGCCTCTTAAACTGACTGCATAAAAGATTTCAAAGTGCTGTACATGTGTAAGAGCGTCTCACCTGTGTGCGTCTTCATGTGTTCATCAAAGTACTGTTTCATACTGAAGTCCTTCCCACACCACTGACACATGAACTGCTTGTGTCCGATGTGGATGCTCATGTGAGAACGCAGCTGGTACTTATACTGAAAACGCTCACTACAGACCTAAATGAAAAGGAGTGGACTCATTTAAAACATTAATAATTGATTTTATAAAACAGACCGTTCTCATCCTGGATGCTGATTGGTCAATTCAGATGTGCTAAAATACGCACTGTTATGATGCAAAAACATGGTCACCTGGTTATAGTTTGTTATCACGGTGCAGAAACCATAGAATAACGTTCTATTATGGTTTACGAGGTATCAATATAGATTAGCTGATTCAAAACATTTTATGTGTAATTTTAATTTCTTTTGCTGCGTCCCAATTCGCATACTATCCCTCCTAAATAGTATTCGAAAATAGAATTAGTATATTCATCCACGCTGTGCGGTGTTGAACTACAACTCACATATTGTTGATAATTCCGTGAATGACTGCAATTGCAAATTTCGAAAAGAGATGGCAACAAAGTGGAAAATCTGCGGACTGCAGCTTTAAATTGTGTTCTAATATTCATTGTAATATCCCTTTCATTTCCATATCAAATATTGACTGTGCTGATATGCAAAATTATAAAGAAAAATACTAAAACTAGAAAAATTTGCTAAATCTAACTGAAAGAATGACAAAAAACAGTCACAGCTTGTCCTACTTTTTTGCTTATGGTTTTCATACCTCACACTGGAAAGGCTTCTCCCCTGAATGTTGGAGAGAGTGGACCTTCAGAGACATGCTTCTTTTAAAGGACTTGCCACATGTCTCACAGGTAAATGGCATCTCTTTTGTGTGGGCTAAAGACACGTAGAACAAGTACGGAATTATTCAGATAGTCAAAGCTTGCCGTTTAAAGTATGAGAGATACTGAAAGTAAAGATTTGAAAGTGAACATGGCACTAACACCACTCACCGACCATGTGTTTGCGTACATGAGCCATTGTGTAGAATTTCTTCTCACAGATCTCACAAGTGTGCTTCTTCTCAGCATAGCCATGAACAATCTTATTGTGCTCATGAAGGGACCAGAGCTTCCTGAAAGCTTTTCCACAAGTTAGACACTACAAAAATGAGACAAACACCAGTAAAAAACAATAACATCACATCCACTGCATTAAAGTCACCATGAAATCATAATTGACAATTCTTGATTTTATGGAATATTGCGGTGTTTATAATAAATTATTTATCAATGCACGTTTTTAATTTATGTGTCCTTGACGAGGGCATGCAATTGGTGCATGAATGAATCTGACACATGCACGTTTTACGACAGGGCTGACGTGAATACGATACAACCTTGAGCGCTATTTACAACAGAGGACACAAACTTCATAGGTTGTGCCCTAATTTAAATGTGATTCAGAGCTGCATTTGTTTCTTTTTCAAAATGGTGCATATGTGTTTTTAATTTATGTGTCCTTGACAAGGGCGGGACATCCTGTCACTCAAATGGGATCACAGCAATAGCAAACCACAACCATCCAATGATTGATATCCAATGACCACAATGATAAGTTCATAAATATATGTACTCTCTATATTCATGTTGGTTTAGATTTATACCTTTTTCAAGATTAGTATAAGTATAAATACATAGGTAAGTTTTATGAGAGTCACATCTCACAAAACTGCACCACGACTGATTTGACGACAAGTTTTTCAAATTGTAATAAGCAGTTAAACTTTTTTTTATCTAAGAAATGCTAATAAAAATTCTACTTTTTTACTACTTTTTACTTTCAACAATTTCATTATTTTAACTAGGCATGATATCAGGACAGTTTAACACCCTGACATTTTTTTTTTACTTTATACCCCCATCAAAATTAAATAGCCCCATTAATACAGAAATTAAAAGCATGTTCATTTTAGAATTGGTGCATAAGTTACTGTATGTACAAATGTTATTTTTAAATGTATTTTGAATAAATGAATATATCCACCTGTATGCTTTTCTCACAGTCGGTCTGCTGATGCAGCAGTAGCTCACTTTCCAGAAGGAAGCGTTTTCCACACTTGTCACAGATATGCATGCGGTTATGTGTCACGTTCATGTGTTTCTCCAGGTACCAGCGGTTATTGAACGTCTTAGGGCACCTCACACAGGTGAAGCTCTGAAACTTCAAGCTATCCTGGTCCAGACGCTCCTCCCCGCTCCCAACATGAGCCGTCTCTTGCCTCACCCGGCTTCTCTTGGAGAGCACCGCTAAAGCATCAGCAGAGGCCCGGGTTTGTCGCAGTGGTCTTTCAGATGTGAATACAGGTAATGCACGGTCACCTTCCTCCTCACTGGTGCCTTCAAGTCTCACATCATCATCATCATCATCTACACTTTGTTCACCTTCTTGTTCCTCCTCTTCCAAGGCCACGTTGTCTCTTGATTCCTCAACAGTATCATTGCCCCTCCTTTCTTGTCCGGGAAGCTGTTGTGCTGAGGGTGACTGAGCTGTTGCGATGCCCTCTAAACCTTTGGACACATTAAGGGTCTGGTTGTTCAAATTCAACTCTACAATTATTTGCTCTCCGTTAAATGAACCAAGTTCTTCCGAGTCCTTCGGGTTTCTTGTTTCCATCCCTTCGGCTTTACAAGCGCCTACTTGCACTTGGCGCTCGTCGCCAACTTGAACAGCATACGAGTTCTCTTCACTTTTCCCTCCATAGATTCTGGCACAGGTGGGGTCCTTCTCTTGCTTGATCTCCATGTGAAAGTTGGAGTTTACTGAGGCGCTGTTGCCCCAGCTCTGAGCCCTGACTTCCTGTTTGGCTTGGTCCACACTGGAACTGATTTCCAGCGAGCCTCTAGTAATGAGTTCACTGCAAGAAGTGGCAATGTTGCTCATCTGGAGGACCGTGGCAGCTTTGAGCACGTCCTGGGCATTGCAGCTGGAGACCAGCAGCTTGGAGGTGTAGATGAAGTTGAGGATTTGCTGCAGGCCCTGAGGCTGGAGGGCCTCCAGAGAGAGCTCCACATGCCGCAGCTCCTTACTCGACGCAAAGAGTGAGTGGAAGAAGGGGCTGTAGGCTGCTAGGACACCCTTGTGGGCCTGAAACTGAAAAGAAGTCTGGTGGTGCAGGAGGACGATGTCCACGTCACATAGATCTGGTTGAAACAGACGTTGCTTGTTCAGCTTGTCCATCAAGAAGGTGCAGTGAAGGGCCTCATCCTCAACAACGGAGAACTCTGCAGATGGGTGCTCAGCAGTCTTCTCCACTATGAGCTACAAGAGAGCATGATTGAGAAGCACATCAATTTGCATTTTAAATAGTAGATAGTGATTTACATTGCAATCAAACAACAGGCAGGTGTAATAACCATTTTAAAGGCAGCTGTTAGGAATATTATAATTGTTTTAGAATTATAATTCTTCTAATAAAAACTATTAAACACATCATATGTGTGTGTGTCGTGTGTTAATATAGGGTAATCAATAACCATCCAATTATCCAGGTAAGCAGTGGAGAAATTCAACATATGATTATTTTTATATATTATATTACAATATTATATATTATCTAATGATATAAAGGCTTTCCAGCAATTATATTATAATCATCCAATTATCCAGGTAAGCAGTGAAGATATCCAAAATATTATTGTTTTATATTAAGATGATTTTTAAAGATATGAAAGGGTATTTCATCACAAGGAAAATTATATTATATGACAATATTATATTATGTTTCGAGTATCTAAATGATTTAGGCTTTTCAACTGCCATAATATAATCATCCAATTATTCACACAGTAAGAAGTGGAATATGAAATATTATATAAAGATTGTTTAAAGATCTAAAAACATATTTTTTTTCTATTTCCTTTAAATATTGTTCAAAATCATGCTACTTTAATATTGACTATCACTTTTTTTGTTTGTTTTTACATCAACAGCTTATCAAAAAGTCGCAATAAGTTGTCGAAGCTTTCCCCAGATGAGGGAACTGCATATCAGCACATCTGTAAGACAAGTACATCGTCATTCAGATGTGACTGATGCATGTCAGATTGTACAGGCCTATTAAACCTCAGAATAATGCAGGTAATAAACAGGAAAAGGGTCTTACAACCATGGTGATTCAGTGCTCTCTGCCTCGAAGGAGTAGCGTCTCCCTTCCTTAGCATTTCAGTGCTTCGTTTTCATTCATATCCCCACTGTGCTTTTCTGTTTAGAAATCTGTCCCTTTTCGCCATGTCCGCACGCAGAAGGGCTCGCACTCTCAAGCAGGGAGTGATGGTGATTGGAGGTCGAAAATCATATGGGTCGTTTTGTCTGGAGCTTTAAAGCGACAGGGACGTAAATAAAAGAGTGAAATACACAATCAGCATCTTTCGACTCAAATTGTAATTACAAATGAAAAGAAGGCATCTTCTAATGTCTAAAAACGGCTTCCTTGAGCACCTGGAGCCAGCTGCGCAGCCACTGCAGCAGAGCCCATGGCAGCGGGGTCATTGAGTCCACGGCGGAGTTAACTGGTTCACCGCGGACACAGACAGAATAGCGCCACTCTAACCACGAGGTGTCGCTACTCGCTAGAACACAGTTTCTGTTAGACGCCTTTATCAAAACCGTTGCACTCACAACTGTGGTTTCACTAAAATAATGCTACTTTTCATGTTTTGAAATTGTTATGTTGGCTTGACAAAGCATAAACTGATCTACTTTTTTGAAAAAATCTCCTTCTTCGGTAAAGCCGTCAAACAGTGCCACAGCCACCAAACTCGCACGGACATGTATCGTACTGACTTGGGCTGCTATCACTGATCTATGCACCAGAGAAACGTGGGCGCCGTCATCTTTAGAATATTGTTTTTGAACTTCCGTTTTTGCGGTCGCTCTGTATATTTCTATGGCATCGCTACATCGCTGTCGAGGAGTAATTAGCTGGTGAAGTGGATATACTTATTGTAGAGTTAACAAAAGTTATCATGAGCATTGTAATGTTTATCATAAGCATTGTAAAGCAGGTGACTTAATGTCGACCGGGAATTTTTTTACGAGCAGTTCATTCATACCTATGCAAGATCGCCGTCAAAATACAGACCGGAAGTCAAAAGACAACGAGCGCAGTGTTAAAAAGGGGCGGGGCTAGAATGACATTAGATCAATGGTTCCTATATATTTTTTTATCTGTTCCGACAGTTTTCCCGTTGATTCCCTGCGTTGACTGAATGTTCAAATGAAATGAGCCAAGACTGTTCAAAAAAAAAAAAATCATTTTAAACTACCAGAAGCCCATTAGACTCAATGATTAGACAAGTGGACCCTTGACTAAGTGGTCCCTGTGATGACGCATTTAAAAAAGAAAGAAAGAAAGAAAGAAAGAAAGAAAGAAAGAAAGAAAGAAAGAAAGAAAGAAAGAAAGAAAGAAAGAAAGAAAGAAAGAAAGAAAGAAAGAAAGAAAGAGCTGTCGCTGCTGTGAGGTAGATGTAGGACAGGCTTTTATGCTTTTTAATTCAGAGGCTGTGGGAGGGGAACGTCGAAATCTTTTTCTCTTTTCTCTCTTCTGACTGCAGTTATCAATCAATATAAAATATATTTAATGCATTCTCTCATGCACCCAACTAAGACGACACCCGCTTCTTTTCTGATTCTTCTGAACTTAACATTAGTTCTGTGAACAAGCCCTAACACTGGCTCTGCTGTAACCCATTTAACATTAAACCATCAAAAAAAGATTATAATCATAGACACCAAAAATGTCCTCAACAACATGGTGTAAGAGGAAGGTTGTAAATCTAAGTGATTTTCGAACTTTATGAGTAAGCTTAGGCAATTTAGGCTAATTCACAAATATCCATAAATCATAGGGACTATAAAAACTGATGTCAGTATAGGGCATCTAATAATAAGCCTCTCAAACAAAGATGTTTATAGTTGAAATAATGAGTTATGATCATTTAATTATAATATCCCATATAGTCTTTAAACATTCCATTTGTGAAGTAGTTGAGGCTTTTGTTATGAGAGGGGGTTTCATGCTTTCATTAATATTTATATCTACCTAATTAACATGGTGTGATTCTAGGCTTGGTTTCCAGCCCTCCCCCCATGGGAGTGCATTCATTTCAATGAAATCCTCAGGAGTCACTGCCTCCTGTTGGCTCATTTTGCTCACAATAAAAAACACATTTTGTTTATGTATTGAAGATCTCTCTGTAATTTTAAACCAGGCTTGGTCATGCTGTGTAGAGTTACACAAAGGGATAAGGAATGAGAGAGAGTTACGAGAATCATTTCAGAAGGGATTTGGTAGATAAATAATTGAGAGATGTGTTTCAGACGGGAGGTTAACTAAGACAAGATCTCTCTCACCTTTCACTGGGTCTGGTTTCTCTCACTTCATCTTAAATCAAACATCAAACTTCATAAACGAAAACAAAGCAGTTGCTATTGTGGTTGATTTAATGCCAGAATTAATACAAAGTGTTCAGCTTGTTTTGAGACCCTTGTGTATACCTAACCACAGAAGTAAAAAAATAATCATTTTTATATAATCAATATATATATAATATTAAAAATATGAAGTGGTTCGTTTAATGGTCTAAACCAGAAATGCAGTAACTTAGCACGGAATAGCCTTCCCCAACTTGCAGACAGTTTTTTCCTGGAAGAAGAGCCAGTGTTGTTCCGCTCAATGTCGATGGCTTTAAACAGTTAATTGTTCATTTGAGTTTATTGAGAGAACAAATATTCACTATTAGGGGTCAAATTTGGACTTGATTTGAGACTTGTTCTCAAGCCACTTCTTGGTTGTCTTTGCAATTTGGGTCTTGCTGAAAAATAACATCTGATCATTCCTCTTTAGATAAATTTTTCCTTGAGGAAATCAAGCCGTCCTGCAACATTCTCCTGTTACTCCAAAGCATTAAATCACTCGTTACAATACCAATAACAGCAGCTAAAAAGGCTCCCCACACATTGACACTCTTCCTCCATCCTTCACTGGTGGAGATGCATTTACTATTATGTTTCTCAGCAGATTTTGGAAGACACCATTCTGGATCAACATTTCTTTGTGATTCATCAATCCAAACACAACTTCCCTTATTCTGCCAAAAAAATTATTCTGTCTTTGATGTTTTTCAGAGACAGCAATGGATTTAAGTAATGCACTTTTTCTCTCATGCACCCTTTTTTACTTATGGGTGATTGTTAATGATAGTTAAATATAAAAATAACTGAAAATAAATAATTTAATAGAAAAGACATAGGACCTAATGCAATAAAATTGATCCGTATACTTACTATGTCAACATCCACAATACACTTTCAAAAAACAGCAACAACACTCTTACAGGGACATTTCCTCTTAGATGTACATATTTCACACAAGAACTGTGCATGCAAACATGTAGGAGCATTTTCATGCCAGCAACTATGACTAACAACACGCATGTACTTCTGACAGCTAAAAAGATCTTGGACTGAATATCCCAATCCCATCGTCTTTATGCAACAGTACAGTTACACAAACCATGTAATGTTAACAGAACTATACATTTACACTATAATTCACTATCATAAAACATATAGAGTGACGCACTATACTCCATCTGCACAAGTAAGCTTGCTTTTATGACTCTCAATGAGAGACGCTTGTGTTTGTCCACAGACATGCAAGCACATGACACAAATGGGTAGGACGCAAAACTAGGATTGCTGCAGAATGTTAGTCTGTCTGAATCACATGACTTTTTTTCCTGGAAAAAGGAAGATAAAAATAAAACCTGGTCACAAGAGACCTAATAGGTCACCATTCAGCTTTACAGATTATTAAGAGTCTGACAAACTAAGAGCAACACAATAAAGGCAGGAGAAACAGAAAAACACAACAGATACCAACTAGAAGATTAATGCCTGTGGTGGTGTTGTGCACACAAAATGGGGCAATGGATGGGGACCAAACGCTTCCTCTTAAGCAAAATCACTCTGATCGCATCCTTTTACTAAAGTCAGCGTCCTTCGCTGTTCAGAGTCAGTAGTTTAATGAAACACAATCAAGCCTGAAAAAGT
Organism: Cyprinella venusta; assembly: GCA_038021265.1. Lineage (NCBI taxonomy): Eukaryota > Metazoa > Chordata > Actinopteri > Cypriniformes > Leuciscidae > Cyprinella > Cyprinella venusta. The sequence goes on along the minus strand of CM075870.1, from coordinate 26,833,242 downwards.
CCATTTTACCCGTATGTTTCCCTCCTGATCGATGTGTTTGAAATGATGGCTATGACCATCATCACATGCCAAACCATCCCCATAAGCCTTGAGCTGCACGGTTTCCCTCATGTTCCTGCTGAGCAGTGAGATGCGCGGTTCCTACAGGAATGACGACGGAGCTGCACCCTGCAGATGGTGGAGGTGGTGCGGTGTACAGCACAGATTTATTGGTTTCTGTGTCCAGTTGTAAACGGAGCATCACTCGGCACTCAGACGGTGGAGAAGTCATCTTGGCAGGCGGAAGCACGACGTGTGCTTGGGCTGCATTTGGTCATCATAGTGATTTGGGAGCTGAAGTTGAGGCCGTTGCTTGCCATCGAGGGCTGCTGGTACTTGGTATCAGCTCCCAGAAATCTCTGCATGTGCCACCGCCTCCACTTTCGTTTAATCTCAGACTGAACCTGGACAATGAGAGAAAATTCCAGTTATTTTTGGTAAAAGACATTTCTGATCACAAGAAACAAATTTAAGTCATGTGTTTCCAAACATTTGACTGGTAGTGTAACTGGTATGTGCAATTCTCTCTGATAAAATAAATTGTGGTCATATTACCTCTCCATTTAGAAAACAGTATAGGACAGCGACACAAAATCCCTGAAGAAAAAAAAGTCAGTAATAGTTAAATATTTTACAGGTTTATGTAAAACAAAACTCAATCCTTATAATCTTTTTTTTTTTTTTTTTTTTTTTTTTGAATACCAAAGGTCAGGGAGCTTTAGGGAGGTGGGTGCCTATATTTTTAGCTATATATCTATTAGCTATATATAGAAAAATCCCGGACGAGCCCCCAATTTTCACTGTTACATACCAGATGTAAAGTTGTAGGGAGTAGACAGCGAAAAGAAAAGAAAATAAACATGCCTGTTCCCGTTCCCAGCCCTGTACGACAGACACATCAAATTGCAGTTCAAAAATGTATTAACAGATGATTAATTGACAAAATTAACCTAAAAGTAAAAACTAAACAAACCTCAGGAGGGGGTAAAGCCAAAATAATAAACACAAGTACCCTCTGACTAGTTGGGAAGTACTTTACACCCTCCTGTGGTTTATATATTGTTATATATAAATTATGTGTGTGTGTGTGTGTGTGTGTGTGTATATATATATATATATATATATATATATATATATATATATATATATATATATATATATATATATTGTATATATAGACGTTCATGCTGTTCTAATAATAAATCAGATGAAAGAAATTACCATCTTAGACCACAAAATCAATCTTATATTTAAATTTTTAAATTTCAATATAACTAAAATTAAATTTCTGATTTCAGAAAAAGATGCATTGTAAATGTTTAAAGTATTTAAGGCCATTTTTGTATATCCTCATTCGACCTTTTCATCTAGCTAAAAAAAAAAAAAAAAAAAAAAACATGGAGGGAATACATATCACTGGGCATGTCTGGGGTTGAGGCAAGCTGGCAGATCCCACGGTGAGTCTATTGCTGTGGCAAATCTTAGTATTCTATTGGCATTTAGGACATCCAAACTAGATAAGCAATTGCATATAGAAGAGTGCAGTTGGGGGTAAAAACATGTATCAGTCCACTGCTGCCTACCTGGAAAGACCCCAGGATCAAGTCAAATACCAGACGCACATAAGACTGGATGTGATGAGGCATAAAGGCAAAGATTATGTAGTTTATTCCAAACAAGGGAATCAAAAGTAGAGTTGATTTTGCAAGTCTCCTGTAAATCGAAAGAAATGGCATATGTTGGAATCCTTTTGTGTTCATATTGTGCATGTAAGTCTAACACAAAAACTCACGAGTACTGGTGTGATTCATTTCTCCCAATATCCCGTGAACTGATTTTCTGACGAAGTATCCGTATGATACAAATGAAGAGAATAAAGTTCATCTAGAGAATAACAGATTAGGACATATTTGAATATTGCTTTCACCACTTGCCATATTAGTTTGTTACTGTATATTGCCACATTGGAATTTAATGCTGCTGTACGGTCACTCACCAGTATTGTTATCAACGTAGGGGTTTTTATAATCCACCACAGATCATCGTCAATAAAATCCCAGCATCTGTTTAAAGGAAATAATAGCTGTAGAATGAATCTTCAGTGATGGAGCAAAACATTTGGGTTCTGCATGTAAAATTCTCATTCATTTTCAGATAGAGAAATTTCTTTTCAGCAATAGCAAAACCATTTAAGACAACCTTGAGCTACAAGGTTGTTACTGACGTTATCAATCTATATATTTATTTTTTCCTCTTTTTGAAAGATGTGAAAACACTTATGCTATTTGAGCAAATGGGAACACAAAAAAAATATATTTAATGTATTCTCTCATTCACTGCTATAAAGGTTTACCCAACTATGAAGACCTTCCAATTCTAAGAAACCCGGAAATGTGAAAAGAGTCAAGGGTTAAACATCACTTTTACCATTGAAACAAAGCTGGTTGATATAGTTTATTTTCTTAAACTCTTTGTTAAATAAATTGTTTAAAATTAAAAATTAATGTGGAAAAATATTTCCAGACCCAAGGATTCTAAAAAAGTGGACGGGCACTGTTTGAACGCATGTTGCATTGCATTCTACATATGAGATTTAATGCAAAAACAAAGAATTTATTATTTTTTTTAAATGAGGAATTATTTTCAAATGTCCACTCCTATGAGCTCTCTTCTAAATATAGACTACTGACCTCCATAACAGCATGTCATTTATCATCAAGGAACAGCCTTGAGTAAAATTTACAGTGTAAGCTATACTGTAGCTATCGGCAAAAGGTGTCCATAAGACAGAAATTCAACTGAGCTCATAAAACTCAAAAACAGTTAAATCCTTACTCCATTTGTTACTCTTAGGTAACAGTGAATACATCAAGTATTTTTTATATGGTTTTACAGAAGCAAAGTGTTGTTCTCTGAACAAGCTCCATTTACTTACCCAATATCATGTAAATACACTTTTGTGATGCTCCAGATTGTTATGAAGGCACCCGGAACTCCTGTAACACACATATCGACTAAATATTATCAATATTTGGAATACATAGTTTTGAAGGCATAAATTAAGGCATATTTCCAGGTATTCCTTATTTAACTGGCCTACACCTTAGGAATTCATTAAAACAAGTGGGATCACCAATTAGCCGCAAATCTTAACTAATCCTGAGATACAGATCGGCGCCTGCTTATCACATTCTACAATCCTTAATTTAAAGAAATGTTACGTGAAACTTTTTCCAACACAATATAGTGACGTCAATGGAAAGGTTAACTGTTAAATCTCGAAACTAAGTCCTATTGACTTTAGAGATACATTTTTCATTCATATTTGACAGCCGTTTCTCTCCTGTCGTGAAGATTTACGAGACCGAGGGGCCATATATCTTAATTTCACTGGCACTGAGATACATCCACATACACACCCCATCCAATGAGAATGTACCACCAGAAGTACTTCCTCTCAGAGAAGAAAGACACAGCCAGGAGAGCGTGCAGATAAAGACCCTCCACCAATAACCAGAAGAAACTGGCTATGACGCCGTACTGGAAGAAAACCACCGCAGCCTTGCAGCCCACCTGTAAAATGCAGAGAGGATTTTGTTTAGAACTATTATGCACTTGTGTATGTTATAACAGGAACTGCGGTCTTGCATGTTTACCATGTACTTAAACAAAGAGAATGCCTTTGCGCTGGTGTGTTGCATGCGCTTGGCACTAGAAAACATTGTGCAATACTTCTAAAGAGGGGCATTAAAAAGAGTGTAAACACATAAAGAACTCTTCATGCTGGTCTGTTAATGTTTGAAACTTGTAGTGCACTGACTATATGTAATTATCACCCAGAAGTTTTAATAATTATTGCAATAATTACACAGACATAAACAATCTATATAGGGAATCCATTTTAATTAAGGACAATATCCAACTAAGCCTGATTCCTCTACGGGCTGCTTAAATGTCAAAGATGTTGTGGTGACCTTGCAAGGGTGTTTACGGAGGGGATACCGTGCCATCATGAGTGTTTGAGCACCCTGTTGTGACAGATGTGACATATTCTGTTGGCCAACAGCTGCGTCCAGACTACTCAAAGCACTCAGACCCAGATGAAGAGTGTTTATAGCAAAACACACAGAGAACACGCACGGTATTAAACCTTTACACACACAGGCCGTCAAAAATGAAAGCTTTTCCAATAACCCTTTATTATCCAATAACTCTTTAATAACAAAATGTTATCATTATTAACTTTTTTAATCCGAGCACTACACATATGCTATTATTATGTAAATGGTACTAAATAAGACAAACATTACCGTGATGCTGGGTAAATACAGCTTCGACCATATCCGGATGAGGGAGGTAATTTACAAACTCTTCAAAGATCTTAAAGGACTGCTCAAACACAGCTACGCCTCGCCACGAAATGAGATTAATGAGCACTTTACCAGCTAACATTTAAAGAGCAAACCTTATGACGAAACATTAGAGCAATTTGCTCCTGACAGTGTATCAATTGTGGAGTCTGTGCTGTTTGTATCTTACGTTAAGTGGGGGGGGAATCAATTGCATTCACCAGGTGCAGTTACATTCAGCTAAGAAAGCAGAAATAAAGTACGCACCTATATAACCTAATGAATGTACTTTATGTGGTAATTTTCAAGTGAAAAATATGATTTAAAATCACAACTTTACTCTGGATGTAAACATTTTTTATGATACCTTCCTTAAAAACCACTTACAAATCCATAGTGGCACTCATCAGGTTCCTCAACCTCATACAGGACAACATCCTTCATTATTACAGCCACAGCCTTCAGTATAAAAGACATGAACAGGTGAATATGGATGTAGTTCCTTGTGCAGTGCAGTTTTCTGGAAAGCAAAGACAGAAACTCAGTGGTTTGTGAAACTAATTACTGAAGGATTTACATAATAGGCTCTGCATATACTCCGTTCCAAATTATAATCCAAGTGACAGTGGGATTTCGGTACAATAAACATTCATATTTGAGCTTTTTTTTCCCCTTCATTTCTTGTATCTTTTTAGGTAACTGGTATCAATCTCACACAGGTTTGTTGAGTATTTTGCCTGGAAAATGGAAAGCCTACTTAAAGAGTTTTTTTTTACATTATTAAGGAAGTCACAGTTCTCATGCTATATGGGGAGGAAGATCTTTTTGAAGATGAAAAGCATGAAATGGTAAATATCATTAAAAAGTCTTGCAAAACAACTTCATATTTTGCAAAACTTGAATAGAGCGAAAAGATTTGTGAGCGATTTAGAGCATAGAATTACCCAGTCAGATAAAAGCTTTAGAAGGGAAGTTTCTGTCAAACAAAATTGTATTAAAAAGGCAGCTATTAAAAAAGCCACTGTTGAGCAGCAAACAATTATTTGAAGCTGCTAGTGTCTCTGGAGCCTCAAGAACCTCTCTATGCAGGCTGGTTCGTGGGTCGGTTGTGTTCTCACTACAAACGAACTGCTCCAGGGTTTGTATGGAATCGAGCCGAGACCACCTCTTCTAGGCGGTCTCGGCTCGGTTGTTTTGTTCCGATTCAGAGTGCGATTGTTGTGTTCACATATGAACAAACGAACCGGGCCAAAAGGGAAACGCCCCTTTGTTTCGGAACAACGTCTCCAATCGATCCAAGTGTGAAAGCAACCTTAGTTACTTGTTACCTCCCCCATCCCAATGTCTATGAGACAGAATTTTTACATTAAGACAAAAGGTCTATATACAATAGGAAACTGTTAGGCCCTTGCCCTCCCACAGGAGATCGATCTAGAGTTGATTGCGAGAGTTGATTGCATCTGAGGCAAAGTGTCACAATGTAAACATCTGACTAAAGATGACTGGAAATAGACTACACATAATCTTTCAACTGTTTGCTGTTCAGCAGTGGCTTTTTTATAGCTGTACTTTTGATACAATTCATTTGTTTGACAGACACTTCCCTTAATAAGCCTTTATCTGATCGGGCTCTTCTGTCCTTTAAATCACTCACAAATCTTTTGACAGTTTGATAATCTCTATTCAGTTTCCACAAAATATTAGTTGTTTTCTTGCCTTTTGAAAGACATTGTACCATGTAACGCTTTTCATCTTCATAGAAAGATCTTTCTTCCACCCCATATAACATGATAACTGTGACTTGCTTAATAATGTGGAAAAACTTCTTTAAGTAGGTTTTCCATTTACCTAAGAAGACCTGGTAAACTAATTATCAAACCTGTCTGAGAATGATATTGATACCAGTTATCTAAAACGAGTAAGGAAATAAAATAAACACTTTATTTGAAAAAATAAAATACGAATGTTTAAATGATTATTGTACTAAAATCCTATGTCAACTGGATAATAATTTGGAACACACACAAACACATTTATATACATATATATATCAAATTCTCAATTCATGATATTTCCGTAGGCTAAATTACTATCTGCACTCAGAGTGTTTCCATTCATATATATTGTTGATGTTGAGGACAGCCGGTTGAAACACACTGCTTGTGTTCAAAGCTGAGTAGGAAACTCGTATGTATGAGAGCTTAAACATATCAAGACTCTCAAGAACTGTGTTCCTGTTTAATTATGTGTGATGTAAGCTAAAAGAGGAAGCTGTTCAATACACTTGAGATCTGGCTTCGCCTCTGAGGTCACTGAGCGGGACATTCGCAAAACACCAAGCCATTTTGTTTGGGAGGTTGTGCAAGAATGGAAACTCTATATAGCCCAATCAAATGCCTGAATTGGTGCACTTTCGCAATGTATTGTTAAATGTGATATAAAACAGGCATTTTGAACAAGGTCTTCTGGCTTGACACCAGTGTGATTTAGCAGAACACTGATTTGCTCCTTGATCACAGCTGAGTCAAATCATATAAACTGTGGGCATCCACTGAGGACAACAAAACTATCAAATCTGATTTATTTGGGAGTTTCTTCCTATTGAGAAAGGCAAAAGCCATAAAGAGCCAAGGTCGTATGACTCCTGTCCTATTAAACACATCAATGGTATATTTTGAGTTGCATTTGAGGAATTACCTGAAAAAGCACAGGATGATGATGGCAATAATGAGAGATATAAGAGACACAGTGTGACCAATGGTGTATCCAATTCTCACAGAGCCCAGGAATTCACCCTATGAGGGAAAAAAAATATCAATGATAGCCTTCTCCTTCTGTCTATACGCTAATTTCTCTATTGTGCGACAGAGTCCCGTGGTTATGACGCAATCATTTGCCTATTGTTACAAAAACGGCTTCTACAGGGCCAAAACGTAAGATACAAAGTAATGGAGACTTTTATACATGGTCGTGTTTCTTTAGAAATAAATAATGGACAAATGGAGTCTTTGGACGCCTCAGATGTAAAGTTATTTGCTGTCAAAGTGACGCCAAAATGAATGGGAGTCAATGGAAATGCTAACACAAGTGAAGTTCTGCTAAAAGATGGCGGCACCCGGTCGGCTTCAACTTCCGGTCGATGGATTACCCCCTTGGACAAATGTCGTACGTCCAGATACTACACACATTCAAACTATATAAAACATATTTTTTAAATTAAGTAATAATCACTTAAAAGAACTACCTATTTAGAGAGTAGATTTCGGATGCAGCCACTGTCATTAGTGTTTACACCGCAGAAACCTTCCCCAGGAACTAGGGACTTTGGGGTGGTACTCGGTGTGTTGTGACCCCAGGTACCAGGGTCTAAATTTCCGGGTAAAAATGTCAAGGTAGTACTTTTTCAAAGTTCAAGAACTTTCAGAGGTGGGACTGGGGCGCTGAACATGCTGATTGGCTGAGTTCACGCAGCATTTTGATTGGTTGACTCCACACAGCATTTTATTTCAACCACCGTTTTTTTCCCCAACCAAGTCAGTTGCAGTACGTGCAGTTAGAGTTGTTTGCTATTCAGTCAACGATGGACTTTAAATAAATGCAATCGATGGGCCGAAGACGAAGTTCAGTCTTTATTAAGCTTATATACAGAAGATAAAATCCAACGTGAACTGGAAAGTTGACCGCAGTCTTATGTCACTGGACAAATTTGCCTTATCTTTAGGGTACTTTAGACCACGATGGAAACGCAGACAACAACAGGTCTGAGGAAAAAAGTTCCTGGGACAGATTGTTCCGGGTAATTTCAGTGGAAACATGGCTATTCTTACATAAAGAGTCTTAACCTTTGGGCATACATTGTATTAATTGATTTATTTTAGATTTAAAAGTGAACTCGATTGATGTTAAAGCCATAGTCTTGTGGGCGGCATTCCGAGATATAGCACAACAGCACTTCAGGTGACCAAACTTATGGTCCTTTCCCAATACTGTTGATTGATTGCATATTTGGTACCTGTGAAAAAGTATGTAGTTAATAATTAAAACACACTGGATGCCAATCAAAACAATTACGCACCATGTTTCCATCCTCTGTGATATTTGGGTTGTAGCCACAGTTGAACGCAACGGCAACTGGGTTGATTTCTGTCCAGCCATTGTCAGTACAGCTCTTCGAAATGTTTCCTGCAAATGGCAAAAGGGCGTTGAATACGTTAAACTAGAAGATTCAATCACAGCTTAATTCTTCCATGTAATCACCGCTACTCAGGCACACTTAAAAACGCATAGCCAAAAATGATCTGACCGATTACTGCAAAACAAGCAAAGGAAATGAGCACTTCATGGATCTCAAGCGGCCAATGAATTAATCAACAGGAAATTACTTACATCTACATGCACTGGAAAACTTGGAACATCTTGGACTTATCTTATTTTTTTGATGTTGCAACACCAAATTTTATCTTTGAATTTTACGAGCAAAATTTAATGGAATTATCTGACATTTTTTGGAACGGTTTTCCTTGCACTTTGGAGAGGAGAATTTCAGCGACTGGTCACTGTGCTAAATGTTAATTGGCTTGAGAATCCTCTCAGGCCTGGAGGACCTCAAACTGAATGGAGCTGATTTGTGAAGTAGAGTACACAAGCTCATCATCAGGTAATCACACTCTGCAAAGAGGAGGAAAAATAACAGATGTAGTCCTGTCGGTCTTATCGCTGCTTGAAATACCAACTGGAAAATCCTTTTACTCACTGGACAAATTATGACATTCTCATAATGACCCTATAGATCCTCCTCTCACTTTTCTGCACCACTTATAATGTCTATGTCATGCTTATCAAATTCATGACCTTTCTGCCATGGACTTGAGGCCAGGTTTTATGAGGGTTGATGTCACAAGAGAAGATGAATAGAAAGGAATGGAATTTCAAAAAACAGCACCTCCTAAAATATTCCCTGCACTATGAGGAAAGGGTTGTAAATTTGCCTCTGACTAAACCAAGTATTAAAATGTCATGCCGATGTCTCACTCTGCATTTGGAAATATTTCGTTTTCTATCAAAAAAAATAAATAAATAAAAAAGATAGAAGTTGGATATACTGTTTGTCACTGGTTGTATTTTCATCTAACAAATTTCCCAGGGGAAAATTTGGCTCACAATTAAAGAGATTAGTCATGAATAAAACATCAACTTCTTCACCCCTGAAAATGTTACTCTCATTTGTAGGAACCTTGTCATCCTTGGGGAGAATTAGGGCATCAAAAAAGGTAGGCATGAACCTTTAGAAAACACATCAGGATCCACTTAACAGAGAAGCATAACTGTATACCGGTTTTCATGTAAATCCACCGCGCATTAATTATATCTTTGTAACGAAATGTCATGAAATCAGCTAGCTAAAAAAGCCTTTAATGAATAGCAACAAAGGAACATTTTCTCCAAGCTTCCACAATTAATTGACAGATTTTGACCACCCCATTCAGACGTTGTTCACCAAGCCTTAAAACATGTTAACATGAACAGAGAAGCTGTTTTCTATTTCTGAAGTTAAACAGCAGCCCCACATCCAATTAAAATGGCTCTGTGGGAATCAAGAGGGGGGGAACTCACTGCAAAACATTTTTTTGGAACGTTTGATATGCATTTGGCAAGTTGTAGCGGTGATCATCTCCCTCAGATGGGACAGCTTGAAAACCTCATTATCAGTCTGCCAGCAGTATGTGTAGCTGATGATGTTTTACCTCTGAGAGCGAAAATCTACATTTAGACAAAGTGAGGATTGGGGACATTCACAGTGCCTGCAACAGAATTACATCAAATATGAGCTATTTTATAGTGATGAGAACTAATAAACAGATTATATTCAACAACCGCTCCTGCTCAACTCAAATCAACATCTAGAGCTTGCAAAATCCTTCAATAGCTCATTTTTTTTATTCCTGTCCATGACAAAAGCACTGTCATTCAGTATGTTTTTCCTACATGACAATCTCCTCATCAAAATACACGTGCATTAAAAACGCATAAGATTGTCTGTGTAATCTTAAGCGGGCAAGGGGCAAGACCAAGGCAGATAAGCTACTGCTGCTAGAGGTTTGTTTTCAATGAGGGATTGTCAGAAGAATGCTTTCATCATCCCGAAAGACAAGACAATGAGGATTGTCAGTGCCGTGTATGAAGATGTGGACCGAACTAATCAACCTGCTGTTGTGTTATTTCAAAGCGGGCCTTTGAAGAGATCGTCTGCCTCGAAATACACGCTGGGCCTCAGATTTAAGCTCGCTCCTGTCAGAATTTACGCAAGATTCACTGTCAGGCTGAAGGGAGAGAATGGGGGTTCTGGTTCTGGTAAAGTTTTGGTCCTTGGGCAAGTGTTGACAGAAGCATGACTTGTACAAACATGAATCTGACTGGGCTTTTGATAAAGCTCTTTGAGCAAAGTGTTATTACAGCAGATTTCTGCAGTGAAGGTGGGTGTTTAGGTGTGTCCTTCTCTTTCAAATGCAAGCTACTTGATGTATTATTATGACAGCAGCTCCAAAAGAGGAACTGTTGTGAGAAGTCATAAGAATGTGGATAATTAAAAATAGTATTGAGTAAGTTCAATACAAGCTAAACTCAATCCAACAGCATTTGTGGCATGCATCCAAAAATAATGGTAACACTGATTGAGGTACTTAAAACTTACAAGAAAAGTTCGCTCCAGTTGGTAAACACCTTCGAGATTGGTCCGTGGATGTAATAAGTAAAGAGTTTTTGAAAAAAAAATTCAAAAGAATGAAATAAAAAAAATATGAATGAATGAATGAAAAGCTATATGCCTTCTTTGACGTGGTAATCTTCTTCAGTTCAAAACATGAACACACTAAAGAGCTGCTTTATAGTAGAAAATTATTCTGTTTTTTAAGTTTAATACTGTAAAACTGCTTGCTTTAAAGCAATTCATTGTATAAATTACTTTATAAACATGACGCGACTTGACTGGAGCTTGTGCAAACATGTCCTCATCACAATGATCAGACGCTTTCTTAGCAGCTGTTTTCTAACTGCTGTCATTTATGTTGTTTGTTGAATGGAAAGTGTGCATCACATACTTACACACTAATCTAAACGGGATGTTCGCTAACAGTATACCTGCTGGGCACATATTTCGTCATTTTTTTTACGAAAGAACGAAAAGGAACTTTGCGATTATATCAGAGCCTTTATAGTCTTGTGTTGTCAAGATGACAAAGTTTTAAAATTGGATAAGAAAAATTTAAAATAGTGTTAATGTTTTACCTCTAAACTTTTGAAACAGTATTTTAATTTTTACGATTTTTTATATTATTGTTCACTAAAATTATTAGAAATCATTTTTGGCAATTGAAATGTAGCAGAAATATAAGATACAATTTTAGATGAAAATCTTTCAAACTTTAAATTTTGAAAGTTGAAAAGTTTAAATAGAAAAAAGTTTAAATAAAAAAAAATTTAAAAGTTTAAAATTAAAACTGAACTAAAAATGATTTAAAGCTATACGGGAAAATTAAAAAAAAAACATAAACCTATAAAACGACATAATAAAAAAATGAACTAAAATTTTGAATGATATTGAAAACTGAAAATCTAAAAAAATAAAAGTTAATTCAAAATACTTATAAATACTATAAAGTATATAAATAAAACTAAATTAAAATTAAAACTAAAAATAAAACTAAAAACTGGATTGGCCACATTCACCAAATTAGCCCCCTTTATTTTTAGAAAAAGAAAGACAAATGGAAATTAATTATTGTAGAAATCAACATTAGGCCACACATTTTTGATTGAGCTTTACTACTGAACCATGAACTTTGTGTTTACCTTTACTTGAGAGCATATAAAAGTAACGTAGAACAGCTCTGGTTTGGTAAACTTTACTTCCTGAACATTTATATGAGGTGTCATCATGAGATCATTGCCCTATTGACAGTGTGTTTGACTGAAGCCTGAAAGTGAAGTCTGAGTTATGAGCAAAGAAACCACTCTGAAAAGTTGAGAAGATTAATGACTGTATGTTTGCTGTAAAGCTCCTGGGTAAAAAGTTCACATGTGTTAGGACACTAGAAGCTCCACCCTCCATAAATTTACGACATGTCCCTGGATCTGTGTGCTGCCAAGTTTCGTAACTCTTGTTTTCCTTTCCATGCTCCTATAAAAATGAATTGCCTTTTGATTTGACCATAACACAAGACCTGCTAGATTCTTTTGAATCTGTAATCTGATACTACAACTGGACAGATTGAGCTTCAAGAAAGGAATTTTACTTCTACTGGATAATATAGGAACAGCTGGGATACTGGAATTGAGATTTCATCTTGAGGCTTGACACACAAAGCATCAGTGAAAGAGCCATAAACAAATATTTCTACACACATAACAGTCCTAAATAGCAACATTTATGCAATTTAAACCACTTAAAAATGTCAAAAAATGTTTCTAAGATTCTAAGGTTTTGTTGCTCCTGTCATTGTTTTGTGGATTTATAAATTCAGTTCTCCTTAAGTTCACACATATTTCGCTTTATAGGTGTTAGTGCTATATTTCTCTATAAAATAAATGCCACTTGGGTTGATATTTTGTTATATAATACAAATATTCAAGTGTGGCCAAAAACATTAAATAAAATCAAACCCACTGTCAGTAAGGGTACCTACACTATACAGAAATCGTTGATAGATAAAAATGTGTATGATTCATTGTGAGGCCATTAAATTAAGTGAACTGGCTTTCCAAAAGCAATACAATCCAACTTATGGATGCATCAATTTTGCATAGTTTCACCGAAATCAGTGTAATCGCAGCAAGTAGTGCAGAGTAAACTCTAGTGTGTACTTTAAGCACCCTTATAAAACAATTCTATCTAATATTATCAATATTTACAGCTGAATATCTTTTAAACACTCTTTTTGGGCAATAAACATGGAGCATTTCTGGGAAATATGTGCTTAGGAAAACAAACGTTTCCTTTGATTGGTCCAGAAAGTCTCAATCTGTTTGCTATAAATTAATGAGGATTTTTGGGTCCACTGGGTCCATACGTGTCCTTTTCTTTCGTTCTTCCCTCTGGTTCATAAATTGTTCCATCAACATGTTATATGTGCCTCTGTCTCCCCTAAAATCCAGCTTAACATTCCCAGTCAGTTAGTTATCGGTTTTTCCCATCACATGAACATCAATTCGGCCAGCCCCCAAGCTAACATCCAGGTCTCTTCCCATTCACATCTGGCCTGTATCACAGCTCACCAAAGGCTATCTCCTGCATGAAATCTACAAGATAAATCCACTGCATTTCACCCGGTACCATCTAAATCCCTCAATCCATGTTTGGGATTTCTTCCAAAAAGCACTCTCTCAGAGCACTCAGAGTTTCACAGGAAAGGCATGACCCTTTCAGCTAGACGGAGATATGACCTGGAAGCTATTAGAAATGTGTAAACAGTTCATAGGATGAAATCAGGGTGATAAATCAAAGCTGAAATTTTGACAGAAAGCGCAAATGAGAAGAAGAACATTCAAATAAATATTTTCTATAGAAAAGAGAGGCACATATTCAACATATGGCAAGCCTTTATAAGAGCTCGGCCAAAAGTGCTGTATTTTTAAAGATGTGTCATTACAGAAATGGCCCCTACATAAGAACTGCATGGATGTCACAGCTGCTTTTAAAGTAGGATCACTTTGAAAACCTTATTGATCCACACAGTCATTTTCCTTTACAATTTCATGATTACTGAGCTACCCACCCTCAAGAAATATTGGCAAACTTAACTGCCGTGGACTCCTCAGTTCCTCTGGACATTTCATTTCAACATGACTTCTTTTACTCCTCTGTGTGCTTGAGAGGGAAAAGGGAAATTTAAGAGCCAGGGTGAAATCAAAATAAAGATTCTTGCTGAAAACATGAAACGAAGGCTGTTCCATTAATTTTATGACAAAAGTTTTTTTTATAATTTTATGACGTTTTTTTTTAATTCCCCAGACAGTTACAAACACTAAAATAAATCGAGGTAAGGTCTCGTTTGAACGACGTCTGGCATGATATGAGTGCTCATGTTTAAACCTGTCCATCAAAGGACTGTATGATTGACAGGTTTATTAGACAGTCTAGCAGAAAAGATAAGTCAGCAGCGATCTATGAATGCAAGCTAGTAATATTATGCTGAAAACAGTTTAGTTCTTAGCCAGTCAGCATAAGTACATAAGTCAAGGACTCTAAAGGACATTCCCTCATGCAGCAACATATATACACTCTTAAAAATAAAGCTTTCAAAAGGGGGTTTCAAGGCGATGCCATAGAAGAACCATTTTTGGTTCCCCCAAAGAACCTTTCACTGAACTTTTCACCTCACAAAGTCAAGCAAAAATCATCAGGTCAAATATAAATTATCCTCTACAGTTCAAAAATTGGGGTCGATTTTAAAATGTTTTTATAAGAAATCTGTCATGCTCACCAAGGCTTCAAACATATAGTAAAAAAAAAGTAATATTGTAAAATATTAATACAATTTCACAATAAAAATACTAATTTATGTTAAAAAAAAAATACTGACCCCAGACTTTTAAACAGTAGTGTGTGAATGTGTGTGAGTGTGTGTTACATTAAAACACCCTTTTATAAAAGATGCAAAAAAAGATATTGTCATGTCTAATTCTTGGTATCCATAAAAACAAAGCTACCTTCATTTCATGTTCTGTTGCTAAATACACAGCTAATCCTGATTATCCTAACGCAACCACAAAAGGCTTACTATATGTATTAAAAGTTAGCTATGGCTTTGCTTGTTTGAATAAATTACAGCAGTCATGATTTCTCAGCAAACAATTGCCCACCACGTTCTCCCCAAAGACAGTCACATGATTACAGTTTGTGTGTAAATATCGCTGCTAAACTACAGCAGCTGGTCCCAATAACAGAGACAATCTTTCTCTTGTCTCCAGAGCTATCAAAGACTAATCAGAAGATCTCAGAAAAAGGCTTTGGCATAGTCTTTAAGTAATGTGATATTGGTTATGATGCTAATTCAGTCATAATGAGGAGATTTGCAGTCTCTGAAAATAAGTGTCTAAAGAGGTTGCTGCACTACTAGTGACTTTAAAAGACGTTATCAAGAATGATAAGAAATAGAATAATGTTGAAAATACAAGGAGAAAGACAGGAGGTATATTGAAATACATTTTGCATCTCTATATTTATTGGAAAAGACATTGACATACCTCTCTGATCACTGACATGGCTGAAGTAATTTGGACATGGGATGGTGACCAGCTCTCCAATCCTGGCTGATGGCCAACATGCTCGATCCCATTCACCAGTGCAACCTGACCACAGAAATGAAGAAAAACTGATTAGGGGATGGAAACTTACAAAATACTGCTAATCATGTTTTAATTGGTGATAGGATCTGGATTGTCTCTTTAATTGGTCAATAGAATCCTGTACAATTATTTTGGCACTTGACACATCAAACTTCCATAAAAAGCATAAAAAATTGCAATTATGTTTTGATCGGTTTTTAAATTACAAATTAGAAAATTTAAAGTCACGATGTAACGTATAGCAACAGATCTTTTCTTTCGTGTTGTATTGTACTTAAAAAATGAAGGGTGGGGAATTGGTTTGCTCAATACATCCATCGGTTGTTGATTGAATGGAGTTTTAAGTTGATTGTAAGAAAGGGACTAAATGATTAGAGAAGTCCCGCAAATGTCACCGGCCTCAGCATCAGGAAGTATCGCGAGACATCAGCTCTCGCAATCTGACATATTCCTTTACGGCACTGCACATATACACACCCCCATCCAGAAACAAGAGAGGGATGGAGTTTGTCCATAGAGAGTTTGTCACACTATCATCATGGCTGAGCCGGCATAATATATAAGCAGAAAGCTAGGTAAGCATTGTCGGAGGAACAGAGAATGAGAAAACGGCAGACTGACCGAGCAAGAAGTCAAACAAGAGCATTGGCGTAATTTGCGGGTGTGATATGTACCCATTGAATCATCTCGCGGCACGGATGTACCATTAAAAAAACAAATAAATCATCTCTCGTTAACACTAGTAGAGCGGATCTATGCGTTTAATCATGTGATAATTCTCACCACTAACAACATATTAGATCTCATTAAACAACAAAATAAACACAATGTACTATTGTATACTATGTAACACGTCACGTTATGTCATGCTCTGCGTGAGTGGTATTTACAACGATAACGTTAAATACAAGTAATACAAAATATAATACAAAAAAACAGGACTGCATGGTGTCCTTTTAAAAATGACAGATTTTAATATAAAACATATGCATGGATGAATCATTCACGATAAGATCAATAACATACATTTAGATAATAGATAGACTGAGTTTAAATTATGTTACACCGTTTGATTTGTTGAGCTGAAGTAATTCCATATTTAATTCTTCGCTCTGAGAATCAAATAACTGATATCAGATTTTCATAACAGATGGGCTACATGAAAAAGAGAAACCAATCAAACACAATGCCATGGGATTGAGCTTTATCAAAGTACATCTCACAGGCTGTGAAAACAATTTGCATATTGGTCTAAAATATATTACTCAAGGGAGATTTGTGATTGAGATTTACATCACAGGACACACAAATGACAACACACGACTTTGACACACTAGCCACAATCAGACCTCAGTTTCACACAACTAGATTTTGTAATTGCTTTGTCCATTAAGAACAAAATCTATATGAGATTAGACAGGAATAGGCAGCGTTTCTGTTTGATGAGGTACATGCCCAATAGACAAGCTCTTGGTTCTGAAGCTCTTGGTGAAGTCTACATCCTAAGACACCTACAAGTTTAATTTACTAGCTTTTCACACACACAAATCCCTGTAAATGATTCCAGTAATTAAGGTGCTCTAATATGTATGTGTTATTAGAATTTGCAATTAAATGTGAGTTATCATGGGTCACTTGTGGTTGACTTCCTTGCCAGTAATGAACAGTCTGGATAAAAATTGATCTCACTAGTGACCTTTTTTTCCATGTTTTTCCAACATCACACCAGAATCAGACTTTAATTTTGAGGTGAAATCTTCAGAACACAACTGAAGATATTTTTTGATTAAATCCGAGAGCTTTCTGACCTCTCATAGACTACAATTCAGTATGGACAGTGTTGAAATAGTCCATGTGGTTTCTCGTCATTTCATAAAATTAAGGTGGAACCACTGTGGTCACATGGACTATTTTAACAATGTCTTTACTACCTTTCTGGGACTTGAAAGTGGTAATGTTACCATCTTAGAGGGTCAGAAATCAAAAATATCTAAATTTGTGTTTCGAAAAGGAAAGGTCTTACGGGTTTGGAGTGACATGAGGGTGAGCAATTAATACCAGAATTTTCATTTTTGTGTGAACTAACCCTTTGATAACATGAAATGTGGCACCATGTGACTTAACTGAATTCTGTGGGTACCACATGGATTTGCTCTCTGAACAAAGTCTTAGATCTAATCAGCAATGGAAAAATAATCATAAAAAACTGATTTTGTTAGCCGCAAGCAAAAACAACCTGCTGAGCCACAGCTCTGAAACAACCACTGGTTAAATCATGCAGATAATGACAGTGAAAACACCCGATGTTGTGAAGATCGCACTGCACAGAATGACATTTCTGCCTAATTAGCCAGCATACCTTTGTAACCTCTTCTAAAACCTGATAAGTTATGACCCAGAGAAGCAAATACAAAACCACAATTATCTAGCCAATGTCTGCAGACTGATACCTTTGCAGATATTCAGATAAGAAGCAGAGCTACATTTTGTGCACACAACCTATTTTATCAGATCTTAACACACTTAAAATGTTGCTCTAGCAGTATTAGGCCAACCTCATATTCCACTTTTTTTTATTCGCTGCTTTATGTTTGCAGTGCTCCTGTATGGAGTTATGCTGCTATTTGTAGTTGATGAACATTTCTAGTTGAAGTGATCATTCTAAGCAGAGAGCTTTAGGATAACAATCACATAACTTACTGGTATACTGTAAAATAAAAAATATTTGTTGTTTTTATAGACAATTATGGTAAATATGGTACAGTAAAACCCTTAATTTGTTAACTGGTTTAGCATTGCATTATAATTTTGAAAGTAAAAACTGTGAATTACCATATTTATGATGACTTTCCCAGAAATCCCTGTGTGACACATCAAATGTAATGTTAGGGCATTTTATGTTATAGGATTGTTTGAGTGTTGCCCTGATGGTGTTTTGTCTTGAGTATGACTTTGTGCACCTTCAGCATAAGTACTGGACATGTTTTATGGACAGGTCACTAAGTGGCTTTCTGTTGTTCCACCTGTATTATTATGGAGGTTATCAGTACATTTTAAGGTTAAAGGTTCATTTAGGTAACCAGAGCTGTCGATTTTTACTAAAAAAAAATTAACAGAATATTTTTTTTTTACAGCGTATATCACCAATAAAGAAATCACACTGTCTTTGCATGCATACAGTTGTCATACGGTGAAGGATACGCAGTGTACATACCTGACGTGATGTTTTTCAGCTTGGACAAACACTCCCTTTTCTCCGCTTCTAGCTCCCACATGACCTCACACATCTGGACAGACAGCATCTGTACAAGATTCTGACATGAGGTATGTTATCTTGCAATAAAATATACATACATTTTTTTGAAGTCACAAAAAAATACTACATCACATTTCCGAATATCAAAAGACCTTTGATCACATTACAATCTGAACATAATCACTGTTTGGAGAGATTGAAGTGAACTGGTTGCACACTCTCCCTTTTTCTGAGTGTCATTGAGGTTTGATGAAGGGTGACAATTCATGCTGTTCCTTCCATTTTACATAGCAATTTAAGTGTAGTATAAGTACCTGAGCTACGCTGAGCACTTAAAACGGCTTCCTTTTACCTCTGGCGATCCCTAAAGAACTAACCTCTTGACATATATATGGTGGAAAAATG
This sequence comes from Cyprinella venusta, assembly GCA_038021265.1. Taxonomy (NCBI): domain Eukaryota; kingdom Metazoa; phylum Chordata; class Actinopteri; order Cypriniformes; family Leuciscidae; genus Cyprinella; species Cyprinella venusta. Next base: position 26,813,850 of record CM075870.1, on the reverse strand, counting down.
CACAACATAAATTATTTGTCTCTGCAGCTGTTTCCAATTTTCCTTAAAAATGTAGGCTGTATTATATAAGAATATGCTCTCATGGATTCCTCCATAAAGCACCAGAGGACAGTGAGATTAATGGCAGGTACTCTGTCAGATGAGGCCATTGAGAGGTGCCATCAATCAAAACTTCACTGTAGAGCTATGTGGTTACTCCCAAACCAATATGCTTACAGAAAGTATGACCATCATGGGTCAAATGTTACTCCAATGTACCTGACCGGTGTTTGTGATCAACAACAGTGTTTTGCCCATCAAAAAGACTCAAAAGTGCCTTCATCAACACCGGATCAGAAACGTGTCCCTTTTAACTCATATTTTACTGAATACCATTTAGTATTATGATTAATATTATTAAATCATTTCTAAACAAAAAAGATCTATGTGAAACATATTCATCAACGTACTCAGCATTTAAAATGTTATCCACACAAATTTTTAGTTAGCATATATTAAGCCCTATTTTATTGCTTCTTTCTCCGTTTTATAGGTTTAGCAAAGCAGAATCTACATTTTTTTTTTCACATACTGACAGATCTACTGGACTGATCCTGCCATTCAATCTTTATCTTTTTCAATTAAACCAGGAGGAAACGAGCATTCACAATATTTAACTATGTACAGAGCGAACAATACTGCGTGGGGTGACATGAATTCAGTGAATTCAGTGGCATGGTGAGCTGTAGACTTGAGTCACTACAGTCTGCAGTGAGGAAGGAGCTTATCAAGGACAGTGGAGACATGAATGAAAAAGAAAAAAATGAGAGTTGTTACCATGGCGTCACAATATAAGAAAACCGATTTCACAATTTCAAATAGCATGATCAACAATACGACAAGCACTTTGGATGGTGAACATATGCTGTAGAGGAATCTTCCCATATAACTCTGCTACTGCAAATGCATGCTGTTTTCTCAAAGTAAATACTGATAGGCAGCTGATTTCTCTGGTAAACCTGCATAAATGATAAGATTTCTAACATGTCATAAATATAATGATGTAAAGCATTAACATTTCAGCACCTTTTATAAAATGTTACCTAAAATGTAAAACCTAAGGAAATGCTTGAAGTAGCCTATTTCAATAAACATTAAACTTTAGACTTGAAGAGTTCAGATGCAAAAGCCTCAAAAGATGCGCCATCTGACATTTTCTTCTAGAATGATCATTTTTATCAAGCTCATATATATTTAAATTCTGTTATTTCACTTACAAAGACAATGAAATTACCTATTAATTGTCATTTGTGAAATTACTGAACTTAAATCTACTAGCTTGATAAAAATGATCATTCTAGAAGAAAATTTATATGACACTTCAGATGAACTCTTCATTTATTTTGATAGAAATCTGACATCCACACTTGCAACTGCCTACAAATGATGCTGTCTTTTTAAACGATTGGGCTGTAAATGACATGCTGTATGACACAAACTCCACACTTGCACAAGATCTGATTAGCATTCACCTATAAATCAGTTTTAATGATAATATCTTTGAATGGCCTATATGCTTTATCATTATATCAGAGAAAGTTTCAGTTTAAGTGAAGTTCTCTTATCTTGACAATTACGTCCTGTCAGCCTAGTTTCTATCTTAACTTGGGTTAATTTCTATAACGGATAATACAGGAAAATCCAAATTGATTGCGCTTTACCGCAGCAAGCAGAAAGTCAATATAATAAAGTCACATGAATGTAGGCTAGTTTCAATTCCGTTTAAAAAAATGTGCTGTATATGAGAGGAAACGCACAGCAGCTGCTTTGAGACATTAGAGCAACAGATTGAGGGTCATTTATTTAAATCTTTGTCAGGAGGATTTATTCAAATCAACGTGGCGTTTAAATTTGAAACGCAAACATTCTTCAATGAAAAAAGAATAAAAAGCATCCAAACTATCTATAAATCCTTGGATCTGACAAAGGCTATTAGTTTGAGGACTAACTAGGTGTGTTAAAATACTGCATTGCTTTTCTTTCGTCGATGACTAATTACGTGGGAAACCGGATGAAATGAAATGTCGATACTCACAGGTCCGAACGAGCAGGCTAGGAATAAAATCAGCATTCGTTTAGATACATCCATTTCAGCCGGCAGTTGACTGAGAGCGCTTGACAAAAGTATTCGTTGCACAGAGACAAGTTGACGGCAAAAAAGTAACTGACAAAGAATCCGAAGCGTCAGCCAACTATGCGCTGCGCGCGGGCGCTCCGTGCGCGTGGGTTCACCAGCCGTACTACGCGCGAGACCTGTCAATGTTTCTCCTTAGGCTAATCCAAAACACACTTCATTCAAAAACGACTCTGGAATGATGCGAAGCCATTCACAAATGGCGTTTGCATAAACCACACCTGACACACGCGAGGTGGATTGTAAAAATCCAAGGTAGTCGAAATCCACGTCCTAAACCCTCACTTCCAAAGTAGGTGTGTGTGTGTGTGTGTGTGTGTGTGTGTGTGGTCTATAGTAGCAGCACACTGAATAACAGCGCTAAATGACTCATTCTATGTCTTAACAGCACAGCGCAGCTTCTGCGCTCTTTCATTTAGTGCGCAGATTCTGATCACTTGTAAACCGTCACCCAATGCGCATCTTTTGCTAATGTTTCTCTTAAATTAAAACTAAAACAGAGCTCTGAACTATTAAATTATACGATAAATCTGATTTCTGACTTCTGATTCCATCTGTTTCCCATCGAACATCAACTGCTCTATCAAATTATTTTTCTGTAGTTAAACCACGGTTGGCTATATGTTCAGTAGGCTAATATTGAACATGTCATGCAAGACAATAATGTAAACTAGCACGCCAATGTAAATATGTGAGCCCTTGCCATCCAAAGTTGCCAATATCACCAATAACTCACGGGTGGGAGTGCCTCGGGAATCGAAATAAATGTATTTAATTTGTGGAGAAATAGAGTTAATCAAAAGCAGATGTATGTGCTTGAAGCATGAAATCGATCATTTTGAAAGTATGATGGAGTTTAATAGCCTATAGATTATAGCCAACCCACCACATAAGCTCTTATAGTGTTGTTTTTGAAAGAACCTGCCAGAAGAACAAGTTACGTGAATGTACCCTACACTCAGTACATGCCCTAAAAAAGTGATATTCCTTTTAATTTTTCAGGGTTCACATACTCTCAGCTCACTGATCTTTCAAAAAGCTATTTGATTTGCAGATTTACTCATTTAGATGCATTGACTTTATGACATGCTGCATCAGCACACATAATTGCACCCTTCACCATTACTAACAATACTGCAAGCAAAGGATTTATACAACTGGAAAAAGACAAAACTCAACAATTTATGCCAAACATGTGTGCAACTTTTTCTGTCAACCATGCATTGAGTGACCCTCCTTACACTCCCACAGGCCAAAAGATCTGTGCACATGAAACAAGCAAAAACATCATGCATTTAATTATTGTATAATTGCATCCTGTTTTTTTTTTTTTTTTTTTTTTTTTTTAATGTGCCTTTAACTCTTGTGAAATTGAATCCTGGTGTTTTGTTTTGTTTTGTTTGGATGAATCACAGAACGCAGATCTAAGGAATGCCATAAAATCCTAATCATGGAATGAAACAGCTGAAAAGTAAGACAGTGCCATATATGACCTCAAAAGTGTTAGTAAAAGACAGTTTAACTTATTTTCTGAACTACTGTATGTCATCAACTTCCCTTATCAACAATGTGTCAAACTTACTTGGCAATGCCCATACCTTTACAACTACATCAGAATCTTAACACATAAGTTTATCTTATATTAGCAGAAGTCTTTTTGTGCTGCCAGTCTAAAGAAGGAAATATGCCTTCACATGTGGAACAGATGAGCTGAAACCTTTGCTTTTGGCTGTGGCTCTGTGATGGAGAAGGAATATAACAATCCTTATCTCATGCCTTATCTATCACTATCTTCTGGGCTCTATCCTCCTTCAGCCCACATCCTGTTCAAATCCAGAGGTGCGTCTCAATTTGCGTGCTTGTGCACTATTCTACCCCATTTTGTAGTATAAATAGTGTGTTCACACTGAAAATTCCAAAAAGAAAGAGCGTACTTTAAATACCTGGATGATGCACTAAAAAACAGTCAGGAATGTTGGACTCAACAGTCACAGCTTCTCAGACTCTGATGCTGGATGACAAAATAACATTATACAATACACTAGTGTATGGATTTTATGAATTAAGTGTTTGTGTATGAGACACAACTTTGGAACAGGGGGTGGTCTCGTGTAAATGTAGAACAAGCCCTTACTATCAACAAGCAGTCTCATAAATTACACATAGGCAACAATGAGTTTAAACTTTGAGAATTATACTTGTCATGTACTGTCAGACAGATACTGTGAATAAAGCAGTGGAAAAATTGATTTAAAATGTAGAAAAGTATCAACCTAGCCACGAGATGAACATTGGAATAATATTGTAGTAAAATTAATATACAAGTCCTCCGATGTCACAATCAATATCTCCATTGCAAAATTGCACCAGACGCATTTGATTGAAACAATAGAGCGCAATTCTGCGATATGATAAAAGACGCATGGTTTCAGTCAGGAATAGGGTCTTGCCATGGACAACGGCTAATATTAGGAAATATCTCACCTGGTGGCTCAATTGACCAATGAGAATCGAGTATTCCAGGGAGCAGAGTAAAAAAAAAAGTTATGCCGTTTAATTATAGTCACACTTTATTCATAAAGTGTGGAGCAATAGTTTATTAAACAATATTTATAAATTGCTAGTTAGTTTATGTCCTCATTGTCATTGGTCGAAACGGAAATAACTAGGCCTATGTTTTGTATATTCAATCACACCCAAAAATCAACATAGGAACAATGACTGTCTTATACCTGAGCTGAGGCTTTTGGTCACAGCTATTAATATTAAAGTCGACATGAAATGTAAGTTGCAATAGTCTTTTCATCCCTAGTGTGACGTACTGTATAAATGAAACTGCTGCTCAAACAAGAAAAAAAAGTCTAGTCTTAAAGGGATACTCCACTTTTTTTTGGAAATGGGCTCTTTTTATCACTCCCCCAGAGTTAAACAGTTGGGTTTTACCGTTTTCGAATGTATTCAGTGGATTTTTTTATATTTAGAAGGATATCAGTAACCAGACAGTTTCTGGTCACATTGACTTCCATAGTATATTTTTTTCCTATATGGAAGTCAATGAGACCAAACTGTGTGGTTACTGATTTTCTTCTAAATATCAGAAAATCGGCTGAATGGATTTGAAAACGGTAAAACCCAACTGTTTAACTCTCTGGGAGTGGTAAAATGAGCCTATTTCCAAAAAAAGTGGAGTATCCCTTTAATTTTGTCCATCAGGAATTTATTGGACGGTTGTGGTTTGCTACAGCTGTGATGTCATGTGAGTGACAAGATGTCCCGCCCTCCCACCAATTAACATTGGGAAGATATTTTGATTATCTTCAAAGAAGTTTACGACTTACTATGATTAAAGATGTGCACGAATAAATTATTTTAAATAACGCAAAATTCCTTTAAAAAAAGAAATGTAAATTTGGATTTCATGGTAACTTTAAAATAGGGCATATGAAAACTCTAGATTACAATACGAATATTCTTCTATAGTGTACGTTTGCTACAAATTCTTATATGCTCAGTACTGGATTAAACATCGTTCAAGCCTCATCACATTCAAAAAACAGCATAGTAATATATTTAAGGCAACAAAAAATAAGATTTATGACATATAATCCAAAGCCAATATTCTAAACTAAGTAAAATAATATTATTTTTAAAGAATAATCTGCCACCAAAAGTGTTTACTTCTTCGAAGGTGCCACCAAAAGTGTTTCTTTCTCCGAAGAGGAGAGTCACTCAGCCACTCACAAATACTTAGTTTGCCATATGTTTTATTAATTTTAAAGCTGTGTCTCCAATAAAACATAGCCACTAGGCAAGGTAAAATGACAGAAGTGCAGAAGTAAAAGCAAATTAAATCAAAGAGGTTTGATGCTTTGGACAGAAATAGGCTGTAGTAATTTAAAAGCGTTTGGTCAAATCAATTCTCCAAATGTAATAGGGTCAATGACAGACACCAAGGTGAACCTGTTGACTCAGTTTACCCTTTGGCAATTCAGCATGAAATCTGGTTAGAGATCAGTTTGCACATTAAACCCCCTTACCTGGAAGAAAGGCAAAGCAATGGTGGTTATGGCTTTTTTTGTCCCTGAGAGAGAGCGAACTGCACTGCTGAACACTAGCAATAGGCTACAGGCAATTGTTAATTTGTTTGCTCCTGTTTTTGCCCAAAAATAACCCTGTGTGAATGTTTATGGTGGACTACCTACTGAACATTTTTATTGTAATGCAGAGATTTGTGTGTTTGGCCTCTGTGTTGATTAAACATACAAATACCAAACATTAAACTTGCTGTTTGAATACCAGAGACACTGCACAAGTCGTGGCCTGCGTAATGAATCGTGTGCCAGTGTACTTTGGGAAAATTCACAAATTGTAAAAAAAAAAAAAAAAAGACTGCATCCAACTTTTGCACATCTAACTGATTAAAACGATTTAATGATTCACAAGCGAAAAAAAAAGACTGGTATTTTCACTGCAATGAGCCAAACACTTCATAATACTATCTGCAGCTGTTCCATATTTGAGTGTATTACCAAGTGAAATGCCTGAATGTTAAATACACTGGACAAATTGATTCTATTGATTGAAACCTGACTCATCCGTGATACTACACACGTGGAGGCTTTTAAATAAATGGGAATTTCAGTGATGCGACATGGTGAACATGTAAACAAATCAGTTGTTAGTATGGATTGCAAAACAGCTTCTCTAATGGTTGACATAAATTCTTAGTCAGGTTAGACGCCATGTTGAATTTAACAGGGATCATGAAAACAAGGCTGTGAGCGTGGCATGGTTGTTGGTGCCAGACAGGCTGGTCTGAGTATTTCACAATCTGCTCAGTTTTATATCTAAATACACACACTCACCTGAAAGATTATTAAGAAGAGTATACTAATACTAATTTTTGACTAATCTCATGGACCCTTATTCATCGTCTAGTGTCGTTTAAAGCCCTTTGAAGCTGCACTGAAACTCTCATTTGGACCTTGAACCGTTTGGTTCCCAATGAAGTCCATTATATGGAGAAAATCCTGGAATGTTTTCATCATAAACCTTAATTTCTTTTCGACTGAAGAAAGAAAGACATGCACATCTTGGATGACATGGGGGTGAGTAAATTATCAGCAAAAGATTTTTTTAAAAGTGAACTACTCCTTTAATATCCAATATAGGATATGTATATTGTTCGTTTTTATGTTCTAAATTATATATATATAAAAAAAATTAATTATAAATTAAATTCTCTCTATATATTCTAAAGTATGAAAGAAATGTATGTACATTTTTACTAATTTCTACATTAAACACAACAATACACCATCGCATTCACGACTCTCCTATGATTTAAGGCGACACTTCCGGTTTTCTTCCCACCGGAGCCATTTCAAAATGGCGGCTGCGTGAAATCAGAGAATAAGCTATTAACTGCGCTAACCAGGGCACGCGCGCTTCCAAAAGAAAACAAAAACGAGTAGCTTAAGACAGGAAGTCCATTTCAGTACGAAAATTTCAAAATAAAAATATATATATATACATATGGTTATAAACAACAATAAAAAGTGTTCATTTAGACTCAGTATGCTGTTTTGCACTATTTGTTTCATTAAAATAAAATTACATAGTACTTTCATTTGCGCAGGGTAAGCGAGTCTGAAATGGAGGGGATGTTAATCTCCTGGGAGGAAAAAATGTCCTTTATTTGTCTTTTACTTTCTCATAAGTAATTCATCCTGTAGTGAACAAGCCAAAGTACACAGGGTCAAGCCTGCTGCAGCTGCTGCCAGGAGACACACACATTCCAAAGGGCAACAACATGCATGACAAGATGCTTCAGTTCACATCCACACCAAAGTAAATGTACATGAAGAGCCGTGATCAAAGCGTGTGTACTCACACAGAATGTGTGGCAACACTGTCTCTGTAATCACTGTTGAAAGCTCAATGGTTCTTCAGAAGGTTGCAATCAACACCAAGGTGGTTTCCAGAGCACTGGCACTAAACACCTATCAGAGTTTGTCACGAATCATTCATCTTAGAGTGCATCATGCCACGTCTATGTTAAAAATTTCAGTAATCATTAACAATGAGATTTTCACAGTGAGATCAGATGCATTTCAACTATTTTATTAAACATTTATAAATGAGCATTTCATAAGTATTATGTCTTTTACAACACTTAACAACATAAAGGTGCAGTAAGCGATTTCTGAGAAACGCAGTTGATATTTGAAATCACAAAAACACGGTAATTGTAACACGGTTGCGGGAGAATTAAATGATTCGTGGGACTCCTGCAATATAGAAATGAGTATAAATAAAACATCTAAAACCGAATAAATTGTAATTCATCTGTTGCACAAAAACAACAAGAACTAAAACAAAACAAAAACAATTTATAGGCCAGAGTTTCTATTTAGAACATGTTTGCAGCGGTGAACAAAGTAGCCCAACACAGGCATATGTGATGATTTCTTGAACGCAATGGCAATCTGATCCATTTAAGATTCAAAACTGACTTTTTGTTCAGTGCTGAATTCTGGATGCCATTAAATCCTCTTATCATAACAAACAAAGTGTAGAAATTTAATTGTGCAATCAGCTTCATTGATAATAACTGACATTTGTGATATCGCAATGAAGTGAGATGTCAGTTTTTAAGGAAAGGGAGCGTACTTGGGGTATTCAGTCATGCCAAACCATACACAGTAGCCAGTTTGATTTTGTTAAATTAACACCGGTTTTTGCAGGAGCAGAACAGAATCCTGCGGTAGCGGGACTGAATAATCCGTCCTACACAGGTCTCTACTTTCAACAAGGGCTGCACAAATAATCGCAATTTCCATGTAATCGCACTTTAAACCGATTTGGCTAATCACGATTTTGAAATCGCAAAGGCTGCGATTGTTTGTTATGTGGAGCATCCTTCTGTTAGACGATGTGGCTTCTTATACAAAAAAGGCAGTCGTGTATTTATAAGTCATGTTTAATCAACAATCAAAGTGTTTAAATCTTCTGTTTATTCAGCTAAAAGTGATGATGCCCGATAGGGATTTCCTATAATGATGTACATTATCGTACTTCAGTGGTGGGGCTTATTTGACGTGTGTGTGAGAGCGCCCTCTGGCGTTCAGATGAAGCAGCATTTACTACCACACTGACAAGCTGCACATAAAAAAATAAAAATTAAAAATAAAAATTGCAAATCGCATTGCTGTTTCGTTGCAATTAATCGTGCAGCACTATTTTCAACAGAGTTTCTCAGAAATTGCTTACTGCACCTTTAAATCAAACAAACAAACAAACGAGACATTTTTTGTCTTACCTATTACTTCTCTACTACTTTTGCAATGAGGTTTTGTTATTATTATTGGTTCTTGTATGACACATTGCTTATGATGTTTCTTATTTGCATTTTGCTTTGGATTACAGAGTCTGCTAAATTACTACATTTTAATGTAAATACAAAAGCAAATCAAAATACTGTCAGGTATAAAACTTATTTTTGGTCACGAGTAACTGTATGCATATACACACACTATTACATTTAAAAAATATATTAAAATAGAAACGTTATTTTAAATTTTCATTGTTTTTACTGTATTTTGATACAAAAATGGAGGTGAGCATAAGACAGTTCTTTCAAATACATAGAAAAATGAATGGTAGTGTATAATAGAGAACAGAACAGAATGCCTAATAATGTGAGGCACAATTAAAATGGCCTGGCTCAAGCTCATATTAAATACAAAATTGCTACAGTTCCATGTAAATATAAACATCTGCCCCAGCTGAAACACATTTATGCAGGTCATGCAAACCTGGAAGGGTTATCATTCAGGACATGTCATCTTCTTTTTAGAGAAACATGAGAAACACATGAGAAACTACATGAGAATTACAAGCGTTTATGATATTTAGTTACTGATCAGTGCCGCTGTTTGGTGACATCAGGACTTCAGGGTTCACTTCATGGAAGAGAGGCCGAGTCCTGTGTCTCCAAACCACCAGACCCACCCGCACCACTAACACAATACAGACCATCACAAGGAGCACCACTATGGAAAATAAGAGCATGACACTTTAAGCACTGTGAGCACAATGCTTCATTAATATGTAACATATTGCGAGGTCTTTCACTTCGTGCATTAATGATGCTATATTTATGCTCAACTACAAATACATGGTCATGGATGTGTTTGTCATTGACTTACCTGAAAATACTGCGTTCCGGCCAGGATCTGCTGCGTCATAATGCTTGCTTAGGCTTCCAATTAGAGCATAGATAATCACAGGGTAAACGGTGAGGATGTAACGGACATGCTTCTCTATTAGAAAGTTTTCAACTGCAAACCTGTAGAAGTTGTTGCAAAGAAATAAAGAACGCTTTAGAAATAATGTGCTGATCTAATGCCTTTAATCATATCTTAAATATGGGTCAATGACATAAAAGTGCCCACGATAAAGATAAAGATTTTCTAAAATTTAATTTCAAGAAAAGGTTTCAATTTAATGATTGGTGTGGTTTATGAAAATTAAAAAAATACATGAATATATCTGTATATGTTGTACCACACGACAATTACAGTAACCAGTAAAAGTAAAAATTTTCAACCTTTTAGGAGACTTACTCATTATATCATTTCCTGTTTTATGTTTTTAGTTACATGGTCTTTTCATGTTTTATCTTCTGAGAAATGATAATAAAAGTCGAAATTCCAAACTACTTAAGGTTGTCTTGTCAAAAAATATTTTTTTTTGTCTTCGTTATTATATGAGTTGTATCACCTAACATTTTTGACTTTATGCTTCCCAAAAATATGTTTAAAAATATTTTAGAAGTTAATTTTCATTAAGAACTTTAAAGTATGCTCATAACAAAAGATCTGTATTTAAATTATGGCATGTATAAATTTCATATTTTGGAAAAGCAAACACGAATACGAACAGCAAAAATGTGCTTTATGTCTTTCACCCAATATGACAGAATTTGTAGCAGAAAATAAATGATTATGATTACCATATAATTACTTCCAACAGAAGTATGCATAAAGAAGCTGTAGCAGCATTTGTTGGGGAAACTGATGCCATGTCCAGCACGATAGTGAAGTTGAGTAGTGTGGCAATGGTTGTCCATGTTGCATAGGTGGCAATACCATTTTGAACCTGAGGTACACATGGCATAGCCATTTTAAACAAGTGAATCTGTACTGTATCAGTATCTGCTATATTTCAAGTCGAAACTGTGCAGTTAAATACGCTACAATTTTAGGTGATATGCCCACTTAAAGAAAAATATAAAATGATGAGTGCCTCTAGTCAAGTGGAATCAAATATGTTCAATGCATACCAACACTATGATGCAAAGAAAGTCTTTTGGGTGGTGCTGTTTCAGCCAAGATCCATGAGTCTGTATACCAACACAAGAGAAGAAGATCAGCAGGTAGCTGGTGAAAGCAATCAGGGCAAGAACCACCACTCCAGGGATCATCAATCTAAATCAATCAGAAACAAACATGTAACCTCCTGTGACAGACTTTACAAGAAAAAATAAAACACCAAAGCACCACACAAAACTCTTATGATTATGCCGAAAACTATGCTGCCAATAACTTACTCTCTATCCCACAAGACAAGCCAGGTGCTGTTCAGAATCATGTTGATGATCCATGAGAGAAAGAATTCAGAGGGCAGGATTGCAGGACTGGAGTATAACCTGAGAACAAATAATTCAGACTAGACTATCAAACTCGAATAATGTCTTTCACACTGTGTGAATAAGCATAGTGTTGATGTGAGTGGAGTGTGTGTGGTTTTAAGTACCCCCTACAGAGCCAGGTCAGGATATATACGTTCATCAGGCAGAGCCAGGAATAAATGACACCCCATATAGAGAAGGTCCATCCTGCAGGAGTGATCTCTGTCTGATATCTGTTGGATATATTTCCAGTGCTGCGCTGAAATGGACCTTGAAAGCCAAAAAATAAAGAAGATGTATATAAAAAACTAGTTATATATCTTCAAATAAATGAAAATAAATTACGTACCTTTTCCTTGTCCCGCGAGCGCGTTGCTAATCAAAGCAGCAATGAAAGCGAATTGAGAAAGGACAATGAGCAAAATACGCAAAATCTTGTGGTTCTTCAAAAGCGTCATTTTATCTAAAAACACTATTAAATTCTTCCGTTTTTGTAAAGATGTGACAATTTTGATGTTGAAATTGCGCTTGTCTTGCCACGTTGTGAAGTTAGCAAAGTTAGCTAGAGATACACACTATGCTAATAGAAACTAAAACGTTAGATTTACGTGATATCTCTACGTAGAGAGTAATGTCGCCCTTCTTTTTGACCGAATTATAGCTAGGACTTTTTAATATACTTTGTTTTGCCACTATGAAGCAGTGGCGTCTTTTTAACTTGTTTACGTTACAAAAGGATGCTCTGTTGATAAGTGTAAGAGAGCCATCTGCTGGACAATAACAACACGGCCAGCGTCCACAAGATGTTTCTAGACTTTTTGTAACTTTGGCTTGGTTTTTACATACAGGGCTTAAACTATGTTAAAGGACATTAAAGTAGCTTTTATAAACGTGCGTGCCTTAAAAAATACCTTAAAAAATTCTTTAAAAAATACAGTAAAAAATAATAATCAAAAAATATATATTATTCTTAAAAAAATAAAGTGTGCATCTTGGGACAAAAAAATAGCAGTGACATCTTTAATAAAATGTCAGTGCAGGGTTTTTTTCTTTTCTTTTTCAGATAACAGCTCAAACATGCATTTTAGTTTGGGACTAGGCTTTAAGTCTTATTTGAGAAACCAGTCTTAAAATGACTAATTATTTAGAAATAATTGTCAGTTTTTAAATGGAACCTTTAAATAAAATTGTCTATAATGATAAAAACTCTTTAGAACAAGTTTACAATTGTTATATTTATGTTATGTGTCATATTAGACACATTTTTATTTTATTCAGAGTCCCGAACTGAGCAACAATTTGCATTTTGGTGAGGTTGCTGTTAAAATAGTAAGACAAACTTCCCTGTTTCCTATTGTCTTGCCAATGAAGAATAAAGTTACAGGTTCATAAAAATGTACTCTTTGTATAAATATTGGTTTAATATTTTTTAAATAAACAGTAAAAAATGGCTATTTCTATGATTTTACACATTTGTTGATATAAAGTGATATGTGTAGATTTGTTCAGTGATGTTAAAACATATTATATTTGACTTGAATAAAACCAGCTAATTTAGATGTTACCATTTATTCTCCCTGTGTAGACTTGTGTAAATTCATGAAACCTGCACGGCTGGAATCAAGTAGTTGCGTTTCTTCTCACAGCCACAAGAGGGCGGCAATTTACACTGATTTATTAAAATACTTTCAGTGCCATTGTTTTGTCTGGAGATGGACACTAGTCACGTTTTTTTTCTTTTTCTAAGGCCCCTTAAATAGCTTTAATTAAATGTTCTAATTAACCTTAGGCCTAATCCTGACTTAATTCAAGCCACGTCTGTGAAACCAGGCCATAAAATCTCAAATCAAATAACACAGATTAAGAAATTACAAAAACTACTTAAAAATGCAAAAGGTTAAATCTTAAACTGGTTTTAGAGAAATTCACAACCCATGAAATTGCAATGTTCACCAAAATCTTAAAGCTGTACATACTGTTTCATTAGGATTGATTTAAAAACCACTCAAGAGAATTACAAGGAAAGATGTACAAAAAATTACCCCATAACATTAACCCTTTTCCAAGGTTATTCTTCCATTCTGTGGTCTCAATTTCCTATTTAAGTTAATAACCTTAGAGCCTGAACCAATGCATTATGGAAATGGCCCTTAGAAATATTAAGGCCTAGAAACATTTAAAATGCTGTTGCACATAAAATGAAGTTAGATGACAATATTGTCAACAGTGTGGACACTGCCTACATAAGAGGCAAAATAATTGCACATATCTGTAGTTGTTTGAGAAATTCAAAGCTGTCAAATGTCATTTGGTTTATGTTGACGATGAAGGTAATACTTTCAATAACAAATCTTACTAGAAGTGCATCGTTTAAATGTCTTGAACTGAGAAATAGTTTTGATTGAATGGCAATATATGAGGACAACTATTAGATAGTCAATATGTGCTGAAGCATAAAAAATGACTACATGACTGACACCTTAATTATTGCAAATACTTTATGTTGTAACAAATGACCAAAACAGATAACATCACAACATGCACCTGAAAACAAAAATCCCCCTCAAAATTGGGGGGAAATAAAAATTAAAACGAGTCTCTTTTGCTCCTCAAATGGTTGCATAGAGAAACAAAAAAACGAGTCAATCTGAAATGGATACTAAAATAAATAAAAGCATCTTTAAATGGGCAGTTTGGATATTTCCAATAATTAATGCTGACGTTTCAGGCTCAGCTGAAAATGACACAAAGTCTTACAATAGGATGTAGGGTTGCATTAAGGCACATAACAAGCAGGTGAGAGGTACGGTGAAATACTGAAGACCAGGAGTCAGCTTTTAGTCTGCTTCCGTTTCAGAATCAGCTCCGCCAGGAGTTTATAACGGGACATGCACTCCTCCTGAATAGGAAAAATACAATCAATTCATCAACTAATCCAGCTTTTATGTGCAGATAAATATTAGTAAAAAAAAAAACCTTTTTTTGGTTCATTTGAACCACATTGGTTCAACAATATAGGACTGTCTTGAATGACGTCACTCGCAGGTGGAGAGTTAATAACTTCTGATAATTAATCTTTTCCTTATCTCCCAGATGCTGCTGTACTGAACATGGCACTGTCAGGATTATGTTTTGTTTAGTTGTATTTTCATTCCCATTTGTTTGTTTCTTGTGCTTCAGTTGATTGCATCCTAGTTATGACATTTTCAAACTGGCAGTTTAGTTTGGAACGGGGCACGGTTTGCATGAAAAATTGGTTATGTTAAGGTGATACACGGGGCAACGTTTTGAGCAATGTTGCTGGGGAATCTTGCCAAGCGATTGTTCCCATTGAAAATGGGCAATACATTTCTATCTGGATAATTTAGATTGGTCGTGGGCCCTGTGTCTCATCTGGTTGCCTGATGACGGCAACATTGCCCAGCAACAATGCTCAAAAAGTTGCCCTATGTATCATCACCTTAAAAGCTGTCATGCGGACCTGGACTGAATTTGCAACCGTAGTTGGCTAACAAAGCTTTCAGGATCTGTACCCTCGGTTTAATTCTGGTTTCTACAAAGCACTTCCTTCCCGAAAAGCACAATGTGCTCTGATAGTCTTCTGAATCAGTGTGTTGGGATAGATCGTTTCAGAAATGTCACACCACTGTAACCGTGTTAGATCCGGGGTTAGAAAAACAGAGTTTCTTCGACATAGCGACAACTCAGAACTAACGCAACTAAATCAGGTCTCGCGCCCTTTATTTTGCGCATGCCGGGAATTTTCTAAATAATGGATAATGACGACTTGTTTCCAGAAGTCAAGACTACAGTCGACGCATTTCAGGGAGTTCAAAAACAGTGCATACTGATATAGAGAATGACTTGTTTTGGAGTGGACTTTGCAGACCTTTTTTTCACACTCAAACAGCAACATAACATAGGTTGAAATGTAATACAATACACATAATACTACGAATGCGAACGTTGATGCTTACCTTAGTCTTTCCAGGCACCACCTTAGCGATTTTGTCCCAGCGTTCAGTGGTGCCTCGTGGGTATTGCTGTAAGGCCAACTCCAAGAGCTTCTGCTGGTTCTGTGTCCAGATGTCATCAGCAGAACTGGGTTTTTCTTTGGAGGAAGGTGGTTTCTTCTCATCTTCACTGTCTTCATCCACAGCTGTTGGGTCGAAGTCTCGTTGTCTGCGTCCTTTCACCCTCTCCTCCACTGCTCCAGTTCCAGTGTTCCCGGCTGCAGACTTTTTTGTCCTCCTCCTGAGTGCTTTGTTCTCCGAGTCCTCTGCCCCAACAGACTCTCCCGAATCCTCCGGCTGCTGCTGCTGCTCTAAGGGCTGCTCTCTTTGGGTCATCAAACTGTCAGGCACCGTGACAGCTCTGGAGCTCTTTACCATCACTGCACCACCCTTCAGCTCAGAAAGCTTCACCAAACCTGGAACAAGAGACAAAATGGAGAGAGAGAGACATGAGTAAATGTTCTTGATAATTTATCAGTTGAATAAAATTCCACTTGCTAGGTTTCATTTTTCTTCAAAATCTTTAAATGAACGAGCAGCTTACCTGATGTATTGGTGACAGAGTCTTTGACTTGCTTCACTTTTGCTGTCACCTGTATAGAAAAAAGTTCTTATTTTTAAACAAGACTTTTCTGTATTGTTTTTTGGTTTCAGTGGCTCTTTAGAGACAACTAGTCAAAATATAAACACTGAAAAACCCATCAAATGTGCACATACTGTGCGTACTAATTTGGTATTTACCTTTCTTTTATTAATCCATTTTAACACCAGTATAAAAAATTGTGCTGTTTTATATTTTTGTGGAAACCATGATCCATTTTTCAGGATTCTTGGATAAACTCAAAAGAACAGCATTTATTTGAAATATAAATCGACAGTAACATTGTAAATGTTTTTTTTTTTAATCAATTTAAAGTATTCTTGCTTAAAGTAATAATTTCTGCCACAAACCTTTGAATTGTAGTGTATTTGTTTGTGTGTGAACAAAACTAAACAGTCAGGTGACACTACTATCTCTATCTACCATTTAAAATGCACAAAACTATGTTTATATATATATATATATATATATATATATATATTTTCACAGATTTAGTTAAGGCTTTTATGTAACACTGATTAAATCTCACATAATATATCAGCATTATCCCTGCTATCAGCATACCGAGTCATAACTATACTAATTATAGACTCACCTCATTTACTGATCTGCCTAGCTCATGTGCAATCTTCTCCCATCGGCCTGGCGTTCCACCAGGAAACTTGGCCATGCAGCGAGAGAGCTGGCTAAGATCCTCCTCCGTCCACTCGTGAACCTTCAATCATCACCAGCCATTGGTTATTGCACTACTTACATTTTAAATCAACGTTCTTTCAACAGACACAAAAAAGCACCACCTTCTTCTGCGTTTTTTTGTTTTCTAACCAGTCATCCATTTGATCTTCAATTTCTTCAATGGACGTTCCCTGATCATATGTTGGCACGAAAGCTGCATTTGTACTGGGTTCATAGACTGGAAACTCCACTTTAGGTTTCTTCACCTTGGGTCGTTTTTCTTCTGCAGAGCAAGATAGGCCAGCATCACATATTATTAAAGGTCACATTCACAACTGAATCTAATTAATCCATCACAACTAATTATGTGCAACGTATGACTCTATTATCATGATCTTACTCTGCTGCATTTCCTGTTCTGCCAGAGCCTCTGCCTCCTTCTCTTTTACTTTCATTTCCTTATAATCTTTATAATACTGCTTCACATCCTAAAATACAACATACCATACGGTCGTGATTACACAATTTTCTGAGTGTCTCTTTTGAAAACACTGTTCAAAAGCCTCAAATCTGGTGGAACAGTACCTGTATGATATGAGGAAGAGACTTCACTGAATAGTACAACCAGATGCTTAACTTAAGAGGCAGAATGTCATGCCAGTGTGGCCTGTCAGATCTACAAAAAGGAAGCAAATATATAAGTCTGACTAGCAGTGTTAACATCTCTTCTTTAAGAAAGCCCCTGGTGTTTTTAGTTTACCTCTCATTTTTGTCCTGTCCCAAGGACTTAATCTCCTCTGTTGTCTTACTGCTTTGCTTCTTCTTTTTCTCTCTCTTCTTCCTGCTCAGAAGGTCATCCTGAAAAGAAATGACACAGCAGCTCTCACTAAGCAAGCTGATATAAATGTAGTATTACAGCAAATATTACATGATGACGACTTTGCTATACAACGATTCATCACTTACCAACTGCTTCTCAAGGTAGATGGACCATATAACTGCATAGTGACCCACAGTCAGAATGAGGAAGAGGAGGAAGCCCAACTCTCCATTACTCATCTTCCTCACACGTCGATAGTAGAAGACAGGCTGTCTCCAATCTGGCAGCCCATTAACCAGGATGTCATCATACCTGTGAAGGCAGTAAGAAACTACTATGTAAAATCTATTTTAAAAGACTTTAGCAATGTAATACACAGTTCATTTAGCTATATGGCCCGTCCCCTATGGAACTCTCCCCCTCTCGATAATCGTAATAGCGATAGTCTGCATATTTTTACCCAGGCTTTTTTATTAACTGTATTTTACTGTATTTATGATGCATGTGCTGTTAAGTTGTTGTATTTTGCAATGCTGATGGGTTTTGTTTATTGTTTTTTTTTTTTAAATAAATTGGTAACACTTTACAATAAGGTTCATTAGTTAACATCAGTTAACTACATTAGTTAGGATGAACTAATAATGAACAGCACTTACACAGCATTTACTAATATTCGTAAACGTTAATTTCAACATTTACTAATACTTTATTAAAATCTTGTTAACATTAGTTAATGCGCTGTGAACTAACATGAACAAACAATGAACAGCTTTATTATTATTAACTAACACCAACGAAGATTAACAGATACTGTAACAAATGTATTGCTCATGGTTAGTTCATGTTAGTTAATACATTAACTAATGTTAAATGATGAACCTCATTGTAAAGTGTTACCAATAAATTAAATAAAATGCATTTACACTTCACTGCATTATTATTTTTAAATCAAATTTAAGGCTTTTTAAGACCTGCACAAATATAACTAACACTGTTTGAGAATCACTGGAAGAATCACTGAAGAATCTCACCTTTGTCTTCTTTCCTCATCCTTGAGAACTTCGTAAATGGCAACCAACTAGTAAGAAATGACAAAGAAGATATTTCAAACTGAATTCCAAAATCTATACAGAAGCAAGCAATCAAAATGATCAACATTAAGCTGAAGAGTACTTTCATTCAGGCTTAACAAAACACCTACCTGTCGAAACTGGTTTTCTGCATCTTCATCTTTGTTTTTATCTGGATGTAATGTAAGCGAGAGCTTTCTATATGCTTTCCTGATCTCAGGGGAGGACGCATCCTGTTAGAAACAGAATCATGAACATTGTTGCAGTACATGTTATAAGTATATGTAATAAAAATTTTAATGTACATGTTAAAACTTATAACATGTACATTGTTGCAGTACATGTTATAAGTATATGTAATAAAGTATATGTAATAAAAAAAATATTGCTAGTTAAATGCTGACTTTAACTAGCAATAAAGTCAGCATTTTATTAGCTTTTCTACACTAAGACTAAAATTACAACCACTAAGTATACTGTACTCTGTAATGTAACTGGCAGCTGTATCTGGTACACTGTTTTGGACTAGCAACAGCTACCAGCTGATCATATCAGTATGGTTAAGATGTTTTTTGGAGCATGATAGCTGCTTTTTCAGCATGAACTAGCTTACCATCTTAGACCAGCTGGAAACTAGCTACCAGCTACTAAACAGAACTACAATATTTTTGTTAAGCGGAGAATTTTCCTCTAAATGCATTGACAGCTAATTCCTGTAAAGTACAGATATAGCAGCGGAATTTGTTTCATGTATCTCCAATTCCCCACATCTGAATCGCGGTAAAGGAAAGAAAGTGAAACCAACTGTGTGTTTTTTTACGTGTAGCGGTTATGATAATAAAAGCTCGGGTTCTTCGATACCACTTAGTAACTGAATGGCGAAACTAAAGCAGGGCGATAAAACAATCGTTTATGTGCTGAGCAATGACACGTCACGTTGTGTTGTATAGGCCCAAGCCTGGAGGTTTCTTTGTCAATGCCCACCGCCGTCCAGGTTCTGCAAGAGGCAGAGTCCGTCTACAGCTACCCGAAGTCGGGGGGCATATTTGTGAGGCCGAAGAGAGCTGCTATTCAGCAAATGGTTACATTGATAAGATTACAATCACTGTAAACACACTGCGATAAATCAACGTCGGTGCGCTGCAATGTTTCAAGTTAATCGCATTTACCGACAACGTTTGAATGACCCGAGTTAAAAGGCGTGACAAAACGAGATTACGAGTATCGTCAAGTTGTTCTTACCTGATTAACCGAGAGAAATTCGTAGAAGGTTTGGGGGATTTCCTCCACTAAATCGAAAAGCTCCAGGTCTGCGTCCCATGCTAATGTTGGCAGTGGCTGAATAACGAACAGCCCGGAGAACAACATCAACGTTAGGATCTCGGGCAAAGCCATTGCTGAAAGTTTGATATGTTTTCGAAGGTGTACTACACACTATCCATTCGGAAACCTTGGTTTTGCGACGCCTTTAGCATAACTTCCCGTCGTTCGGCTCAGACGGGCCCATAGCTCGAGCTCAGCCTGCTGTACGCACACGTTTCACATGCAGCCGCCACAGCACGAGCCAATAAGCGTAGAAGCTTCAGTGTAGTGACATGATGCATGCGTCTTGTCATGTCCATTCTTGTCATGAGAGTATGCTACTTTCAGGACCCCTAGCATTTCAATTTTTGAGGTATAGATTATTTCATTATAGTATCAGGTGAGCATTATGTAGGCTATACCGGTAGATGTGTAGTGTTTTTTTCCTCTCTCTCCCAAATACAAAAAGATCTCGGTCTTTTTCGTCCCAGGCTTTCCCACGTCGGCTATCTCTTTGGTCTTTTCCTTGATTGTAAAATAAACGATGTCACCAGCAGAAACGTGTTTAAGGCCTATTTTTTTCACAAATTTATTTTGTGATTAGAGAGAAAGAATGACTCAACCCATAGCCTAACGCTGTTTGTTGTTCTCTCAACCTAATAATCTAATTTCAATCGGTCTCAATTTTCAAAATTTTGATCCATTCATCCCGTCTCAGGGCTACATTCATGCCGTTACCTTTCTACAGAAACAGGGCAATAAAGTTCAGGTGAAAGTCGATTTAAAGCTGTCCTAGGCAGCAATAAGATCAAGTGAACAGTGCATGGATGGACTAATATCTCATTAGCGCCTATTTTATGAATAAGAAAATGAGTGATAGCCTATTGACAACTCATAGAGTCAAAACATT
Organism: Cyprinella venusta; assembly: GCA_038021265.1. Taxonomy (NCBI): domain Eukaryota; kingdom Metazoa; phylum Chordata; class Actinopteri; order Cypriniformes; family Leuciscidae; genus Cyprinella; species Cyprinella venusta. The sequence continues at coordinate 26,792,592 of CM075870.1, read as the reverse complement.
TGAAATGCTAGGCTATATGATAGGCTATAAAGCTTAATTAAACTTTATATCGTTAAAATACAGGGAGTAAACAAAATCTATTGGTAAATAGGCCTATATGAGTTGACGATAATTTAAGAAGCGTAGCTATATTTTATAAGCCACTTGCGGAGATGATCAGTGACAGCCACCTGGTCTACAATAAATGCAAGTCTTTAAAAATAATCAGCCTTTTGTATATATGTTTATAATTATTTTATTGTCATTTATAGGCCTATATACATATATATTTTCAATCAACGCAATGCTATTACTTTATATAGCTTTGATTTGGCTGTTAGTTGCATTTAAGACATGCGCAAACATGTTAAATTCTGTTACATTTTTTAGAGAAAACTTAAACTTAACTAAAAAAAGAGGGAGTCGTTGCGCTATAATAATTATGTCAGTGGTTGGCCTTTTTTGGTAGCCTAATAACGGAAATCTGAAACAAAACATCTACATCATTTTCTTTTAGTTTAGTGAAAAATCTTTCATTTAGCCCATGTCCGATGTTTGTTAAGGTGACACTGACCAGTTGTGTCAACTTTATAGGGACGCATGCACGCTAATAACGCGTGACCGTGTAATGCATAGGCTATTATTTTGTATCAGTGAGCAATTAATTAATTAATTAAATTAAACAGCTTGAGGTTCAACCACGTGACATATGGGAATAATTCTGAAAAATAGGCTACTAAAGAAGGCATTCGTTATAGCCTTGCATAAATGCCCAAGTCATATTTCAATGTCTTTGGAAAACAAGAAAAAACAAAATGACTGAGGCTAAAGCGTTGCAATATTGCAACCGCTTAGTCTAAAAAATATCAAGTAAATGCGTAAATCAATTAAAGTACGCAAGCCAAAAGCACGATTTACTAAATTTATAGGCCTGGTTATTACCGGCTCTAATTAAATAGGAAATAAAAAATATTTCACTGGGCCATAGCCCATTTTGGTGGTCCGTTAACGGTTTTTGTTTCCCATTTTTATTAATCTTTATAAATAAAAGAGCATTTTTATGTGTTTGTTGCAGCGTGTGAGTTATTAAATACATCAGAATTACAAACCTTTTACACTTCACTTATAAATCTATTCTACTTGGAAAATTGCCATATAAATATTTCCAATCAACTCTGTCAATCCCATAATCTAATCAATCATATTTGATTTTTCTTTTCTTCTTTCTAAGCTGTAGCCTATGGCAGTATTGAAAAGGAAAGGCAAACTCTATTTGGCTATTATTAATGCGCAGAGTAGCCTAGGCTATACTTACATTGAGCCAATAACCGGCACAAATCATTCTGATAAAATTTGAACAGATTATTAACGCCTTAAAACTGATAATCGACTAGGCCTATATGAGATGCAAAAAAAAATGCAAACCAGCTCTTTGACTTATTTGACATGGCTAATACATAGATTTGTATGAAATATTAAACCAGTAATAGGCTACTATCAATATATTATAATGCGTATCTTAACATAATGATGGAACAATATTCATGTTTATTCATGAAATCGTCGTCATTCGATTTAGACCATCAGTTTATACATAAGACATAACCTCAAAATAAAAATTCCAAGCGGCTTTATCTGTCTTGACTTCCATTCAACACATCAATTGTGTCCGATCATTAAACAATCAATAATCAATAGTCATTAAACTTTAGGTCAATATAGCCAAGACAGACTTTTCAAGAGATCTACTCTTTTTGTTTGTCATTTAGGCTATAGCCTACTTTTTAACAAGTCGCTTTTAATTGTCTTCATGGGCGAAGATGAAAGAACCGATCAAATGAAAGCGCTCGTGCTTTAAAATGGTAATGTATTTTTTTTATGTGTAAATAAGATTCGGGTCCACATTTCTTGGCAGTATAGCATCTTAATCGCGCAAAGAATGGGTAGCCTAAGACGAAAGCGTGCAACACATTTGGATTCATTTCACTTATATTTATTAATAGTTTCCTATGCTGTCTGTGTGCATTAGAGTCTAGACGTTGTCAAAAACAGTCTTTCCTATAGCCTATCTCTCCAGAGTTGTTGAAGATTTCGTGCTGCGTTAACACCCGCCTGGCGATTGAGATACCGTATACGGCCATTTTGATGCGTTTGGCTATATCTGCAGTCAGAAATAATAAAGAAATAATCGGTATGCTTGAGAATGATAAAAATAGGCCTAACCTATAGTCGCTGAAATTACAATTGGCTTATCCTGACCAATTCGATTGATGCAGTGAATGGTTTGTTTGTTTTTTAGGCAATATTTTATTAATATTGTAGCCATGTGAAACTGGTACGACGTGTTAACACCAGAAGCTTTACGTTATGCAGAAGCCGGAATGGTTAACGTGAAAGTGCTTCTGCGCCAGCTTGCTGAGCGTCTTTGTTTTCGCTGAAGTGCCTGTATTAGAGCAGCTGACGTCATGGCAGACAGACTGCGCGTGTGGTTTGCAGCTGAACGCACGTACTGCCCTAAACCACAGTCCAGCGCTACAGTTATCATGTGTGATCTGAACTTTTACACTAAGGGAACGCTTAGGTAACTGCGCACACTTTTATGATCAGTAGATCAGTATAGAACAATTTAATTTTGTTGAAATTGATGTCTTTCCAACAATAAAGTCTGGACTGGTATAAAGTAGCCTAATGGTAATTTAATAAAACATGCAGTTGCTTAGAAACGCCTTTCTTTCGATGTGAGTTAGCGTTAAGTGTAGCCACATTCGATATTAGGCCTATAGGTTATAGCCTATGGCAAAGCAACCCAGCTAAAGTATGCTATGTCCCAACCCATTCTATAAACAAATTCGTAACATATTCACATCAAGAGGTTAATTTAATCACCACTCAATTTTTATTTTACGAGACACATAACTTCACTGTGTGAAAATAATTGTGAATACAAACATTACGAGTCATTATCCCGATGTATGAGGCGCGTAATTTCTAAACGGAAAGCCCACAATTTCATATTTGGAGCACACGTTAACTAAAAATGTAGGCTAACCAAAAATTAGAAATGTAAGTAGCCGATGAGACTCATTTCGATAAGGCCATTTACTTGGTTTAAATAAATATTAAAAGCCTATAAAGGCAGTAATGTAAAATATTATGCGTAGGTCTATTGAGCAGCAACATGCACCGGGTAGTTAATAAATGGAGATTTTTGGAGCGATTATTGATTCTTCTTGCATTAGCCAACTTTTATGATTTGATTAACAAAATATATAGTTGAAGTATATTCAAAATAACCCTAGCACTTCTTAAGAATCTGGGCATTGTGATTTGCGTGAAAATAAAAATAGGCAAACGTTACTTCTCTAAAAGTGAGTTCATTGATTAAAGGCTATATAGGCTACGAACGACTCCGACCAACCAACATGGCTTGGCGAGAGGTTTTCCTCTTCAGAAGTGGTGATGTGGGTGGTGAGGTTTGACAAAGACATCCGTCAGAGGGGTACCCTATTGATGATATACCCCACTACTAATTCCCAGGCTACCCGTAAGGAATGAGATCACGTGATGGAGTGGGGCGGTCGAACTAAGCCATTTTGGGGACTGTGTCAGTTCGCACACACTCAACCATCAGACACTGTGTTTTTCCAGATCGCTGTGCGGGAGCAGTACGCCTCTGTAATATAACATCTATGACCGGAATCTGTGGATTTATCTGTGAATCAAATCGGAAAGTGTCTGCAAAGGCTAAGCTACGGTAACATATGTGCAATTGCGCAAGAAGGCCACAATGAGCACGGTGTTAGTGCGCTAGTTCGAGCCATTGACAGCGTCTGCAGCTCATTCCAAGATGGCCGCTTCAGTAGCATTCATTTTTTGCTGATCGACTCTCAAGTTTCATTGTCTACCACAAAAAGCTAGGAAACCATCGGGAATATACTGGGTATGTACGCTTGGATGTACAAAAGAGTGGAGTAACGAGCTCTTCTGATTTTGTTTTCTTTTTTCTTCTTTCGGAGGCAAGAGAGTAATGTTGCCTCTTATCTGTGATCGTTTCTCGTACGAATTTCATTTCGGTTTTCTCACATTTTTCTATTAAACGCAACCAATGGCATATGTTAATACAAAGTGCACGTCAATGAGTATGGCATCTTTGTAAAACTAAAGTATATTGTTCTCTTCGAGTGTTGTTTATAACCTAAAAAGTCGGCGCGCGCTGAAGAACAGGCGAGTTGGGTCAGGTGTTAACCGGTGTCCACATTCATCCATTTCTTCTCGCGCTAAAATCAATCATTTGCTCTCTTATTTTATAGAATTGAGCAATATAGAGTGTGTATATTTAGGAAAAAAATACTTCACAGTGTTTTAATGGCGTCAGTTAATTTTATTAACTTAAATTCATGCGTATTTGTTGGGTATGGCTACCTCCTCATGGCTGTAACAGCATGAAATACCATTATTTTGAGGTGGTTAACTTCCAAGTAAATATATTTTCAAGCGTGTTTGCTATTGTTTATTTGTCACTAAATGTAACACGTTTTGGGTGTTTTATAAAAATATTGTAAAACATTGTTAATGCAACCATGATCTCAGACTGAACTGAAGGTTTTTTTTCAGGCAAGGATACGAATCCTAATTCTGAGATTTGACATTTAAATGCCATTTTCGTCAGTCTGATAAAACATAGATCATAATTTTGAATCAATCAGTGGTTAACTAAAATGTGACCCACTCCCCGATGTGGCACACGTTCATCGTTTTTGATAACTCCATTGAATGAATAAATATGTTCTAACATTGGTTGTAAACTCGAACTTAATTAATAGTTCTCTTCCAAAGTTCTATATAGTTCTCTGCCATTTTTTTTCTGGCCATATTTAAATGATTAAACCGTCACTGGGAGATATACTGCTGTTTCCCCAATGTCTGGCCCGCATATGCTGTGCATATCTATAAGCTATTTATTAATCAGGCCTTTATTTTTCCCCCCACAAATTTTGCCACACTATATCTGTATTTAATTGCCAAATCATAAAATGTTGCTAGCTTCTTTCTGACAGTAATAGAAAGAGGACACATCATTGTTATTCTGAATATAAATGACTCTTGTCTGCCGTAAGCTGTCACTGGAACTGCCGTTTTTTTCTTAACCTAGACTCTGTTCTTCTTTCCTCATAGAAAAAAAAACTTTGTTCCGTTTTCCAGTGTATATAGTGTTAAATCACAGTACAATTTGAATAGTACCACATATTAGGCTTGTGAGTTTTCATGGTCAAGCCCGAGGAAGGGCCAACCAGCTCCAAACCAAAGCACACCTGCTTTTTCGCCTTCGCTGGAACTGCCGCTTCGTCAATTCTCCGATCTACAAATTTAATTAAAATAATACCCTCCAACTTCATGAAAGACAGTTGTTACTTAGCCTAATGAAGAACTAAAAGTAGGCTATAGCCTATAAAATACTTTTGTCTTTCTTTCTTTTTTTGGCTGACAAAAATATAAGTTGTTCTGCACTATTTTGAATGGTATTTGCTATTAGAGCGCAATTGAGCTGAACGTTTTTAGCACTTGATAAGATTGTAGAAGCCTAAAATGTCCTTAGTTTTCTCAGTCACTGAGCAACTATCTAAAGGTTGATCTGTGCCAAATCTAGATCGTCTTAATTTCTATCTGACTGTATTTAATGCGTTGGATCCAGGCTCTGCATTGGGAAGGTTTATAATTGAACATTCGCAGTTACGGGATATTGGTATCTGCATGAAAATTGATCATGTTTGAAGAGTAGGCTACTAACCACAGGCTCATATCGCAGTCTAAAGATAGCGGGACACATACGCGAGCTCTCGTGCTTCCGTTGACTGTGTTCCTCATCGCAGACGTCGGCAAGGCAGGGAAGATTCTCTATGACATTTGGAGGCGATTCTTGTTGTAATGGTGGTTGTACGACGTTTTTAGTTGATCGTGATCATCTCTGCTTCGTCAACAATAGTGTGTGGTGCACAGGTCGCAGCCTCACGAGGGCGAACCCGCCTGGACGCGGCGCGCGGGGCTGTCTAGCAAAATGGCAGCCACGTTCAAGGAGCGGTATGTTTTTTAGTGAGAGAAACAGTGATCGAGAGGAAGTGGTCGCGCTTTACCGCCAATCGGTTGAATTTATGGTCATAAGGATCTGGACCATCTGTGAATCATGCGAGGTATGCGGTTCCGTTTTGACTGGCACAATGCCAATTACAACCCGTCGTCATAGCAACTGTAAGTGTCGGCATTTTAGCGTTAACTCTCACCTGTACGCATCCCTGCAAATAAATGAAAACCATTTCAAATTGACACTTCCCTGGAATGCCAATGAGTTAAGACAAAGGCGATATGAGCCTAGTTTGAGTTGTCAATTGTCGGGTTACATGTTAAAGGTGTTGCCTATCCCATTTTGTCTGTTTGTGTCGCATTTTTGTTCGAATTAAATGAAAGTGGACCATCTAATCGGAGTAACCAGGCTATTAATTATGACTTAATATTAATTATGTCTTGTTTGGTTATCAGGTTAGCGAATTCTCATGACAATGCACCGAACAACAAGAATCAAGATAACGGAGCTCAATCCTCATTTGATGTGCGTTTTATGTGGCGGATACTTCATTGACGCCTCCACCATTGTCGAATGTTTGCATTCATGTAAGTCCAAAATCATCTAGTATGTTATTAAAATAATACTTCTCTTTAATGCTTCGTTTTGTTGGACAATTTAATTGATCAATTTGTCGTTTGTTGTTTTCACAGTCTGCAAAATGTGCATTGTGAGGTATCTGGAGACCAGCAAATATTGTCCTATTTGTGATGTCCAAGTTCATAAAACAAAACCTCTCCTCAATATCAGGTAATGATTATGTGTATTTTAATTAACTACTTTATTTCTGATTACCATAATATTATTTCAGGAGCCTAAATGCTGCTACTTTGAAAATCCAGTAAAGCTTTAAATTTCTAGGCTAAATGAACCACAGAATGAAGGCAATGTTTCTTTATATAGATACCAAGTAACCCCTCAAATAATGCTTGTATATTTCAGGTCTGATAAGACCCTTCAGGACATTGTTTACAAACTGGTGCCTGGTCTGTTCAAAAGTAAGTGTAAAAAGTTTGTGTTAATTTTAATTCTATTTATTAAAGGGGCTTGCATTGCAACTTCTGACAAAATATCATGATGTGACTAAGGATTTGATATTTGAATGTTTTTTTTTTCAGATTTATGTTAAAAGTTGTCATTGCAAAAAAAACATTACTTTACAATTTGTAAGAAAAAAAATGTATTCATTGTGCTTCTTTAATTCAGATGAGATGAAACGAAGGAGGGATTTTTATGCGGAGCATCCATCAGTTGATGGTAAAGTTAAGATGGCCATTTGTGATGTTCTAAATAATTCATAGGCAGTCTTGTTTTTTTTTTTTTAAATCAACTTCTTGTAATTATTTATTTGTCCTTCAGCTACTAATGGTTCTAATGAAGACCGAGGAGAAGTGGCAGATGAAGACAAGAGGATCATTGCTGATGATGAGATCATCAGTCTGTCCATTGAGTTTTTTGATCAGAACAAGTAGGTTCAGTTCAATATAAACTTCTTGTACGTTTAATTATTATTAGAGATCACTTTCATGTTGCTTATGAAATTGACAATAAAAGAGTAATAATAATAAAAGTAAAAGTCATGTAAAAGTAGTTGGCTACACCAGACATGAACTTTTATTAGATCGACATTGCTTTAATTTTTTTTTTAAATGATCAGGTGTGATAGTAAAGACAGAGAAGAAAAGGATACCACAAAAGAGGTAATTAATTTACTATATAATTAATAAAATATCTGAGAAAATGTCTCATTGACGATTATAGTTGACTATACAGAATTTTTTGTAATGGTCTGATTTTTGTAGGTGAACGTAAAGCGATACTTACAATGCCCTGCAGCAATGACAGTAATGCATCTCAGAAAATTTCTCAGAAGCAAAATGGATATTCCATGCACCTTTCAGGTAATCTTTTCATCTACTTCCAACACCATTAATATACTTACAAATTGAGCTTATTTAGAATATTCTTTTTTTGAGATTGAAGTTAAGATTTTTTTCTTTCTTTTTTTTCAGATTGAAGTTATGTATGAAGATGAGCCATTGAAAGATTATTATACTCTTATGGATATTGCTTACATCTACACATGGAGAAGGGTAGGAGTATTGAATCTGAGATATTTAAACTGTTATTATACATTTTAGTCCGATGTCTTTTAAAGCAGAGATGATAACATGTTGATATTTAACAGAACGGGCCCTTGCCATTAAAGTACCGAGTTCGCCCTGGTTGCAAGAAAATGAAGTTGAGCAGCCCGAGGGATGATATGACCAGCGGCAGAAGGCCTGATACAGAAAGTGATTCCAGCAGTGACAAAGCAAACAGCCCGACTGCTGCTGCCGCCCCCTCGACATCATCTTCTCTGCCCAGCCCAAGCACCCCTGTCCAGTCTCCACGTCCCAACTTCCCCCATCTCTCCACTCTTAATGGAGTCTCTGCCAAAGTAGGCCACAATGGCCAAACTCCTTTCAGCAGCAAAGTCTGCAAAACTTCTCATAAAGGCTCCAACTCTCTTGGGTGACTTTATGGATGCCAAAGCCATCAACCATCAACCCCATGCAAACAGAGCTGTGATGTAGATGCTTTCTTTATAAACCACCTCTTAAATTTTTTATATCGTTTTTAAATATCTTTGTTTTGTCACCATGTGTGAAAACGTTGTAACACGGCATTGTTTGTGTTATATTTTGTATTAATTACTCTTGCATAACTAATATTGTGAGTACTGGAGGGCAAGAAGGAGAATGTATCTCAGTGTTTTATAAACCGCCTTGTTCGTTTAGATTAGAACATCATATGTATATAAATCATTTCCTTGTCCATGAAGTCTCCAATAAAATACATGGCGGCACGCGGAATGTTTATCCAGATTGTATGGATTTTGTTCGGCTGAAATGTTTAACACCAGTAAATTTACAGATTAAAGGGCATAAATGCAGCGTCAGTATTGTTTTGGACAGATCCTGAAACTGTAATTTAAAAAAAAAATTGATACGTATGTGCTCGTTGTATAACTTTTTGTTATAAATTGAGACATGTAGAATCACACGCTGATAGAAACGAGTCTTCATCGCGTGCTAGGCTACTACTACATTTCTTAACTTCTTTCTTGCTTTACAATTCTATTCAAACGGTTGTTTGTAATTTACTTTGTCTAAATAAACATTTTACTTTTTTTATTACCAAATACAGTGTGTGGACTTTATAAAACAAAACTCACGTGCCTTTTTATGCCAGGCAGGCCTAGATTTCTTCGTCAAAAACCTAGTTCGGCCTTGAATAAATTCGATTCTCGGGTCAAAGGATGCTATTTATATTTTAGATGTATATAAAGGTTTTAAAAACAACATTTAATGGTTAAACTGCGACATATGTTGTCGAATAGTTCCTTACCGTGCGACGCCTTCATGAAGTGAAGTGTAGGCCCAATTTTCTCAGTTCAGAGGAGGAAGTCTGTGCTTTGACCCTGATCACTCGAAATGTATCCACGTAGAGTTCAAACAACAGAAAATAACATGGTGGGTGCAAACTAGAAAAATACGAGTTTTATAAGACTGTAATCCTGTTAGAGACAAAAACCAAAAAAAACAAAGACAAATAAATAGTCAGCCAATGACAATGAGAAATAGCTACGGCTTTGACTAAATATAGTACGTTAAATATTTTATAAGGGTCTGGCTAATAGCTATGTCCAGCCGCAAAAAAAAAAAAAAATCTCAAAAAAAACTTTTAGCTGTAAATTAGCATACTAGTAAAGGTAGCCTAGTAGCTAAGCAGATCGCTCTCACTGACCTTCCTCAATTGAATGACAGGCCTCCACTGGATTTAACAGGTCCACACTCCACACTGAAGATTTACATTAATATTTACTTGCAGTGGACACTAAAGCCAATTTCGTTCTCGTAATTAAAATAGTTCCTGGGCCTAATATTCTTAACTCAATAATGTAAAAACCGGTAGCCCTAACGATCTCCAAATAAACACCGTGTTTATTAGAATATGACATTTAATTAATTATTTTATGTCGCCCGTGCTTGATTAATCTCGTTGGTGTTCTGTCAGAATTACCGGTTTATGGTAAGCAGGCTGTTTAATCGATGATAAAAATCAAGTTTTAAATGTTAAAAAAAATCGATTTACATAAAAAATAAATAAAGGAAAAGTTCAGCTTTGTTAAAATCTTTTAAACGTCGTAAATTTAAACAGCCTCCGAAGAGCATTTTTGTCTCTGAAACATAAAGGCCTATCTCAACTTAAATTAAATGAATAGTGCGTTTATTTTGAATTTATTCTGGTTTCGCTGAGATTAACCTCAGTGTATCTGGATGATTTAAAAACAGGCCTGCTGCTGATAATAAAATAATAAATAAAAATAATAATAAATAAATATGTCATTCGAAAGATCAATTTCTGTTTCAGTTGTTCTGGATTTTAAACTACTCGACTGATAGTGTGCGGCACTGTTTGACAAACATAAATGACACTACATAAAGATTACCCTTCAAGTTAATAATACACACTGACTATGCTGTGTAGCGTTTCATATTAAAATAAACAGATCAATAAAAAAAATCCGCGTCTAAAATACGCAAAGCGTTTCTAAAAGGCCTAAATTACATTGATTGTCATGTAATAGTCACGCGAGCGCTGTGCGCCCTCGTGTGGTTGTAAGCAGTTAATGCATCCACAAGCCATTACAATGTTATGAAATGTAAAAATACAGAAGAAATAATTTTATCATTTATGATAGTGATTTGATATATATATATATATATATATATATATATATATATATATATATATATATATATATATATATATATATATATAAACAGTCAAATTTTATACAAAATCACTCCTATAAAATTTACAAAATGTTGCCGTTGTGAGCCTTTATTATATTTTGAAAGTCAAGTAAAATCTGTTCCATTTGTATTTAACAAAAGACATTATATTAACGAAGAACACAACCAAATATAAACCTTTAAGGGGAAGCATTTAGTATTTTTTAATGGTTTGTCTTGTGAATGTAAGATTTTGCCATAATACATGAATATTATATAAACATTAATCAAGCTGAGCAATGCACTGGTTTATTGACCAATGCTAATGGGGACAGGATGCTTTTAAATATTTTAGGCCTACAGCACAAACACACAAGAGCTGCACACTTTCATGATGTAGACAACGACAGTTATGACAAGTATACTGACAACCAATAATATCTTCCTTTCACAACGTAATTAAAAGGGCTCACATTTCCTTCACTTTTTTTCTCTTCCTCAAATGTCAAAGTATCAAACTCACACTACCATCAACATGAAAGCATGTTTTTACAAATTACATGAGACCAAAACTCTAAACAATGAGACAAAGTGAAGTCTTTTTCCCTTAAAAGCTCATTGAAATGTCTTTGAGATTCAAATGTGTTGTCCATACATCAAATTCATCAGACTCAGAGAGAACCAATCTGAAGTGTGTTAATGAAGCTTGTTGTTGTGCTGAATTACACACCTAGACATCCTCTGAAAACTGTCCTAAAAACAAGAACCGACATTGCTTGATAGGACGGAAATTAAAATACAGCAACACATGAAGCCTCAAAAGAGTTTGAACGCAAACCTTCAATTATAACAACAATGTATTGGTAAATTAAGCTAACAGGAAAACCGTAAAGATTTTGTACCATTAGGACTGCAACATTCAGTCATAATATTGCAAACACGTAATACACTTGCATATTTACACATCTACACATGAACAGCAAAACCACCGTAGGATTCATCCTATTCACCTTTCCCTTTTTAGAAAATAACATATTTCAAACGTCTCTTTTTTTAAAAAATGATTCAAATACAAAATTAAATAATTCAGAGTAAAAAAGGCACACCCTTGCACAGTGTATACATGTCAACACATACAGAAGAATATTTAGGATTACTTTGCAAACAATATTCCAGAAGACATATCACAATATCTATATATTTGTATAATACTAAAGGTCTCTGGGATGACAAAAAGTCCGGACAATGATGACAGAGAGAGAGACAGAGAGAGAGAGAGATCAAAAGTAAGACAGAATCAGGCAGCGTCCTCCCCTCTTTACAGTGCAGCTGAAACACTTTACGCAGATTTCAAGCATCAATACAGCGGCAGCACAACTGCATTCTCAAGAGAACGGCCCACTGTAAACTTGCTAATTGTTACTGTAAAAAAAAGAGGAGGTACAAAATATGCTTCCTTTTCATAACATGTTCTGTAATCAACAAAAAATAGGCAATGTCTTGCTCTTTCACCAGGGATACAAAAGTGGCGACGGACATGTAACCCATTAGGTGCTTTTAACACATTCTACGAATCACTACTATTGCATGACCCTCCGCGAGTCAGTGGTGAAACTGGAATCTTTTGCATAAACGTTTTGGTGCATTAGATCATGTGCAAAATCTGTTGCTTTATACTAAACATTACCATCGGAGTCAACTGCAAATATTGAGCTCCTGTGCAAGACTTTACAATGCACAACAGGCAGATCATCTAAATCCAATTCGCTTAACTATGAATTTAGCAGTTGAACCTGAAGTTGCATCATTTTTATTTGTACCGTTACATGCGCTTTTTGTAAACGGATAGAAAAAAAAAGGATTTTATTTAAAGGTACCTGCCTGCAGCTAAAGAGCGATAGTGCAATACACACTTTCAAACAATTATGCTCTATTTTAGTTTTATTCTGACTCCGGTCATTGTTCAGGGCTAAATTTATTTAATGAATTAAAATATATTAATTAAAAACTGGACTTTTTCTATTTATTTATTAAAGGAGTAGTTCACTTTAAAAAAAAAAAAAACTTTTGCTGATAATTTACTCACCCCCATGTCATCCAAGATGTCCTTGTCTTTCTTTCTTCAGTCGTAAAGAAATTAAGGTTTTTGATGAAAACATTCCAGGATTTTCTCCATATAATGGACTTCAATGGGAACCAAACGGTTCAAGGTCCAAAAGAGAGTTTCAGTGCAGCTTCAAAGGGCTTTAAACGACACCAGTCGATGAATTAGGGTCTTATCTAGGACCCTTCAAGTCATGACTCGAAAAAAAAGTAAAAGATTTGCTCATTTTGATGAACGAGTTTGATGAACAGGAGTGTCACAAACGCCCATCAACGCGAGCATTTGTGCTTATAAAACTTAAACTTTTTATTTTTTAAATGACTGATTGTTTTGCTAGATTAGACTCTTATTCATCTGGTGTCGTTTAAAGCCCTTTGAACAGTTTGCAGTTTGCATTGAAACTCTCATTTTGACCTTGAACCGTTTGGTTCCCATTGAAGTCCATTATTCGGAAAAAATCCAGGAATGTTTTCATCAAAAACCTTAATTTCTTTTCGACTGAAGAAAGAAATGGACATCTTGGATGACATGGGGGTGAGTAAATTATCAGCAAAAGTTTTTTTTTTTTTTAAAGTGAACTACTCCTTTAAGAACAGTGAATTTTTCTCTAGAGAAAACAAAAGGACAATAAATATATAAGCAGCTTTGAGAATTCCAGTATGATAATCATACCACGTAGCTGGGCACAAACAACATTACTCCGTTTCTCAATCAACAATATCTAACACAAAGATACAGAACGCTATATATGCATGACTATATATCACATCACATGGAGCCGTAAACCTACTGAGAAACCGAACAGAGGAGGAAAAAGAAACTGTAAACGAAAAAAAAAAAAGATCTTGATTGATCTCAGAAGTGATCCTTTAACAAGCGGCAGAGGGACAATGTATCCCTTAGACCAGCGAAACCTCTCTTAGGATATGAGCTCATATGTGACCACCTGTGATTCTGCGGTTAGGACAGGATGGTGGCGATGAAGTCATAAAAGCGCTTTGAGTATTGCTCGGGGTTGACCGTGGAGATCTCTGCCCCTGCCTGGAAAAAGAGGAGGAGCAAAAACGTGCCACTTACCACTAGCACTGTTTATGACATATTGGAACTATAATAATAATTCATTAACTTTATATAGTGCATTTCTCAGCACTCAAAGTGCTTTACATAGAAGGGGGAACTGTGTTTGTAACTCTTACCCCATGTTTGACTGTCTTAGCTGCATGGGCTGCTTTCTTCTTGGCATCATATGGAGTGAGAATGTCAATCACCGCCATGAAGTAAATTTCTTTTTTAGGAGCATCTGTGAGGAAGAATGAGCTACTTGTTTTAATCAAGAACTGGAACAAAGTGAGACAGAACAATCACTTGCCTTTTGGCCCAGTGCTGTGCTGCCACTGCATATTTGACATTCACCAAGCCTGTACATCCATTTCTGTCATGACAACTCCTGACAACTGTTTGGCATGGTAATGGATATGATAATGTTAATGTCTGAACTTGGCGGAACAGATCTGCTATGTTGCTGCTGCTGCAGAGCAACTATTGGACTTGTAACAGCCAATACATTCAGGACATGCTGCTGTACGATATAGCGTACATGAATTTCACTTTTAAAAAAACTTTTGCTGATAATTTACTCACCCCCATGTCATCCAAGATGTCCACATCTTTCTTTCTTCAGTCGAAAAGAAATTAAGGTTTTGATGAAAACATTCCAGCATTTTTCTCCATATAATGCACTTTACTGGTAACCAAACGGTTCAAGGTCCAAAAGACAGTTTTAGTGCAAACTGAAAACTTTTAAAATGGCTTTAAATGATTCCAGACAGTGAATAAGGGTCTTATCAAGCGAAATGATCGCTCATTTTAAAAAAATAACAAAGTTTACATTTTATGAGCTCAAATGGTCGCCTTGCTCTGTTCTGTAATGCGCGTTTGTGACTCTCCTGTTCGAACTCATTCATCAAAATGAACAAATCTTTTTCCGAGTCAATTCGTTAACTTCATACGTTGAATGAACCAAATGACTCGGAAAAAGATTTGTTCATTTTGATGATCGAGTTCGAACAGGTGAGTCACAAACACGCATCACAGAACAGAGCAAGGCGACCATTTGAGCTTATAAATCTTAAACTTATTTATAAAAACTTAAAACTTTTTTTTAAATGAGTGATCGTTTCGCTTAATAAGACCCTTATTCATCGTCTGGAATCGTTTAAAGCCCTTTGAACAGTTTGCACTGAAACTGTCTTTTGGACCTTGAACCGTTTGGTTACCAGTCCATTATATGGAGAAAAACCCTGGAATGTTTTCATCAAAAACCTTAATTTCTTTTCGACTGAAGAAAGAAAGACATGGATATTTTGGATGACATGGGAGTGAGAGAAATTAAAAGCAAAAGTTTTTTAAAAGTGAACTACAAACCTTAGCCTTTGCACTTTCATGACAGAAATTTTTATTTATATGCCTTGCTAACTTAAATGCGTTGATAACTTTATGTGATGCACTCAGCATTGTTGCAGAATCTGCTGATTTGTCAACCAAGATAATGTGTCTAGCTGGATAACAGATAAAGTTTGAAAGAGTAAAAATAAACACTACTACAAAAGGTCAGTAAAGTTATCCATCATATTCCATAATTTTGGAGTTCCATTACAGCTGCATAATTTCTAGCTTGTTGCATATTTTATTTTAGTAAAGAGAGAAAAAGAAAAGGAAAATGTAACATTTAATGAATTAATATTTCTAGTAAATATCCATGAATCCATGAATGTGCAATATTACTACACATTATCATCTAAATTAGTATTTACTGAGAAATAGTGTAACAATACAGATTTTTTTACCCCCAATATATAATGGTTGTTCAAAACTCCAAATATTAAAATTGTGTGCATTACTTGTCCAGTATTACTCATGCTACAGGCATAAATGACATCTTAAATCATTCAGCTTATAATTTTCTAAGTGATTGTTCTCACAATTTTCATCCAGATAAAACAACAAAAGATACATTAAAATGGCTCTCAGAGACTAGAAATTCATAGCCACCAAGAATATCCCCAAAACCATCAAGCAACCCAACTTTTAATTTAGTGTACTCACTTTCATGGCTCTTGATGGCATATACGTCAATGACGGGGTCAAACTCTCCCGGGCCCAGAGGCCTATTGCTGTCTAGTGTGTTACTGGGACTGTCTGGTGGGGAGCCAGTGGCCCCTCCGTCGCTCTCCGTTCCCTCCTCCTCGCCAGCATCGTTGTCTTCACTCTCCTCCTCGGGCTGTTCCTGCTCCCCTCGCTCCACATCATGGATCCCCACCAGCAGACTGTAGTCCATCAGCTTCAGCTGGGCCAGGAACTGGAAACACATTTTTCAAAGGATTAAGCATGAAACAATCATTGTCTTTTTAATTAGACACTGTTTAAAGAGACAGAGGGGGTGATTAGGGCGAATGAGTGTTTAGATTAGAGTTTAATGATCCAATTACATTAAACAAAGCAAATGAATAGTAAGACATGATGGATGAGCACACAAACTTAATGCACACAGACCTCTACATCATTCTTCAGTTTCTCCAGGAACATTTTCTTGTTTTCGTCATCTATGTAGATTTTCTGTCCGTCATTGATGAAGTCGTTGTCTTTGTAAGTTGGAAGCTCCTTGGTCTGTTGTTCACATTGGGGGAAAGAAAAACAAGAGTTAAAGTAGCAAAATCTGTAAATTTACACTTCACCTTTAGTTTACTAAGCAATTAAAAAAAAAGATGGTGTCACTCCTATTAAAATATCATAAATTCTGATTTCCTTCTGCACATATTTGGATGTTAATACACTTAAAAATTAAAACTTTATGACAAAAATAATAATATTTGTACACGTGGAAGTGCATAGTTTCTGTGCTATTAGCAGTACCAAATGAAAATACAATCTGTCTGTTTGAGCGGCCCAACTTGGACAGAGAAAACAATGTTAGCTCGACCAGTGGGGTGAAACTGTGTGTTTGCCCAAACACAGGCAGTATTTTTGCAATTTTTTTTTTTTTTTTTTTGGTGCTGCTAGTCTTGTGGAGTTAACAATCTTCACATTTACTACATATATCTGTCATTCTATAATATTACACTAAAAATAACCATCTAAAAAATAAATAAAGTCTTTTGAGGGTGAATTAAGAAGTTCAGCACTTGGCCTGGTGATCTGCCAACACACAACAAAGGTGAATTCACTCAGTGAGCTTAAAAATAGCACATCCGGATGCAGTCGGGTGACATATAAAGCAGACTTCTGCCTCCTGTGGGCACTCGGAGCAACAGGGGTGATTTAGATGTCACTATTAGAGCCAACAGACAATTACAGCATTTAAATAATTACAATGATTAAACCAAGAGTTATTTCCTAAATGCCTACTTTCACAAACAGCGATTCCAAATCTGAAGTCTACAGTTAGTATCAAGATTCTAAGGGATAGTTCAGTGAAAAAAAAAAAAGATGGGTATAAAATTTGTTTATAGCAACACAAGCTTCTCTTTCTAACTCAATGTTTGGCTGTAATTATAATGCAAAAACTAACACTTTTTATCACTATTTCTAAAAAATAAAAATAAAATCTAAAATCTTATAAGAAATCATTTTTGAGATTGATTCAAATCCACCAAAAAAACAAAAAAAAAAAACAAATGTAGGCTAAATGTGTTCATAAACAGCTGGGTAATTCACATGCCATACAAGCTGTACACGCCATCTAGTGGTTACATCATGGTTCTACGATTTTTCTCTATACTGAAACCAGATGGTGCTAATTTTCTTCAAAAAATTTATTTTTTTTTCTGAAGGCCTAGACTCTATATTAAACTAAACTACAATACTGCTTTAATAATGCATTAATGCATAAATTTTGCACAATTATTAAAAAATTCAATCAAATTGTCTCAAAATACGAAATTAAAAAGAAAAAATATTATAGAACAAAAATAAATTGCATTGGTTTTTACTGGGATGGATGAAGTTTCATTTTTAGGTGTCCAGTCACTTCCGACCGGGAAGGCTAAACGAAGACCATCAGAGGGTTAAACCAAAAAACACTTCTTCAAATAATGTGTCTTACAGTCGTTCAGCCTTGGAAAAACATGAGGTAAATAATGACATTATTTCCATTTTTAGCTGAACTATCCCTTTAATTAATTTATCAGATCTATCTAGAAAACATGTTCTCACCCTTTATGACCATTTCATGAAAATTTTTATGGATTCCTGAGACTCCAAACTAATTGAACATGCAGATGACCATAATTATGAAGGTATATATTAAAGCTCATATAGCTCAGCAGAACACTCAAATGCTGACGCACTAGTATTCCAGTTCTTATTGCAATTCCAGCAGAGATTGTCGAAGATGGAGTCACCGTTCTGGAACAGAAGGATAAGTTAAACCTAAAGCACCGGCCATGGGCTTGTGTTTACAGTCCCTTGCGGGATCCAGAGGGAACGGTGCTTTCCTGAGGCAAAATGCGGGATGCATGTTGAAGAAGAACACTGAGCAATATGGGAAAGTTCTTTGCAGTCATGTCCCTTACGTGTCTTATGGCGCAGTAAAAGCGTGTGGCAATCCGGATGGTTTGTAGCTTTTGGCTCATGCGTGATTTGGGTGGAGCCTCCTCAGGTGGGCGGGGCTGTAGGGAGAAGGGAGGTCAGATGCAAAACGCAAGCACCCAAAAATCACTGTGGAGGTGACAGATCTGAACTTTCTATATAACTTTAGGGAACTGCGTTCATTTTTAACTTTGAACATTTCATAAAAAACATGTAAAGCCTTTAGAAGACAATGGAAGAATCAAAAAGATGGACATATCCCACATACATGCATCAAAAAGAAACACACCAAAAGTACATGTGTGATATAAAGTTGATTGACAACATGACTGTTGTACAGTAACCAAGTGAATACAAAATTTCATGGGAGAATGTTAAGGAAATCACAATTGAGAAGTAAAGGACACGTTTCATCAAATACTGTGAATGACAATAAATCTGTATATGACACATAATTACAAATATACAGCAGTTCATATTTGCCCGAGAGTATCATATACAGCGATAGAATGTAAATATAAAATCTCAATGGAGGAGAAATGAATCAAATAAATAATTCATCATGCCAGCAAGATTAACATGCATATAGAAAAAAAATTATATATGCATGCAAATCGTTCACATGCCCTCAATATTTACACATATATGAGAAAAACACAAGATTAGGTTTGACTTATGTGAGCAAATACTGTACACAAGAGTAGACTGCAAGAGTCTTAGCCTTTTATTAACGCACAAAGTGTATTTATATATACACTACTGTTCAAAAGTTTTATCAAGTGATCAAAAATACATTGAAACTGTAATATTGTGAAATATTATTACAATTTAAAAAAAATAAAAAATGCAGCATCATTACTCTAGTCTTCAATGTCACATGATCAGAATAATTCTAACACATGCTGATTTGATGCTCAAGAAACATTTATTTGTATTATTATGTTACGTAGAATAATATAAAAGTAATATTTATATTGAAAACAGCAAACAGGCACCTTACTATCTTGGTGGAAATTGTAATAAAAAATCTTTTAGGATTCTTTGATTAACAGAAAGTGCAAAAGAGCAGCATTTATTTGAAATAGAAATCTTTTGGAACATTATAAATGTCTTTACTGTCACATTTGATCAATTTATTCCACCCTTGCTGAAAATAAAAATCTTGACCTCAAAACTTTTGAACGGTAGAGCAGTTTGCAGAGGAAGTTTAATTCAGTGTGATAGTGTGTAATCCAACTCAAATGTTCCCCGAAAACAAGTAGTCAATGTCTGATCTATTATTTACAATAGTTCTACTTACCATCTCACTCTTCACCTTCAGAGATCAGTGTACTTAAATTACAGGGTATCACAATATACGAGACACCACGGTTCTTGTATTTAATTAATCCAATATTATAATTATTTGAATTCTTTTTAGGACCATTACCTAAATCAATTGAAACCACTGGACTACAAAAAGTGCAGTTTCCCATTCTCTGAAGCAAATAAATGAAAAACACTGAATTAAAAAGGAAAAGTTTATTCCCCAAAGAATGGAGAATGTAGAAAATGGGATCTTTTCACACAGGATAATTTTATTTTGGGAGTTTATTAACACACAAGACATAGAAAGGAATATGATGTTATAATAGGTTTAAAAGATTTTTTTAAAAACAATTTCCAAACTTAAACATGCAACACATCCAACATGCAAATATGAGCTCATTTTCTGAAGATGTAGTCATACATTGGAAATGAAAATATTTGTAGCATCCCCTTTTCAAAAGTTATATGCTTTCTTTTAAGAGAAAGAGAGAGAGTTTACCTTTTCTTTGTCGCTAGCCTCTCTTGCCACAGTGGATCCCTAAAAAAATGAACATAAAGTCATTTTTAAAAGAACAGTTGCCCTAAATTAAAAATTGTAATTTCCTTAATAGATATATATTATCTATATTATTTAATTCCCACTCTGGAACAAGTGATTTTTCTGCTATTATACACACAGTTCATTAAAAAGATCTGATTCAAAAGAATCATTTGTTCATGAATCAGACAACACTACTTCTCTCGTGACAGCCAATGTCAAAACCAACCACATGACAGTTTAATGTAATCTTAACCAATAAAGCTAAGTGGTTTCTTTAGTTTGATAATTAATCTGCCATGTCATGTTTATGACAAGTTGTGTTGTCCTACTAATGTTGTCATGACAAAGACACTGACAGGTTATGATGTAATGGTTTATGTCAAGGTGTCATAACAGAGACATCTCAAACAATGTAATATTTGCATTAAAAATGTCATGACTGAGCGAATGACACTTAATGACAGTTGTCACTTCAACTAAAACTTCCTTCATATTCATAACATATGTCACGTCATGATTATGAAGGTGTCATGTTAGTCTTATGCACACCCCTTCAGGTAAAGTGTTACCGCATTCACATTGGCAATCAAAATGCTTGTTTCACACAATTTTGTGACCCCGACCCATTCACTTTCATTATATTGAAGATTAGACAGGCTCTTTAAACAAGAACAACTCACCTTCAGGTCATATTTTTTGTAAACAGGCAGCCGGTGGCTGAAAACATTGCGAGTGACGATCATGTAGGTCTCATCTCCGTCCACTGTGAGGCGATACATGCCCAGAAACTGAGGGAGCAGCGTGTTTCCATGGCACTCGACTATATACTACAGTGGGTAAATACAAAAAAAAAAAAAAAAAGATTCACTTCACACTTCACAGCTTGTGAGACTTTGTTCAAAGAGACAGATTTTCCCTCTACCTGGTGGTACTTCTTCAGAATGTTGTGCATCTCGGCAACGTCCTCGCTGGTGATGATCTTGATGACGTACCTCTTGTTGTATGAAGTGTGGAAACGAGCTCCACTGCGGCCCTGAGCGTCGCTGGGAATCGGGGCCCTGCGTGTCAGAGAGTTCTGCCACGGGAGACAAGAACAGTGAAGGATTTTACACTAAACAGCTTCCAAAAAAACGGTGAAAAGCTACTGGCACTTCTCCTAGACTGCAATCTGCAGTCAGACTGGAATGCCAGACTGTACAGTCTGGTCACTTCTTTTATTGAACCTCAACACAAACTAAAACATTTTGGCAGATTTGGTCATTTGGATTGCAAAACATCCTTGCTCTCTCATAGAAACGGAAAACAGGATAAAGCACTTTGCAGTTAGTGCCCCTTGCAGAAAGATAGGAGTCGATAGGTTTGCATTAAAATTCAACTAGCAAAAGCACAGCTGAGTTACTGCCTGCGCTTTGAGATGCCATCTTCAGTAGAGCTGCCAAAAATGCAAGGTCTCTGCGGTTTACTGCAACAGCCACACTGTGTGTTATCATTGTACTGAGTGGGATTTGTTTTCATGATGTTCAAAGCTGTTCAGAATGTCTTAGTTTTAGATTTAGTAGATCAGCAGTTGCCAACTGGTTTTGCTTTAGGACCCAGATTTGGATACCAAGAATCAATAAATTGTTTTTTTTATGATAAACAACTCAAGCAGTAAAATCCTCTTTAAAAACAAAAGCTGAAAAATTATTTAATTTATCAATTAACATTACAATACAACATAGGCCAATTGCTAAATTATTTAAAAGTCATTTACTGAGAGGGAAAACTGAATTTTGTAATGTAAAAACATCAGCAGAAATGCAATTTTTCTGTGAACCTTTATTTAAAGTAGTCTGAGCATCCCCACTACCTTAAAGTAGTGGGGATGCTCATTTCGGTTAAATTTCTCCTTATCTCAGTATTAACCGTTAACTGATAAGATATAATAGCCAATTTAATTAAATAAAAATAAAATAGACGAGTGTCTGTGACCTGTTAAAAATATGAACAATTTTTTTTTCACGGATACAACAGAATACAACAGAACCTGGATTCACATCAAATTTTCACGCACTTGACAGTGACAACAGAGAAAAGCAGAATAAAATGATATGAATAAAAAACATAAAATAGACCGACACAATTTTTTTAAATTAAATAATTAAATTAAGATGACAAAAAGAAACCACTGAATCCGTTTGAAGCTTGGAAAAAACACTTTTTTGTCCCCCTCCAGACTAAGTTCTTTTGTCAAATAAAAATAGCAGGCCTACCTCAATCCACACATTGTCTAGTTTTTATTTAAAAACGTAACATCTACATGATATGGGGTTAGTCTGGAAGTATCTGAAGTATCTCTGAAGATACTGGATACTCTGAAGTATCCCTTTAAGCTCTTACCTGATATTCCTGATCATCAATGGAGAACCGTTCCCTTAGATTGCGGAAGACTAGTGGACAGTACTCCTTAAACTTGAAATGGCTTGGCATGTTCTCTCTTTGGAAGCAGAAAAAGGTGCAAAAGCAAATAACTAACAAAATCAAACAAATAAAGAACAAAATAATCACATTAAGTTCAGTCTCGAGTCAGTCTTTCTTACTTGTTGAAGAGGTGGTTGTCCACCTTGATTTTCGAGTTGGCTTTGAAGTCATCAGGCATCAGCATAACAGGAATTTGAATGTGACTGAGTTCATTTATCTTTAAAAAAAACAACAAAACAGAAAAATTATTCGATCATTCTAAATGTCAAAATAATATTTCAACAGTGATGCATATCAAAAATAGCTTGACATCTGTTGTGCTGCAGACTTCTGGATCTGCTCCAAATGAATACATCAGACCGTTTTCTTATTTACTGAGAACTATCTGCAGTACAGGGGCCATTCCTCAAATGTGGTGCACTGATGGAACGCTGCCAACTGCCTTTCACTAACAGCAGCAGCGAAAAACAGAGCTGTCTGCGCCAACAGTCTAAGCATTACTTATTTGGCAGGACTGTCCACTTCCTTTTTTATCGCCCAAAATAATTTAATAAACGTCAAGTGGCCTTTCACGGGCAATAGCACATGCACAACAACACAAACTCAAGTCAATTGATTGATAGTGGCATGAACTCAGAAAGCTGCCTACTTATCTAAAGACAACCCTATTTCTGGGTGCACACACACAAAAAATGATGTTGGCTTTAATTAACTTTTTTATGTCAACAGGTTCCACATAACTGGGTTACGTTAAACAAACATAATTTGTTCATGTATGTAACTTCAACATAGTAGTTTTAAGCGATGAAGTTTTAAAATTAATGAGATAATGAAGTGAATAATTGATTGATCATTTTTGAAGACACCTGATGGAATTTGCAAGTCATCATTATGGTGATCAAAGTGTGTTTTAGTTGGGCTCTTAATCAACTTTAGCACTGCTTCAGTGTTCATTTAAAGGGATACTCTACTTTTTTTGGAAATAGGCTCATTTTACCAGTTAAACAGTTGAGTTTTACCGTTTTCAAATCCATTCAGCCGATTTTCTGATATTTAGAAGAATATCAGTAACCAGACCGTTTCTGGTCTCATTTACTTCCATAGTAGGAAAAAAATATACTATGGAAGTCAATGAGACAAGAAACGGTCTGGTTACTGATATTCTTCTAAATATCAAAAAATCGGCTGAATACATTCGAAAACGGTAAAACCCAACTGTTTAACTCTGGGGGAGTGGTAAAATGAGCCTATTTCCAAAAAAAGTGGAGTATCCCTTTAACACTCTGCTCACAGCTTAATTTGGTCGCTTAAAATGAATTATTTCTAGATGTTGAAGTTACAAGAACAAATTATGTTTGTTTAATGAAACCCAGTTAATTTATGGATTCTGTTAACATAAAAAAGATAATTAAAGCCAACATATCTTTTTTTTTTTTTTTGAGTTCATGTGCATTTGTACAAGGTGGAATCCAACCTGATTTTTGGACACTCCCTTTACACTATGACGTGTTGTGTATGTGTTGTGCAGAGAGTTATTTTTGCGCATCTTCCTGTGCCTCCATCTGTTCCTGCTGCATCAGGGGGCATCCTCCTGTCTATTAAGAAGCATTTCAATAAAAAAGGCTAAGCTTTGTGATTTAAAACAATGACAAACAGGATGTCGAAAATCTGAAAAACTAAATTCGTCCGTTTCTGATTTAAGGTAACAAGCGAAATTGGAAGACTCAGAATACAAACCACCATCTTTCACTGTCTAATGCTGCATAATAATGTCACAATGGATTTGCAAAGCTGAACAGCAGTCTACAAAGAGATAAAAAAAAAAGCACTAGCGAAATCAACTGCAAGACTGGAGGAGAGGGCAGCAGGTTCACTGAAACAGCAGCAGCTGAAAACGGGGAAGGACAAGCCACGGTCAATCAGCCTTATCTGTGACACAAACACACACACCCCATCCGCTCATTTACAGAGCATGTGCCATGTGATTCCATATGCACGATTATTATGATCTTAACGAAAATCGCAAAATTAAATTCGATAATATTAACTGCAGTGTGATGTAAATAAATGGTACAATGACAATCATGTAGACTGTAAAAATGAATATGCTTTATCTAATCAATAGAATTGTGGCAAAAGATTACAAGCATTTTTATTAATTAAATTTAACAAATTAGAATTAAGTAATAATTAATCAAACGATTCCTTAAAAGTTAACCATTTAAAATGAGTAAATTTTACCCCAAAAATATCTCACTAACAGACAGACGTCAAAGATTAATTAAGAAGAACTCTTTATTTTACATTGCCAATATTGAAGACACCTGATGTTAACAAGCAGAATCACTGAAGGAGAAAACCATAATTTTTAAACAAACCTAAAATAAACACTGATCGCCATAATGGTGACTTTAATTTATATATTAAGTTTTACTCATTTTAAATGGTTAACTTTTAATGAATTAATTTGATTGATTATTATCAATTCTGATTTGTTCAATTTAATTAATATTGCTTGTAATCCGTTGCCACAATTTTTTTGATTAGATAAAGCATATTCATTTTTACAGTGTAAAGACAGTCGTGTTTAATCTCTGATATATAGTTTGTAGATGTAATGACATCCACATATAGACTGTATGTGTCATAGTGGCTCTTCACCCCCCGCCCGCGCCCTTTTACACTCGGTTACATAAACAGCATACAATTTCATTTGGATAAAGCCATTGAGATTAATCAAGCGACCAAGAAACCAGAGGCGTTCCTGGCAGAGTATGTTGTGTGTTTTCTGAAAGCCACTCTGGAACATGTGTGGCGAGAAAATTACAAGCAATTACTTCTTTGCAAGCATTATTTCTTTTGATTGCATTTCACTTCAAATAATTCCATTACTAAAGCCTGTTTTCTAAGCAGACTAATATCTGTCAGCACATATGGCTTATCACCCGCTTTACATAACACAGCGCTACTACAAATTCACATCAATGGCAACAGACAGTGTCGTTCCTTATGTGCTGAGAAAATAGGCTGGCTGAGCGACTATGGGGAAAGAGGGGGGGCTCTAGTTAAGGCAATTTCTCATTCTGGCCATTAGGGAAGTTCCAACCACAATGGAAGAGGCCTTTTTCTCCTTCACCTCAGACTTAAGTATTACCTCTGAGACTCTTACGTAACCAACATGAAAAAGCTCACAGACAGTGATTGAGAGGATGAAACATTTAAAAGGAGAGAAGAGGGGAGGAGGAGTGAGGATTAGATGAGAGCGCAGAGATGAATCTTAAAGAACTATGAAAGAGCATCAAGCATACGCAAGACGGTGTGGCATATATGTGGTGAAGGGAGGGGCTCTATTGGCCTAAATGATAAAAATAGGCTAAACCCACAGGCGATATTCCCGAACACTACATTTTTGAGGTCAAAAGATCTCATGGTCATTTAGCCCCCATAAAGGATGAACGTGAAGAATGTGCTAATGATGTTTGGGAGCATCAACCTGCAGGCAACGCTGATTCATTTTGGGGTTTAATGATGCTTTTCTATGACTGAGAGGAAATGACTGAAAGAAAACTTATGTTTTAGACATTCCATATTACTTACAATTTAAAAAAAAAGATAAGGTAATCTGAAAAAAATGTGCTTTGTGGTAGCATCTTTAAAGTGCCCCAATTATGCTATTTAAAGGTTACTCAAAGAGACTGAAAACAGTTTGTTCAAAGATCATCTCTCTAAGCTGAGGTTTCAGTGAGCTTGCTATGGTGTGATTGGTCAGATGACCAAGGTTGTAGTGATTGGTCTACCGCTTACAACGTGTCGGAAACAAAACATGATATTAAAATGGCTGCCTCCGAAATCGATTTCTCTCTTGAGTAGGCACTTATTTTGCATTAGTAATTACTTCACAACCGCTAAAAAAAGTTTGTTATTTATGAGTGTGTAGTAGGAATGTAATCTAGATAATTCAATGGATCATGTGACCTACCAGCACATCAGTTGCTTCACTGCCATTCACAAATCCTCTCCCGTGGCCTCATGGGATAGTAAAGAGCCCATTGTTTACTAGAGTCTACTTTCTGTTTCTGAACAGTTTTTTTTAAAACAGTCATTCAGATTTGTGTATTTACAATGGTGTTCATCAGCACTAAACATTTAAATACTTAGACTTGACAGGCAAGTTTTATTTTCAGACTTAAATATTTTTACATTATAATCTGGACTACAACATGCCCTAGATTTCAATTGAAAATTTTCTGATTTTTATTATTCTTCAGTAACACCTTACAATAAGGCTCCATTAGCTAATTTATTAGTTATAAGCTATTAACTAACAATAAAAACACTTCTAATCCATTTATTAGAGGTTAGCTAATATTAGTTTCAACATGTATATTATCAAAATCAAAACCTGAGCTAACATGAACTAACAATGATCATTTGTATTTTTTACCAACGTTATTCAAAGAATAATAACTACATTGCTCATTTTTAATGTTAGTTAATGGATTACAATGAGACCTTATTGTAAAGTGTTACCTATTGTTCTTTATAATTCTCACTAATTTTGTGCATTTTTATTGTATTCATAAAATATTTATTATAGTATGACATTTCTTTGACACTTTTTGCAACTTATTTCAATATTGTGATAATACTGTATGATAAAAGCTTGAGCAATTATCGCAAAAAGAAAATGTGATACCGTCACATGCCTAAATGGAAGTGATTTTTAAATCAATTAAACTGCATATATTCATTTTTTACAGCCTCACTAGGGCTGATGAGAAAATGCATCAAAATGCCATTCAAACAAACTCTCAGTTCCAAAACTGGGATGCTGAAGGGGGAAACTGGCTTGTGTTTTACTTCATCCACTTAGGATACTCTGAGGGGTGACATTTATAAGTATATTTAAAAAAAAAATGGGATGAAATAATATTTGTTGATTCAATTGTATTTGAGAGGCTTATTGACTGCATAAAAACAATGAGCATTTAATGTGTTGTCAATCTATGTTCAAATGAATAATTATGCTTCATGAATCGCATGCATGTGCATCATGACGGAGCATAAGGCTCCCAGACACGGGTGTCCAGATTCCCATGAGACCAATTAAAGCTTCGTCAGATACCTGGAAATCTTCCATTCCCAAAGGAAAAGTATTCTTTAAATATATCATGTTTTCAAAACACACAAATTTTGTTGGTGTTAATCAAGATTCAAATATTTAAAAAAAAAAACATTTTTTCAAATATTGAGAAAGAGAATAGAAAAGGAACAACAATGTAGAATTTAGAAATCCATGTTACAAGATCTCTGAGAACAAGCGTATTCTTGTAGTTTTGATTTTCGTGCAGACATTAGGCGCTGACAAGGGATCAGGGATCTAATGCTGTCTGCAGCCTGTATAGTTAGTCATTCAGTGTCCTCAACCACCACAACTCTGTGCCAAAGCCTCTCATCTGAGCAAACACTTGCTTTGCTCGCTGACACAATCATTTCATTGATTCTTGAGTACTAGGACAAAACAGACCAAACTGAAACTGAAAAATAACATTCATTTTTCAACCAAACATTTTTGGATTAATCTAAATCACCCAGCCTATGGTTGGTTGTAATATCCTGCTTCTTACATATTGTTTCATGTCCCATTAATGAATATGGATGAACACCATCAGATACAAAAAGAATGTGTCAAATGTAATACAAATATTTACAAATCTAGCGTTCATGTCATAGAATTAATGACTTGACACCACAGGATGCTTTCAAACTGATTTTCAGCACCATCTGTTGAATTTTCACCATCATGCAAATGTGTTCATGAAATAATCACATTCTGAATATCGTACACATTTCAGCCATTGTGTTTAGATGGTTTTACCACCAGGACCTACTTCAAATGAGAGTTGACTTCAAATTAATGTTGAATTTGACAGATTTTTTGTAAAGAGATAGCCTTTAAGAATGTTATTGGTTATTTTATTTATATTATGTTATATATATATATATATATATATATATATATATATATATATATATATATATATATATATATATCAAACAGGACCACTTATGCATAGTATATTTCATTTTTTATGTTCTTAGAATCATGTAAAATATTTGTTTATGTCTGATGACAGGTGGTTTTAGGTTTCAGTGAGTGTTAATCTCATCATTTTTGATCAAATCAAATTAGACTAAATGGTAGCCTATGCATTTGTGTCTAGACCATTAATCATCTGATTCATTTTAATGCGTAACTGTAGGTTTTATATGTTTAAATCTAACCTTGAGTGGCATGTCTCAAGTTAGAACGCATTGATTCACGAAGCTCGCAACAAATAGCTCTGATATTTAGATTCGTAGACTGGCGTCAATGCCACAGTTATCCATGGATCAAGAAAACTGCCACACGTGCCTTCAAACCACTCAGACGCAACATCGCAGCAGTTATAAATCTGTAAGAAAACGTAACCGTTACCGAGTGGTTCACTCCCCACATCAAGACGCTGAGCAGAGGGTCGCTGGCCCGAAACAGCTTCACCTTCTGAGACACGAAATGTTTCTTCTTGGTTTTGCTGGCGATGGATGCAGCAAGGTTACAGGCTGCAGAGGCCATGTTTAGCGAGTAGGCTCGGATGAATGAAATCCCTCTCGGTGCGTGGCACTGTGGCGATGTCTTGACACAAGCTGTTCAGAATCAGCGGCGCTCCACCGGATCTCGACATGCAATTTGTCCCTTTCGTTATTTAATGCATCGCGTTCATGCATCCCTCTGCAAACGCGCAAATGACGAACGATGAAAACTCTCTCAGAAATCCCGTTATCCACCAACTCCCACCAGCTAAATGCTAGCTGTCATTGACGTTAGCTTGAAGGTTACTGTTGGCAGGATGTGTGCGCTACAAGCTCATTCACACACACCGCTTTGCAAACTAAATCTTAAGCTCGCCCGGTAAAGCACCCCAGTGGCTCAAATGAACGACATCCGTGTCCATCATGAGGCGTAACATGCAATCTAATAGAAAGTACGGATGCAGATTCAGAACGCAGATACCTCTTTAAAAAGGTGTGTCGCCTCAGTTTAAATCATGGCGAAAACCCGTTAACAATGGTTATTGTGGTACGATCCCAAACAAATCTCTCAATGCGAACGTAAGTAATAAAAAGCCGGCAAAATACTAATAAACAACCACTGTCCTGTTGAAGTTCCGACCGAGACCGGGAGCCACATCCACTGCGCCTGTATATAAGCAGCAGTTGGGTCAGTCTGACAGTTCTGCTTTAGCTCAGCTGAGCTGAGTTGACACATAAATCTTGTGTTTCACGGAACGCTATTGGCCTGGCGGCACTCTTGGGTAGATACAGCCACAACATGATGATGAGATCCAATTGTCCATCTCGATTTTGGTGTTGGCCTGTAGTCTAAGCTTTTCACGCTTGGTCTTCAAAATAATAACAAAAATAACCTGTGTAATCATTAGCCAGGTTAAATATTGTGCAAAACCGAGTCCACATAAGAGATGTCGGCGAGGACGTAAAACCATACATACAAAATTAAATCCATACATCACTGCGGCGTAAACAGCGTATAATCAAATTGTAGGATTACAGTGTAAATGTATCTAAACATTCTAATACGCATGAAACAGCTGGGATATCCTATTTTATGCAGATACAGCTTCAGGACTTAAAAAAAATATAGGAAGACCACATTTTGCCTTTAAAACGTTTTACAGTAGGCTACATTTGCGCTATTTTTTCTTATACACCTACATTTGATGTAAATAGCACTTTTAAGAAACGTGTAGTACTCTCCCATGAGATGAAGACTCCATATCAGTAGCATAATACGTTTTGGTTTTCATAGAGCGGATGGCCTCATGGGGGTACGTTAAGATCACATTATTTATCAGCCTAATAGGCTACTAATAGGCCCTAACTTTATCTCGCTAATCTTATTAAGAACTAACCTGATGGCGGATAGATTTCTGTTAGTAAATTAAAACTGTGTGATGCAGTTTCTCATTGCGAGTAATAAATTAAAAACGATGCAACTTAAAAAAAACTGAGCAAAAGTTGGCAATGTGATTGTAATAATACAAGCAATATATCCATGACATAGCCTGCCTATCTACGTGCAATACAAGTATTACACCTGATGCACCTGATTTAATCACATAATCCTACTCCTAACATATTCTCCCAAAGGAGCGTGTATTTTGTCGGTGTTCTACTGCCCTCTTTAGGCATTATAATGCCATTACTCTAAACTGCTTCTGACCGCTACTCAACAGTCTATAATAAATATAGCCTATCACCAAGATCGATGTGATGTTATTCATGTCTCTTTAGGACGGGTTTGATGAGTGAAGAGAGAAACTAATTAAGACACACGATCTCGTAAAACATTTTGTCAGAAATTTAACAAGATACAATTATTTGAATTGTCATTCCATTTGTCAATGTCATGTCACGTTAAGCCTAACTCTTTATTTAGACGCGTTGTGCACTTTTTTTGGCTCATTGTGCACCAACAGAACAGTCCATTCCCCGCGGTCAGTGTTTTAGAGCTCCTCCAACAGTCTGTCTCAGTGGGTGATGTTTGGTGAAATCTCACGCTTCGCTCCTGTTCCCTCACTGCGAGTCCAGCGACGCGCAGATAAACGCTCGCGAGCCATGCGAATTTAAAACTGTGCGACACTCACCGCATGCAGCAGCATATCTGACACATCTGAGATATTTTACAAAAATTTTAGTGGACCATCGAAAGTTATGATATTTTCCTGGATCATCGCAACAGTTTAAAATGAACCCTCATTGCGCGCGCTGTGGGAAAATTGTCTACGCGACTGAGAAAGTGAACTGCCTGGACAAGGTAACGCTATTTTCTTACTTCCAATGCTTTTAAGGGAAAATGTGTAGGCTACATTCTTTCATAATTATCTACCAAAAGCTTTATTTTTCCGTCTTCCCACATTTTACAGTATTGGCACAAAGGATGCTTCCATTGTGAAGTGTGTAAAATGACTCTCAACATGAACAACTACAAGGGATATGAGAAGAAGCCCTACTGCAACGCGTATGTTTTTGTCAAAAATACTAGTTTACATACACTTTTATACATTCTTAGGTAATTTGAAGTCATATTAAAAGTGTTCTTTTGAAACGAGATATTAGAATATGAATATGAATAGTCCAAAAGCGCAAAATGACTCGCCTCCTTTCTCCAAAAAGGCACTACCCAAAACAGACCTTTACAATTGTGACAGACACCCCTGAGAACCTACGACTGAGACAGCAAAGCGAGCTACAAAGTCAGGTAATAAGACTTGTTCACTAATGTGGGGTGTTGTACATTGTAATCACATTATTACACATGATAAAAAATAAATGTGAGAAAACTGGGTGGGGGGATATCTAGGGTAGGATGTTATTTGTTGCTATTGGTAGAGACTTTTCAAAGGGATAACATGAGACAAAATTGTTTACGCCCGTGTGTGTGTTTTGGCTGCCAGTGAGGGACTGGGTGTGATACTTTGAGGTCAGCATGGAGAAAAGCAAGGCAGCTGTCTACTCTGTGGTGCACGGGCCGATCCCCTCAGCTTCTCCACCTGGCGGCACAAAAGATGCTGCCAAGTCCACACTGTGGCCGACCTAATCCTGGCATTATGACAGGATTCATTTTTCTGAAGTATTGGTCAACACGCTGTGAAAATACATTGTGTATTTTACCAATTGCTCATACTTTGTGTTAGGGATCTGAAAAAAATGCAACCGTCCAGATCCCCCTTGCAACATGTTAGATTTAGCTGTGTTTAGGGTGGCTCGCCAATGTATTAGATTTCTCTAATACATAGCTTGACCAGAGTTCTTGTGGGCCAAAGTCCAAGACAAAAGGGCTACATACAATAGAAAACTGCTAGGACCTCCCACATGAGATTGATCTGCTCTGAGCAATGTTGTTCCTTTGGCATTCACACCCATCAGTTTGTATAGCTCATATGTCTGTATGCGCCATTTGGTTCACACCATTACAGACACTGTTTCAGTTGATTGCATGTTAAATGCAAATACACATAATCTTTCAAACCGCATAATGCACTTAAAAATCACCCTTACAAGTTCCCTGGTAAAATGTTTTTCTTGTTCTTCAGGTCAAGTACAGGAAGGATTTTGAACAGAGCAAGGGTCAAGGCTTCAAGTTCGCCTTGGATACTCCAGAGCTGCAGAGACTGAGGAAGGCCCAGGATCAGATCAGTAATGTATGCTGGGAAATGTAGTTGAATGAAAAACTCAAATATGTACACTT
Organism: Cyprinella venusta; assembly: GCA_038021265.1. NCBI lineage: Eukaryota > Metazoa > Chordata > Actinopteri > Cypriniformes > Leuciscidae > Cyprinella > Cyprinella venusta. Next base: position 26,759,406 of record CM075870.1, on the reverse strand, counting down.
GATCATTTAGTGTACTAGATAAGCAAGTTCAACCATTTTCGCAGGCAAAGTATCACAAGGATTTTGAGGTGTCAGGTTTGCACGGGGTCACTCAGGGAATGCGTGGAACGTACCTGGTACGGCCTCAGATGGCGCCTAACCATGAGACGGTGGGAAGCAGCTCGCACAAGGGTGTCCATCAGTGCATCATGGAGATGGATCGAAGACCTGGTGTCATTGTGGGTAAGTTCACTAACGTGGGATGCTCACACTTGGCAGCACAACCTAAAAAAGTGGAAAAGAACAATAAAATCAGTATACTGGATATAAATATAAATTTAAACATTAACATTGGCGGTGGTGATGGCGTAGTGGATAAGACACATGCCTTTGGTGTAAGAGACCTAGGTTCGAATCCACTGCGAGACACTAATGTGTCCCTGAGCAAGACACTTAACCCCTAGTTGCTCCAGAGGCGTGCAACTTCTGACATATATAGCAATCGTAAGTCGTTTTGGATAAAAGCGTCAGCTTAATGACTAAATGTAAATGTAATGTACCATTGAATATTATCCTGGTGATTGTGTTTTAGCACCTGTTCTTCCTGGTGCCTACTACTCCAGTGGCCACAGCTACATGCATCAGACCAGCATGCATTCACTGAGGTCAATGCAGCTGAGGTCACAACACAGGAGTATGGTGAGTCCTGATTTTTCTGGCATGTTATATAGCATCTGATCACACCATGCTTTTGATTAGAAATGTATTCAGTAGTGTAAAATACTTACTATTGATGCACTCAAACTCACCAGACTGTGTACAGGGCCCTGTATGACTACATGGCGCAGGATTACGATGAGGTGTCGTTCCGGGATGGTGACATCATTCAGAACGTGCAGCCGATCGACGAAGGATGGATGTATGGAACGGTACAGCGGACAGGGAGATCAGGGATGCTGCCTGCCAACTACGTAGAGGGCATTCGCTAGGTGTCCTATGGCTCAAACGAAACACCGTATCTGAATTGTTCATAGGCATCAAATGTTTGTAAACAGTCAAAAGTACAGCTCGTTTTTAATCGTCCTGATCGTCCTAATTTTTTTATAATGTTATATAATTTCTCATTTTGTTACTGTTCAAAAGTTTGAGGTCAATAAGAGTTTTTATAAAGAAATGTATATTTCTATTAACATTTAGAATGTTACAAAAGACTTCCATTTTCAAATAAATATTGTTCTTTTGAACTTTCTATTTATTAAAGTCCTGGTTTATTTAAAAAAAAAATAAGCAGCACAATTTTTTTCACAATTGATAATTAGAAATGTTTCTTGAACCAAAAAATCAGCATCTTCGAATGATTTCTGAAAGATCATGTGACACTGAAGACTGGCGTAATCATGCAAAAATTCAGATTTTATATATATATATATATATATATATATATATATATATAAAATGCATAAATACAAGTAAATAACCCAAAACCAAAGCCTACCCTAACCCTATATAAGTACTTAGTGAAATAAAGTGATACCAAAACATCTTACACACCCGAACTTTTGAATGGTAGTGTACTTTAATGTAATGTTAAATGTATAAGATGTAAAGAGAATGTGTATGTAAAATGTAAAGAGGTTTTTGTCACTTAAATATTTAAAAAAGCATAATTTTTAACAGCATGTAGCCTTGTAAAACATAAATATTCGTGTAAACTGTTCTGCACAATGTATATTAAATGTTCCATTACAGCAAAAGTGTAATCGATTTGTCAGTCTAAAATAAAACGTGACATTTAACTTACTAGTCAAGCATTATGATCAGAGAAAATATAGGTTTATTAAAAAGAATACTTTTAATAAACATTTACATAACACTGACAACAGTCAAACGACTGGCATTTCGTCAGTAGAGTTCCCAGCTTCAATACTGGTACCATTTCTGCTGAAACCTCAGTTCACCTTCATCCGAACCGCATTCATTTTCATTTCTTCTTTTTGACCGCCTTCTCTTTGCGCTTTTTCAAATGCTTTGGAACTTTAGTTTTTCTTTTCTCCCTCTGAGCTTCTTTAACCAATTTCTTTCTTTCCTGAAAGACAGAAATACCAGCTTATTCTTAACCACTGCACACAATTCATCTGTGCGACATTTCCTGTTCCCAGTAGATACCTTTCTGTCCAGTTGTGCTTCCTCACTGAGGTTGCCAACCTCCTGAGTCTCTTCCCCTTCTGATTTGTCCTCTTCATCATCCTCCTCCTCTTCTTCCTCAGAGCTTGAGCCATCATCTTTTGTGGAGTCTTCCAGTATTGACGGTACCTGCCAAATTATTATTTTTTTTTTTAATTCAGCAACAGCATTTTTAATCTGATTTCTCATCATCATGACGTTTGATTTTGGCGACGGCTGTTGTTTATATCCTCTGCCTTAATCCTCCCACATGCCATGTAGGCAAAAGAGAATTACGCAAAGACTTAGTGGATGCATTAATAGCCAAAACAACTCTTGGCCACATAAGGTGTCTTAAACCTAACGCTTAATCTATAATATACCAAATGGTCTTTTTAAAAACAAACTCACCTTTTGCACACCAGAAAGGTCCTTCCTGAGGCCTGTCACTGTCTGGTACAGGATCTGTAATGGAAAAGCATCATTTCAACAACTTTTATCAATTCTCACGCCATTAATAAACCGTTCATTTAGGATGACGAGACGTACATTTTCAGAGCGTGTATCTTCAGAAGAATGCTCCTCCTTTTTCCTCAACATCGTGTCCACATCCCTCTCATAATGGGTGACTTCATTAAGTGTGCGTGGAATGTAGGCTCTCTTAAACACCTGTTTTGAATTGAGACATCCACATGTTGTTAAATATGGTTCCCACATCAATTACTTTCATGACATTTCCAGTTTCATGATTAAAAAAATAACATTTTATAGGGATAGCCGGGAGTTTCCATTTATGTGAAACCTTGGAATTCAAACAATGATATTTATTTAACAATGTCAAACATCTCCAGTACAACCATCAAGACATACATCAGGGCTTGGCAATAACACTTGCGATTTTTTGAAATAAAAGTGAATTTTCATTGCCCGAATGGACTAATAGCCTGATTAAAATGTCAATAAAAAATAAAATAAAAAAAACAACTAGTTACTCACTAAAACGAGAGAATGATTCTGATTTTATTACATTTACCGTAAGCTGCGATCAATGGTAACTAATAAATTTTTACTGACATAAACAAGTTTGCCCTCGTCTCGAGGAGAAATTAAACAAATGAGTGCAGCTCACACAAAATAAACTCAACATACTGCTGATAAAAATTCAAAATGTGGTGTTTATATTTTTGACATATGATACAGTTAACACTTTAAGTGATATGAATTCCTTTTGATATGAATTCAACCTCTAAGAACCACATAAGAACATGCAGGTGAATTATAGCTTGCTATAATCTATAATTTGTTCTTTATATTTAAAATGTTTTTAGACCTTTTTTCCTAAAAAAATTGAATGGATGCAATCTTTTGAGGTTACAGATTGGAGCTCTACACCTAAATTTACTTCAGTTATTTGCCAACGAAACATTTCTAATTTTTGTTTGTGTAGTTTTTTAAGTGTACATTTTTCAAGTTAAGTTTTTCTTTGAGTATTTAAATTTTATTTGTTTTATTTTAACTACAACTATTTTTATTTTCACCACTTTTCTATTACTGTTCCAGGCCTGCAAATCGCAATATAAAAATGCAAGATTTTTTTTCATGACTATGGAAACTCTGGAAGTTAGGATGGGGGAAAACAAATGTTAAGAACTGTTGAAAGTGAGTGCACCTCCTCATGAACTTTGTCCTGATTGGATCTTTCCTCTGCAGTTCTTTCAGATGCTATCTCCATGGCCTGCAGATAAACCACAAACATATTACAGTCAAAATACAACTTTAGATCAACACTACAACACATACGCACACAAATAAATCAAGTTTGATAAGATTGTACAATAATCAGGAGAAAGAGAAACGCTGTAAAAGACTAATGATAACAATAACTGACCTTGTCCAAATACTGATTAATATTGTCACTTGTGATGGAGGGGTCCGTGATAAACTCAAACAGCTCACGTACAGTCATAACTGCTACATTATGTTTCTGGAAAAAGTCTAAGGGAGTAAAAAGGTAATTAGTTATTAGCCAACTTAATCAGAATCTAAACATGTTTTCCTCATATTGATATTAATAATGGATTTGCTAACCATGAGGTTGCACACGCTTACCGTTGATGTTGCTGCAATCTTTGCGAAGAAACTCTAGAGCATGAGGGTGATCGTGCTCAACAGACTGAGAGACGTCGATAATGTAAGCATCTCCGTTATGATACCTAACATAACCATGCACAACTGAACATCAACAAACATTACCTGATATTTGGAAACCTTGTGCATATAATATAAAGTCAGCTTACAGAATATTGAACTCGCTAAGGTCAGCGTGGACCAGATGAGCTTCATTGTACATTATTCTCATGTCCTGGATGATCTGCAGGTAGAGTTCCCGGGCTTTGGATTCAGAAAGGACAGCGTTCTTCAGTAGAGGGGCAGGCCTGAGAAACAAACAAGATCATTTGAACACTGAATCAGAATGAAATGTATTTGGAAATCACATTTTTTGCTATCCAGGATCAGGTAATCCATCTAACTTTTGTGCCGTTTTTTTTTTTAAAGCAAAATTGGATTGATCACTCTGATCCAGATACACAAATTAATAAAAACAAATATACATGCAATTGTTAGAAACTATTTTATATTACATACTTTATAAACAGTGCTAAACAACAAAATATATTTTTGTCTTATATAGACAGGTGGATGTATTTATGGCATCAAAATCTCTTTCTATTTTACTGTGGGCAACTGAAAGGCTTTATAGGTAGCCTGTTGTCTACTTCTCATTTTTTTACTATAACAGGTAAACTAATCAAGAAAAAATAAATAAATAAATAAATGTATTTGTAATTATAAAACAGTTAGTTCCAATCCTTGATTCAGATTGGTCAATAGCTGTGCTTTATTCATGATAAAACACGGCTATGACTGCTTCACCCAACGGTTCTATTGATCACTGTGCAACACTGCAGTTCCTATGTTGTTTTTATTTGAGCTTTCATGCATGTTACACATTGGAGCGTTGTTGTTGTTCACAGTCAGGGACTATTTTTTTGTAGCAGAAGGAAGGCTTTCAGTGATTTAACTTCATGAAAGTTGCACTAATACATATTTTTGTTACTTTAATATTTCTATTGTGTGTTAACCGCAATAAGGTACTCGAGGTAAGTGCTGTATCGTGAATAAGTAACGGGTGAAGTGACTCATGCCTAACAACGCCCTTCAGCTGTTACTTATTCACGATACAGCACAGACTCTTGTACCTTATTGCTTACATGATACAAATGTTGTATTTTTGACCAGTTACAAGTTACTACATTTTTGTTCCTGAAATCCACCCTTCTGCTGGGATCAACAAAATTCTTTGGATCAAAGGTATCCCGATCTTTCAAAAATGTTTTGTAAGATCCAGATCAAAACTAAGATTGGATTTTGTGATCCAATCCTTTATTTTTCCTGAACAACCCACTCAAGAATCATCTAGGAAAAGTTGAAAACCTTGAAACAATAGAAGTATTGGTGTATTTGTAAATGCCTACATACATGTCATCTCGACCGATGAAGCTCATGACGAGGACGTGGCTCCGCAACATGATGGGCTCTGGACTTAGAATCTGTGCAGTCTGTAGTCTTGATATAAATGCATTTACGTCAGTGATAAAAGCCAACATCATAAAACAGATTCATGAAAGAAAGAAAAGACATAATAATGCTCACCTGATCAAGTTTCTCATTTCCTTCTCGGCCCAAGTGCGCACCATTTTTCTAGGATTGCCCTTGCAGTAGCCATGTCGGAACCTAAAATGTATTTCAACATAGAAGTTTACTTTTCAATGGCACACATCAATGCAGCTAAATAGGAGTAAAGGCCTGAAAAAAGATATATGTCTCACCTGAACTCCCCGCTGACATATTTATCTCTGTCTTTGAATAGCAGAATTGACGTTTTGTATATTTTAATGGCTCGGCTTTCTCCTTTAATAGTAGTTGCATGATAGACATTTGCCTGCATTACAAAATGCAGAAGAGAAAAAAAAATAGAATGGCACATGAAAACAACTTTAACATTAGTTCTTAGTAAAATGAATATACACAATAACCCAAGTGTATCAAATAATGCAATTCATCATTTTTTTCTTGCCTCTTTGCCTGTGCTGATACAGCCATTGATCTCTGAAATGACGCCTCTGCTGAGCATTTTGAACAGAATCATACGTGTACGGGGGTCCAAAACCTGTGGGGTCACATGGGGATATCACACTGAAAAGTGCATCAATTACAACACTGAAGTGAAATCATCATATTAAGTTTGAGCAAACATACCTGTTCAACTGTAGCTCTGTCTGATTTGTCCTTTACTCGAAACCTGCAAAAATGTATGCAATTCTTAAGATTTAAAAACTTAAACCTGAATGGAAATCATATCCGAGGTGAGATGTGTAATTGTTGTTAACAAAAACGTCAAACTAACACTATAAAAAATAGTTTTTGTTCATTTAAATCAAGCTGAGATCAAATTTAAACATCAGATCAAAAACTGAAATACAATAAAAAAATGTAAGCAAAATAGAAAAATATATAAAAAAATATATTAAAAAACTGAAAATATAAGCCAATTTAAATTATTAAAAAAATACTATAAAAGTACATCTGAGGTTAGGATTACATACGTGTCTGCTTCTCTCTGCTTTTGCATCAACGTGACTTTATTAATCACAGAATCAGCATAGCTCAGTTTATCTGTAAAACAGAGACTTAAATTCAAACAGAGAATAAATATGAATGTATTTGTTACTGTAGAAGATACGTCTGTAGTACAAACATATAGCTTTTCTCCCATTTATCTAATTTCATTCGTTGTTAAATTAATATTCAGCTTACCGAGGTTTATTTTGTTTTCATATTTCCTCAAGACCTTGTCTGATGGAGTGGACATTTTCATGGACTTATTATTAGAACTTTGACGGTTAGCCTGGTGTGGGGAAAAACAAAACAGAGAACATGCAAATAATCCATCATACAGTAATTTAATCTAAACAAATTCCTAGAAACACCAGGTTAATCGTCAACAATGGGATTTCTTTGGCCTTGTGATGATATGCGGTCATAATCCTTCAAAAATTAATAACTTACCTGTGGATTATTCCCAGTTCTCATTGCAGTGTAGCGCTTTGTAAAGTCTCTTCCTCCTGAATCATTCCAATCCCATTCATCGTCATCATCATCATCATCATAGTCGTAGTCCTCCTCATTTTCGCCTTGCGTGTCATTGTCCAAGGATTGCAAAGTAACTTCATCGAGTCGGTTCTCCAGCGAGGGCTTGTCAGGGACGTGGCTGATTTCAGACTCACTGTGAAATACCAAACATTGCCTTCACGTTACCAAAGCAGTCAGATTAATTCCAATTATATTCTCTTTTGTTAATATATTTTCAATTATTGTATAATCCACAGCGGTCGTTTAAACCATTATCACAATACATGTACATATATATTAGTATTATGATTGTTTGTTGTTTTTTTTGTTGTTTTTTTTTTTGTTATATGACTGACAATCTGTCTAAGTGAATCAAACCTACCTTCCCGTTTCGTTGGCGTCATCAAACTGCCCTGGTACAACCTGATACATCACGGTGGAAAAATTGGGGAAATCGTCAGAATCCTTGAAATATATCACAACTAAAAAGGGAAAGTCAGGGAGTTGACCAGCTACTGTCAATACACGCTTTTCGCTTCATACACCACACACGCACGCCACCACACTCACTTCCGGCAACGTGGGTAAGGGTGCCGAGAAGGCTCAAAGAGAGAAACATTGACGCGAAAATTACACTAGATTTCAATAAAAATCGGAAACGCTTCCTTTTACAGCGCAGTACTTATGTACTGATCGGGGTTAGTTATTACCCAGTAATTGTAATTACTATAATAAGTACATTATGTACATGGGTAACTGTAAAAGGAAGCGTTACCTAAGTCTTTGTTGATTAATTATTGTACTTGTTATAGTATCATTGTAGATATGGGATGTTGCCAGGGTGTTTTATTTGATTTCTAGGTCACCAAGCAGTCAGAAGTATAATTTTAAACAAAAATGTATTAACATTAATGTTGTAACACTGGTGGTACTACATCTTTGTTTAAAATGAAAACTTAAGTGGCCCCAGTCACATTACTGAAATAAAACTAAATGTGGAAACCTTTTGACTGTTTAAAGTTTTAATTGAGAAAAAAAAAATGTTGACAACTTAATTTCTAACTCTTTCTTGCTGTACATTTAGCCTATTGATTTGGATGATTTCTTCGCTTTACATGGTTGAAAAAGCAAAATTAACAAGTTGCTTACATCGGAATTGATCTGGCAGATACTTGCAATCCGTCTGACAAACATGATTACTGATAATGATGACATTACAATTTCTTGCAAAAAAGGTTTGGTACAATGAAGCCTATCCATAGATACTGTGAACACTCTTAACTGTTGTAGTTAACAGATCTTGAGTTTTATATATCAGATAGATTACATAGAAAAAGCCCCTGAGAAAGAGAATAATAGACAAATTCAAATTAGATTAACATGCAAAATCAATATTTTTATAATTATATAAAGAAGTCAAACCCATCAAATCATGGTTCAATGATCTCAAATAAACGTATAGTTGAATTGGTTGAAGGTTTCAATAGCGGACAAACAAAAAGACACACAAAAGATGTTATTATCCAAAGCATCGTACTGTACAAAGTATCCAAAAACGTAGAGAACCTCACAATCTCAGAGAAGTTCCACAACTTTCATCTTTTTGATTCTCCTCGCTGCACAAATTGGATTCTACATGGCTTTTCAAAATTACAACCACGTTTTAGACTAATCAATAAATACCTGCATAAAATGTTCAGTGTTTTCCGTCCATATAGCTGTGCACACCCTCATGCACTTGTACAAATTTACAAGCACAAAAATCATTACGCACACACAAACAAATAAAAATGAAAATGTGTTTCAACAAATATAAAGACCACCAGTCAATTTACAATGTTTCTTAAGTTGGCTTTAAATCCAAAGGCTTGCAGCTGTCAAAATGAATAAAAACATACTTGTAAATATTTTGCCACTGTGAAGACTTTAGTCAAATCTAAACCCACAAATCACACGAACGTATTGTGTGGGCATCAGACCTTATCAAAGTCACTCTATTGCAACCGCTAGTGTAAAACTATAAGAATTGTTTTTTTTTTTTGTTTTTAACAATCCTTAACAAATATTGAATAAAGAAGTTTGATTTTTAGTGTGAACACCAGTGTTGAAGTCAAAGTGAATCCTACGGAGTTCCAGTACAAACACAAAATCCAAAAAGGCAAACACAAATCACACTTTAAAGATACATAAAATGTACTCATTCGATACACACTGTGTGATTCTGAGAAGCACTCTTCTCTCGGATGCACAGGCCTTGCAATATAATACTTCACACTCTCAGCCAACAGAAGGCGCTGTTTCAAGACTTCCAGCCATTTATACACGTTGTCTGCATAATTTGTCAAAGAGGCTCAAACATGGAGGATAATATACATAGAATAGGCAAATATTGCCAAAAAAACCTGATTGGCCAATGATCACCCAAAATAAAAATCACAGAGCTAAAGAGCAATTTCATCCGAAATGTATTCAGCCAATCTTGAAAATGAAAATAAGTCAGGCACTTCAGCTCTTCAATTCCACAAGAAACAAAAAGAATTCCATACACATACTAAAAACATACAGGAATTGACTTAAGAATAATACATTTTAATGCTGATACATAAATCTTCTGTTCATCATACAAACGCTTCTAATTGATTGATATAAAGGCTTTATATGATTCATTAAAAATCATATAAATAGGATTAAAATTGCTACTGTCCATTTGTGTTTCTCCATTTTTAGAAAGAAAAAAGCATTAAGGCATCAAGAGAAGAATCTTTCATGCATACTGTATTATAAGACACATATCAGCAAAGGCCAGGCTTTGTAACTGCTAGTGTTTGTGGAAGCTTCATAAACTATGGCACAAAATCAACAGTGAATCTCCTCTTCACTGAACAGGCGTCTCGGTCATTTCCTGAGCCGCTGTACAGCTATGGTCACTGATTTTTGCAGGTTCTGGGTCACAGCCTGATTGGGCCTCTACTGAGACGACTAACGGTTCCTCGGCTTGATGCTCCTCCGGTTCAGCCCCATCAGGCTGAGGTTCTTTGGGAGGTTCTTCAGAAGAATTAATCTCCGTAGATGTTTCTTCAGGGTGCTCCTTCTCTTTAAGGTCCTCTATGTGTCCATCACTCATTTCTTTTTGGGACACTCCTGATTTTTCACATTCATTCTCACTCTGGATTGGAGCTGTTGCTTCACTTTCACTTTCAGATGAACACCTGACCTCTTTTCCCTCCTGCACTCCGCCGTCATCTCTTGCTCCATCCATCTCTTCATTCATTTCTGCCTCATCGGCCCCTTTTTCATCCGTGGGTTTCTGGTGGACACGCTGGTGCCTCACCAGACTGTGCTTCAGGGTGAAGGTACGATGGCAGGTTTGGCACTTATAAGGTCGCTCGCCTACAAAAAAAGGTCATTTTATGTGTAAAAGCTTTATATTTGTCTCATTTTATTGAAAGGTATAATTGGAAAAATTGGCAAAAACAAAAAGGCTATGTTCACACTGCTTTATTGCTCAGATAACTTTTTTTAACGCAGCCAATATCAGATTGGAGTGTGAACAAAAGAACAAAGTTGGCCCTCAGGATTTGCTTTAAAGGGTCATTCCACCTCTGGAAAGATGAATGTATATTTAAAATTGGTCATTTATGTAGAAGAAATGTGAAATTATTTTTGAATTTGGAGCTTTCTAGACTGAGAAAAGCCAGAAAATGTATTTTTGGTTCATGTGGATGAAAGACAACAACTCCCAGAATGCAATTGCCTCGCTTCCCTAGGAGGCTATGCCTACTGGTAACAGCGCAGTAGTTAAACAACATATCTAGGCTAGTCTAAGTGAGTCTCCGTGATGAGTCTGCCCGAAAATGTGTTTTGAGATCGCCCAAAATGTCCGGGATTCAGCTATTGCGTTCTACAGTCGCCAATTATCATGTTTACTATAGTGAGCAGGTTTCTAACAATGGAAAGCTTAATGCAAATAAGCTTTCAATGTAATACTTTTGAGTTTTAATACCTCACTGTCCCCAACTGACCACCTTAGTGGTCCTTAACTACTGATATGTACAAGTTTTGGACTGACTCGCATCAGTGCAGAATTGAGCGAATGTTGATGTAGAGCAGGGGTGTCCAATCCTGCTCCTGGAGGGACACTGTCCTGCAAAGTTTAGCTCCAACCCCAATTAAACACACCTGAACCAGCTAATCAAGGTATTACAAGGCACACTTGAAACTTCCAGGTAGTTGTGTTGAGGCAAGTTGTAGCTAAACTCTGCAGAACAGTGGCCCTCCAGGACAGAGTTTGGACACCCTTGATCAGGGTTCCTCAAACTCAGTCCTGGAGGGCCACTGTCCTGCAGAATTTAGCTCCAACCCTGATCAAACACACCTACCTGTGAGTTTCTAGTGATCCTGAAGACCTTGAGTAGCTTGCTCAGGTGTGTTTGATCAGGGTCAAAGCTAAACTCTGCAGGACAGTGGCCCCCCAGGACCGAGTTTGAGGAACACTGATCTAGAGTGATCTAAAAGTCACACAAATTCCGATTGGACTGTTCAGACTGACGTCGCATTGCAAAACCTCAGACGTGTATCTGATTTCGGACTACATAAGGAAGTGGCTTAATTCGAAATTCAAAAGATCAGATTCCACATGGTTCGTCCTGTTTACGCTGACACCTCCGAGTTGCAAAACTGTGGCCAAAACATTTGGGCACAGTCTAAACATAGCCTAAGAAGCTCCAGATCTTACCAGTATGTGAACGCATGTGTCTGGTCAAGTCTTGCAGGCTCCAGAAGCGTTTGCTGCACACAGCACAGATCTTCTTTCTCTTATCGGTTTTGCCTCCGGCTGACTCGCCCTCCTCATCCAAAGCCCTGAGCTCTGAGGAAGTAGCCTCTTCTTCGTAATCACTCATATCTTCTCTCTCTTTCTCCTCCTCATCAACACCACTTTCCACACAGCTGCTGTTCTCATCTTTTTCATCATCTTCTAAATCTGCGTCTTGCACCATCTCTTTTCTGGGCGCTGTGTTTGAGTATTGGCGTCTTCCCTTCTTGACTCCATCCTCGGACTGGACCTCCTGATTGTGAGTTTTCTGGTGCCGGCTGAGAGTGGCTGCATGGCGGAAGGTCTTTTTGCAAGACGCACAGGTGTGGGGGAACTCGTCGGGAGGAGAAACCGGTTCAGCAGTTATTTTAGGCTGGTTCTGCTCTGCTCCAGAAAGCTTGAAGTCTACAAGCTTGCTAGCAAGGTTTACATCGAGACTCTTGTTGCTCCTAGAGTCGTCATCATCATAATCAACTTCTCTCTCAGGGTTTCCCTCAGCTGGCTGTGTTTGGTTTGGATCTGTGCTGCTGTCTGTTTGTTCAGTGGCTGATTGTCCTGTTTGTTCTGGTCCTTGTTCTGGGGATGAAGCTTTCTCCTCTTGTTTGACAGAGCTCATGTCCGCAGTATCTACGGCTGCAGAAGAATCCGTGTCAGATACACTCTCTATATATACAAGAAAAGTTTGTTAAGCACTATACACATTTCATTGCTTTCATTCAAATATACAGATTTTGCAAAAAGTCTTGTTGATAAACATAGCAAGGCAACTATACATTATGAATGGGACATTAAGCCTTCATCTCAAAAGTTAAATTAGCTCATTTTTAGATACAAATGCCATTTGCGCTACATGGTAGTATATAACAATGGTACTGACCAAAAGTGCCTGTGCTTCCTCGGGATGCTTCGTCAGCCTTAGGTTTGGGTCGAGATCCATTGTTTTGAAGTGCCCGATTAGATACTCCATGTTTGCGGAGCAGGTGGCGCTCACAGTTTGACTTGGTGGAGAAGAATGACTCACACTGAGGACAAGGGTACGGCTTCTGACCTGTGAAATCAAAGCACAAACCTGTAACAATCTCAAGTGAGAAACGAAACATTATTGACTCAAGATCCATTGAATCAAAACAAAACATACTATAATATAATACTGAATCACTCTTTCTGCATTACTGAGAGGATAATCAGAGATCTATTAGTCTGTAATGGTTGAAGAACACTTCCAGCTAAATGGTTCATAAATGAAATAGACTACAGAATGTGTTAAATGTACAGGAGTACACTATATTCTTAAGAATAGTATTTAGTTCACTGTATTGTAGAACAGTGTAAATAAAAAGTAAGTAAAGTTCTTTATGGCATCATTTTTTATGACTTTTAAACAGTGTCTCACCTGTGTGTGTTAGCATATGCCTTTGTAATGAGCTGGCCCAGGGGAACAAACGAGGGCAGAACGGGCAGGTCATTTTCTGCACTGAATTGGAGTAGGCGTTCTTCTTTCCTTTGTTCTGTGGAGGTTTCTTTGGCTTGTCCTCTCGTCCTTCCTTTGCCTCCTTATTGACAGGCTGCTTCTCTTTCTCCTCTTTCATTGGCTCCATCTGACTGGGTTTTAAGTAAGGGCTGAATTTATTTGCATCTGTAGTAGCTAGCATTTTCTCTACACTGGGAAACTCGCCACTTGACTCCAGGTCAATGCCACTGCCTGTTGCCAATCTTGGATCGCAGAAGTCCTCCTGAAATGTTCTCTTCTTGCCTCTCTTCTTTGAGTTATCAGAAGATCCATTTTGAGTGGAATCCAGTTTGGTGGTCCCTAAGTGACCCTTCTTCTCACTTATTGTATTAAAATCCATTGCACTAACACTGTTCTTGCCATCTATTCCTGTTTCGATCAGCACTGGGGCAGCTGACACAGATGAGATGATCTGAGCAATGGAGGCCAGAGGTGCCATTTCAGGAGTACAGGAAATAGAGGATGGTTTTGGTAACAGTGGCTTCAAGCGAGTAAAAGGCTTGGTAAGGTCACTAGATAGAGCCGGTGGCAGGTTAGAAATGGAAACTGGGAGAGCTGCAAGAAGTCCAGGGGTTGTTTCAGCAGTCTTTTCTTTCTTGACATAATGATGATTCAGGGACATGCTCTGGGGAAGTTCTTTCATCATTATCTTTTTCTCAGGATACTTAGGTATTGAGAGATCAATGGGCTCCATAGAGCAGTCATTAAACAGAGGAGATGTTGTTCCTTCAAGCTTAACATTTGAAGCAATTGTTTTTTTGGATTTGCTAGAGAAATCCAAAGGCTGGTCCTGGTCCTCAACGGGTCCAGAGAAGGGACCTAGATTCAGAGGAGCAGTGCTGTTAACCAGCCCATTTGAGGTTGGAGGGTTGGCTAGAGCAGTGGCGTCTCCTCCTACCGGTACAAGACTTTTGATGTGTTCTTCGATTTCCCTTTCTGGAACATTTGGGTGGTGCTTCAGCAAGTGGTGAATGCAGTTCCTTTTAGCGAGAAATGCCACCCCACATTGCCTACACTCAAATGGCTTCCGTTGACATCCATTGTGTGTTCGCAGATGAATCTGAAGGGCTCGGTAGGTCTTAAGGTCCTCCCCACAATATCGACAAGATGTGCTACCAGTCGCATCAAGGAGGTCTAATGCGGTGCATCCAATGACACCGCTTACGCCAGAGGAGGTGGTTACGTATTCTATGTTTTTCTCTATGTCTTTGCGTGTGTTCTTCATGTGTTTCTTGCGCAGATGACGCTCACAGTTGGCCTTCACAGTGAAAGGGTAGTGACAGATGCGGCACACGTATGGCCGCTCACCGCTGTGCGTTCTGAGATGTCGAATCAGCGTCGCTTTGTCAGGAGCGGCGTAGCTACAAATAGTGCACTGATATGGGGAAGCTCCCAGATGGTGACGCATATGAGCCTGAAGGCCACCTAAGAAGGAAAAAACTTCTTTGCAGAACCGACAAGGGTACTCGGCCTTGGCTGTTTTCTTTCCCACAACTCTTGATTCCTTCTCTTTGCTGTCAAACTCTTCTTGCTTTCCAGTTTCATATGAGATAATCGTGGTTCCTATGACATCTGGCCCAAGTTGAGTGGTCTCCCAATTTGTGGGAGAGGACGAGGTTGAGGACGAAGAGGAGGCTGACGATTGTCTGGTAGTTCTCACTTGTTGTCCTGTTTGAGGTGGAAGGCTAGGACTGATGTTACCCGATGAGGCCTGTTGGGCATTCATGATGGGCGGAGGGGGTGTAGAGGCACTCATGCTGGATCGAGGAGTGATCAAGGGCTTAGGTTTCAGGGAAGTAATTTGTTTGGGGTCCACCTGTAGAGGACTTCCCAGACCAGGTCTGGGAAGCAGAGACAAAGACATCTGAGGTGGCACTGAGGCTGCCATCTTAAGGATTTGTTCAATGTCCTCAAGCTCCACTGCAGTTTGACCACTTATTGGGACAAACATACCACTACTGACGACCCCATGGAGAGGCTGTAGCGACAGCAGGCTTAGGGCGGCATTCTTGTTCATGGCTTGAAGAGAAACGGGCTCCAAAATAGAGATGCCGAGACTGCTACTGCTTTCTTGAGGTAGATTTGAGGTAGGCTCAACACGAATGAAGCGAATGCTGTCTAAAACTTCCTGCTGAATTTGCTCTTCTGATTTCTCTGGCTTAGCAAAAGAGGAGTGTTGGAGACCTAGGCACTCCATGAAACTGTTCTTCCCATCTGAACTGGTACCATCAGCATGTGGTATTAGTTTATTGACCTCTGTGGAATCCATGAAATGGGAGTTGACTTTGGGTGCATCCATAATAGCATATGCGTTTTGTTCCTGAGGTTCAGTGCTGGTGTCTGCGCTACAATTATTTGAGGATTTGTGGAGATCCAAAGACTGCTTAAGAGGGAAGGCCTTGTTGCAGACCTCACAAACAAATTTATGGAACTTGCTAGAGCATCTGCGCAAATTACTCTCACACCAGACCTGAATAAATAAAACAAATCAAAATGATGATCAGGCTTCATCCAAAAAAGAGGTAAATTAATTCTTTCTCATCTGAACAAGTCCTTACCTGTGCAATTTGGGGAAACTTTTGACAGCTGAAGTCAATGAAAGCCAGGTCTCCAAACCCCAGAGGGATGGAGGGGTTGTTCTGGATAAAGGGTCGTCCAGAGGGGTCAGTGGGAAGCTGCTTATGAATGACGGCGTTATGACGCAAGAGACCACGGTGTGTGCGAAAGGTAATGCAACAAATGTTACACCTAGGATAAGAAGAAACAGTCAGAAACAGTTTTGATTTAACAAAATATAAAGAAATCAGTATTACACTATATAATGTGTTGAGACAATATACAGAAGTAGACAACATCCTGAGCCTACCTGAGTGTAGTGTCAGGATGTGTCTCCATGTGTGATTCCAGATCATATTTACAGATGAATGTCTTAAAGCAGATGGGGCAGTGAAGGAGCTCTTCTTCACTCTTGACAGAATCGTCCTCTCCATGCTTTTGCATCAAGGTCACCTAAATATAAGACAAAAATTTTTTTTGCATATAACTTCAGATGTATGGGCACAATACATTCCAAAGTTTAAAATATTTGAGTGCATTTATTACTGAAAAATACATGTACAAAAAAGAGGTGAAAACGTACCTTTTTAACTGGTGGTTCCTCAACCTGCTCCGCTTCATCCTCTACACTGGGCTTCCTCTTAGCAGAGAGTCGTCGGCGCTTGTTCAGTGGGGAAGAACTGGGGGTAAGAATACTGTTCGCATCCTTTTCATGAATTTTCATGTGCCTGCAGAAATACATAACATAACATAACTCAGAAAAAGTTTTGACAACCATTATGAAAATAAGATTTAAATCATTTATTAAAACGCTCCTGGTGTAAACTGAATTTTGGCATTTGAGATAGTCAGGTTAAAATATTATATATATATATATATATATATAGCATAGATAAAATAAAATGCACTATTTAGAGTAAAAAAATTACTCTTATAATGTGAATTCTTATTTCTCTTATAATGTGAAATGTGAAACGGTCTCATTCTCATTATTGTAACCTTATTTATCTTAATACATAAAAATTCTGATTAAAATTAATTGTTTTAATTATTAATTATAATACATTTAAAAAACCTACTATCTCACTAAAGAATATCATCATTGAACATACTCTAATTAAAACCAGTTTTTATCCTCATCTGAGTAAAATGTTCTTTGTTTAAGATGGCACTGGGGCCACTGGAATACTTCCATAATTAAGGCTTGCAATATACAAAGACGTAACCAGTTGGGGGGAAATGCAATGATATGGCCAGCAGAGGTCAGAGGTAATGTGTGGAGGAAAAGTGCTGGGAGTCGCATTACGGCATGCTGGAACGTGCGCACCCCTCACCCTCCTACACTTATACAGAAACAAACCCACCTTTCAGGTTCGACCAGAAACAAGGCCCCTGATGCTTATGTGCAGCTGCGTTTCATTTAGAATGGTTGTCCAAATATGTCTATTGAGCATATAGTATATAGATTGTGCACATTTTCCAATGAAATGAGCTTTTATTGCATTTTGGTGTGCAGAGTTTATGGTCATGCACTCTGAGTGTATGCAACTGGAAAGGGAGGATAAATGTCAGCAGACCCATTGGTAAGAATCTTGTTTTACATTCTACAGCCAAAGATATTAATAGAAGAGAGACAGAGTGATGGTCACCCATATGTGGACCCAACCCTGACAGCCTGAATCCTGTTCCATCTCATGTCTCTGGCCTCACTTACTCCCAACAGAAAACCATGTTGATATACGACTCAGATTAGAACAGTATCAGCATAATAGCGTTAATCATGCAACCATAATTCCAGCTCTTGCAATTTCTTGTCACATGCCACTTAATCGCGGTGAGATTTTATGTTTGAAGTTACAAGTTGATGCAGGACCACTGAGTATTTTTTTTCTTCTGAAGTGCTTCATCAACTTTGCCAGAGGGCAGTGTAGGAAAAGTGTTTTACCATTCTGCCAGGCAATGTTGTTTTTGTCATTGAGTTATGCAATGTATGAAATGATAAGGTTAAAAATGGCTTACCAATACCCAATGTGCCATCCAAAAAAATATGTTCAGTACCCATCTATCAGCCCCTTTCCTTTCCCCCCTGTCTTACTCACACAAACTTTTTCCACCCCCATCTGGAATGCCTGCATGTCTCAACTGCACAAGGAAGCCTTCTATGCACATCACATTAACACAAACAAAAAGAGTCACAAATCAATCTCTCGACCACAAAGACACTTGAAAAGGAAGTATGGACACACAAAAAATCTTTCCAAATATAAGTGACATAAAAAGAACGAAGCTAGTGCAGCCATGAGAATCAGGCCTCTCACATCACATGCAGACATTCCTTCATCCCTCCCGACCCTCCCTCTGAGCCCTCCTCCTCTACCACAAAGCTACAACTACTTATATTAAAGCAGACTGCAACCTGTACATACAGCAACATTTACTTACAATTACTTTAGGTCACCAAACAAACAATTTAAAACAAAAGAAACCTAAAAGTGGGACTAATATGATGCTTGGAAGGATTTCGCAGCCCCTTTTGTCAGTCGAATCCCTTTGAACTTAAATATTTACTTGATGTATGTATCCCCTTGAGATTTTAAATTAAAGTTTCAATAATTTAACAACATATTAAATGTTCTCTGATGTCGTTTAATTCCCATGACATGGAGATAAACAAAATATATATTTTTTGTATTTATTTTAAAAAGATTTATTTTAATTTAGCATTTGGTTCAAAATATCCAAAAACCACTAGAATAATGTTATATATTTTGTTGTTTTCAACAATGTTTAAATCTAGAGAAACCAGCTATTTTAACCAGTAAAACAGCCCTTGTCATTGTGTCGCCTGTCAATGATATTCGTGGTGGTCTTGATTTTCGGTTTTACTTCCATATAAATCAAGGAAACACCAAAGCCGCTTTAATAAATTTTCTGTTTAATTAGACAGGTGAGCGACTGTTTGGATACCTTTATCGACAGAAAACTAATTGTTATATAGCTCAACACGATTAGTCTTATCGTTTGAATCTCTTGTTCGAGCGAGTAACAAGTTTGTCCCCAAAAAGTAAATCAGACAACACTATTAAGTCAAGTGGCTAAATCAGAAAGAGCTTTATTTGTAGTAACAGTAATACAGTATTTTCTCCAACATAAAATGTTATAAAAATTGATTGCATGCCATTTAGCAGCACAGTCATTCAGCTTTTATTAATATGCGATTTAGATTACTGCAGTGTGCAAGTGTCTCATAGCAGCCACGAGCGAAACCCATTGAGTAATATTATAACACAACTTACAACACACTCAAATGTATTTTTAGTATGACTGTTTTGACCAAGTAAAACAGTATTGAATTTCCCCACAATTTTAATTCGCTAGATAAAGTGACCTGTATGAGTAGTGATTCAGCATTTACGGCTGTTTTATTAGAATGAAATTAGATAACGTAAATTTAAGCGATCAAACATTACTGTAACAAAGTTTAAGTTCAGGGTTAGAAGGAGGCGGACATTAAACGTAACTTTAATTGTAAAATATGCATAAACAACAAAATGGAAGGAGCGTCAGCACCCGATTACGGCATATACGCATAATAAAAACAGAAACGTAAAATTTCCCAGGCTCTCAGCCCGCCCTGCTTCATACCACAGTAACGTTAATAAAACTACATTAGCTAGGCCTACTGGTGTATCCCGGAATCCAGTCATTAAAATGGCATTTACAGTATAATGCAGATGTCATGTAAAACACGCAAACTAATGGATGGATGAATAAATCGAAAGTAGAGCTGTGTAATAAATCATAATTTTGGTTTAACTAGGAGAAATTATGACAGAGACATATTATTATTGTAGGCCTACAATAGAACGAACTTCCCAATAATAATAATACAATTTAGTGAAACATTATTTAAGGAATCTTTTTGTCCACGGTTTTAAAAGTTTTTAAAACATTTTATTTCTGCCGTTTTTGATAATATATTTGTATTAAATCATAAAAAGAAAATGAATTTTCGGAATAAAATTAATTTCATAGAACACTTTAATAAATTATTGATGTTAAAAATAAATTGTTAATCTAAATCATTATCAATTATTGAATTTAATTGATTAGACAAGTTTTATGGAAATTTAAGTAAGCAAAACAAACAAATAAAGGTTTAAAGTTGACAGTAATAAAAATATTTGTTAAACAAAAAAACAGTTTTCATTATAACTGTCATTTTAACTGATTATAATATTGATAACCATAATTTAATACCATTTATTTATTTAATAATTTGATTAATACCATAAACCGTGATATTTTCTGAGATGGTTATACTGTTAAAATCTCATACCGTTTCAACCAAGCGACAACCTTCCTGTCTTCCAACACGGAAGTGACTTAAACTGACTAAAGACAGAAAGAGAGTCAATCCCAAATACCCCCATGTTAAAATGCCCAAATTTACAGCAGAAAAATGTGTTTATAGCCTGCTGCAAAAAGTGGTTTTGGTCTACCGGTATATAGCTAATTTTGCCCTTCATGACTATATACTGTTTGTTAGCCACGACGTCACCTCAGCTAATCTCGCTCGTTTCTCATTTTCGTTTATCCTGGAGTGACGCTCGTTGACGCGCTGCTAAGATGGCGACGGCTGTCACACTTTGGGCTTCAAAATTCCCTTCAGAAAACTACGGGTGACGTCGCGGACAGTACATCCATTTTTATTTTAGTCTATGGTTATAACCTTACACGGGAGAGTAGTCGATTGTCTAGTTGATTGTCTAGCCCCTCCCATCTCATTACTTGATTGATTCATTTGCCCCAACTGTCCTTCCTTGTTACCTGCTTTGTTTGCTCTACCTATTTATTCTCCTTGTGTTTTCAGTCCTGTGCTGGTTCGTCTGTGTGTTTCCCTGCTGTGTGCTTCAGTCATGTCAAGTCGTTTAAGTCTGTCTTGGTTTCCCCCTCGGGGTAGTTTTTGTTTTATTTTATTATCATTAAAAGCCCATCAACTCTGCACTTCAGTCCTCGGTCCTTTCACCACCACCACCACCACCACCACAGCTGACATTTAGAGCAATGCCACTTACAATGAAATTAATGCCAGGCCATATATACATACACTAAAATACATTAAGATACATAAAACATACTGTACAGACTGTTATGAAGTATAGCCACAAGACCTAAACATTATCAATAACACTCAACAAACACCCAATAAACATTGAGACTAGTGGAATGAAGTTGCTAAGATGTACTGACCTTGTAAAGTTTGTGTTTGTGTAAAATTACATCCAATGTTTTAACTTTGTTGTCATTATGACATAACTCCAGTAACTTTCACATTGTATGCACAATGATCAAAATACCAGAAAAGCACTATTTATATAGAGTATAAACAAGTGTTTCACTTCAAAAAATGATGATTTAGACAACGTTAGGCTCAAATTATAAACAAGATAATTCATTTATGTTCATTAACAAAAATATAAGCTTCACATTTTGGCTTTTAAACCCTGGGAAATTCCTGGCTTATTTCCTTTGTAGACATATTACTGTAACGTATTACAGCATATTACTTTAATCTTTTGATTTATTCTTACTTTAATCTTTAAACTTGTGGAAAAGTTAAACATTTACATTTTTAAAAACCTCCAAAAAACACTGTCTGATCATTTACCTGTGCATGTTTCCATTGGTGGTGAATGTCTGGTAACATATCGAACACTTGTATGGCCTCTCTCCGCTGTGAACCAGCATGTGGCGGTCCAGAGAACTGGCCGAGCTCAAAGCCTTCCCACAGATACTGCAGGAGTGGTCAGTTCCCCCACTATCTGTGTTATGCTGGAGGATAAATGAGGCACAGATGTCATTACACTGAGATATAGTCTACGTATATAAAATATACAAAGAAATTAGTATAATTTCAGTTTCAGTGAAATTCTGATCTAATGATTTTAAAACAAAATTACATGTTAAATCAGATTAATGTGGTTCAATAAACAGGTGTAAAACAGGGATGTGTTTGTGTAAGAGTACGCACCTGTCTGATATGCATGGTGAGCTGGTGCTGTGTCATGCAGTTTTTGTTACACAGGGGGCAAATGAAGTTTGAGCGTTCTTCTTTGACTTCCTGTAGTAGACACACAGACAAGACAAGCTTTAGATACAACATACCCAAGTGGTGTTTTTTTATATCATAAGCTGTTTTTTTGTATCATAAGCTGGGTTTCCAGGATCCAAACACAAAGAAAATCTTTTCAAAATTTGCAACAAAAAAAAAACACACAAATGTGAATTAGTTTCATTCCCATCAAGTTGTTCGAGCGGATGACAGTAGAATTGGTAACCTAGTAACCAACAGTAAATAAAACCCCATCAGCGTAAACAGCGGATTTAGTCATGTGGCTTTAATGTTCAACAAGTCAGAATTTATTTGGCAAATGCGTTTCTATCTCCCATTATTTGCATCAACTATTTTTCGCACACGTCAAAAACCACCTCAACTTTTTTTTTTTTTTTTTTTTTTGCAAATTAAGGGATTTTTTTTCGAAATTTGACGTTTCCATCACTCATTTCTGCTGCGATACTTCAAAATACACATAATAACATGGTGATGGAAACATAGATCTTGATATACTATTATACTTTTGTAAATATTTTTCATCTCATTATTATTTTTTTTGTATTTTTTGTTTTAACTACTTATTGTCATTTTTATTAGTTAAAAAATGTCTACAGTTTTATTCATTTTAGTACATCACTAAACGAAAATGAGAAAAGTCCACTTGCCAACTAAATAAATCGCTTGTATAGGAACTGTTTTGAGATGCACACAGAGTGACTACAACAGCTCTTCCTCTTCTCAACATGGACTGCGTGTTCCTGGGGGGCGGGGTTTATGTAAATTTTAGGGTTAGTGACGTCACTAACACGGGAGGAAACTCGTGTAGTTCCTACCAGCCGTTTGTTATAGTCCTTAAAAAACTATTTCTTTAAAAGATATTTTTTTCTCCCTTTGCATTGAACTTTGAGCGTTGTAACTTTGCAGATGTTGTTTATGCTCAAACAGCAACATTACAAATGAAATCATAATCAACCACACCTTTAATTTATGTTATAATATATAAAATATATAAATATGTGACTTATATATAACATTAAATATAAATTTTATATAAAATGTGACTAGATTTCTGTGCAATCGTACCTAAGGTGTCCCCTGTACAGAGCTCTGTACAAATTTCATCATATATTCAACTATTCATTTCTAACTATTATGCCTCACATGAGTCATAAACACTGAATACACACTAATAAATAATGATCCAAAATCCAAGTGAAAAATACCTCAACACATGTCACAACCCATGACTCCCCAACCCTAGTGAGATGTTTATTTGTCCACCAGTGAGAGATAAACACAATAGGTAAAACAGATGCAGGATATAGCCTGCCTGATGAAGATAGTATGTGTCAGACCAACAGGAGCGGTTGTGCGCTCGCGTCACATGGAGTAACAAGTGGTCTCTCCATCTGTTTCTCCAGACAACAGCAGTACTGGCTAAGGAAGAGCATCACTAATTCAGTGGGCAGTAGAGCAGCGGTGCAGAGTCACTCTCAGCGTATGGAAATGCAGTTAGGGTTGTAGGAAGGGATACCGGAGGGGGCCGGGAGACTAAAAACACCTGTTTTCTCCACAGAGAAGTGTTTCAGTCGAATCCCACACTTTAATTGAAGGCATAAGACAAGCATCGGCTATCACAAAGGGGGGATTGAGAAAGCGCAAGGACCATTTGTTGCTGCTCATTTAACAGTCATGTAACAGCCACTCTGACTGACTACCAGAGATGGTATGAGGGGGATGAGACAGTCAGGAAAAATCATAACACTAAATATGGCATCTACAAAATTGAAAGTATCACCATGCGATTAAAAGAGCCAGTCATGTGTTTTTTCTACTCTAGAACGCGCATGTACATTAGCTGAACCAACTTAACCAACCAAAAATATAAAATCACTATAGAATCAGCCAAAGAAGCAACATTGCTGATTTGAAATTTGTTATTGAAACTCAATCTTAACAAACAGTCTTGGAGATTTGGTTGCATCCGAAATCACATATTTCTCTACTATATAGTAGGCGAAAAACAGGATGTAAACAAAGTAGTATGTCCAAATTAACAGTAATTGGACAACCTACTACTTCTGGAGAGATTCTGATGTGCACATCTGATGGAAACTTTAATATCCCATGAGGCCACGGGGGACGATCTGTGTGTGACAGTGAACCGACGCAACTGGCGCTGTAGGTCATATAATAATGACACACGACGAATGTAGTACATCCGGAATACAGTCACATTCATGCTAAACACACATTAGGTAATTACTAATTCAATAAAAGTACCTACTCAGAAAGTATGTGATTTCAGACACAGCCTTGGTCTTGGTCCCTATTCAAGTAGATAAGATACCATTATGGCTGCCAAGTGGACTGACTAGCTTTCAAAGTAAGTAATAACATCCGCTTCTGCTCACATACAGCGAATGCTATACCTGATTTCTTCTCCCAGTACGATTGACCGAGGGTGATTTGGTGGTACTTCTGGGAGATGTTTTGGTGGGCTCAGAGTCGACTCCATTGATCTGGTCCACATTCATCACAGTGATCATCATGGAGTTGATGGAGGACAGCTCATCTGTTCTGTCTCTAGCTTCATCTTCATCTTCATCTTCATGCTCTGGTCTGTCCATTCCATCACAGTCTGCTTCTATAAATGAAATGATTACTAAATGACCATGGTATGTTAACCATTACAATGTGTCTCTTTAGGGACATGACAAGTCCGTCATTATTTACTCTCACTCATGTTGTTCCAAAATGTTACATTTTCCAATCATTTTTTCCCGATTCGATGAAATTAGTCTAAAAAGTCTACTTTTTATATACTTCTGTATCAGAAAAAAAATAATTGGGGTTTGGAAAAGCCTGAAAGTTAGTTAATAATGACAGAATCTTTATTTATTATCTCTTTAAACATGAGCCATCTCACCTTCAACAGATTCTGGTGTATGTGTGGATGGCTGATTGTTAACAGCGTCTTCTGACAAATGAGATGGTTCATTCACATCAGCAGCACCAACACCATTGCTGGCGGTCTTTTCGGGGGAGGCACTTTCCATTTCTAAGAATGGAGAATTTTTGTTACTCAAGACTCAATATAAACCTAAATTATAAACAGATACGCCCATTAATGAATAATTTTTCCCATCTGCAAAAGAAGCCACATGGAAATCATTAAGAGATTATATCTTCTGCAGAAGCTGTGTTTTACAGGAGCAACTTTACTTTGCACACGCTCTTATTAATTGTTTTCATACTGTAGATTCAAATGGGAAAACGAAAGGTTTCTAATTATAACCAACGTTGAAAACAGTTGTGTTGCTTAATATTTAAGAGGAAACGGTGATACATGTTTTTTCATGATTCTTTTATGAATAAAAAGTTCAGAAGAACATTTACGGTCACTTTTAATCAAGTACGGTCACTTTTGATCAATTTAACCTTAATCTTACTGAACAGTAGTTTAACAGTAGTTTGTATTGGATTTAAGAAGCTACACTCTTGCCACACATCTCATTTTGAACTGAGCGCTATGCATTGAGCTGTCTAAAAGTGAAAGATAGGAAAAGCACTGGCTGAGGAGTGTTTGAGGCAGCTGTGGGAGTGTGATACTACAGCGAGAGAGGCCCAACCCAGTGAGGGGGTGGTGCAGGGTGAGGAGACGAGGGAGAGAAAGATGAACGACACATACGTGAGAGCACAGGAGGGGAGAGAAGGAGGGGAAGCAGAGATGGAGGAAAACGCTGAGAGAAAGGTGAAATGTGAGAAAACTGTAGAGAGAGGACTGGAAAAGCAAGTCGAGGGACTGGGTGCATGTTCAAACGGAAGAAACTTGGAAGTCTTTCTGCTGTAAAGAGAGGAACAGTGGGGGGGTTGGGTTTAGAGTCAAAGCAGGAAGTGGCTGTGTGAGCAGTGGAGGGTAGACGGTTGTCTGCTGTACTCTCTCTTGCTCTAACCATGCGGCCCTACTGCAGTTTGTGTGTGCCGTTGCAGGGTGTGATCTCCTCTGCTGGAGGGGGAAGGGTAGGAAATCCCCCTCCCAGCTCTCACCATCCCAAACTCTGCTCATGTACTTCCACTGGTTCCAAAAGTGTGGACAGAGGAGTCCTGACTATTTGTCCTGACTTTAGGATCTATATTGGATTTTACTTTAAGGAAAAGAGATGCACATTTGGAAGGGTTTAATGTATGTTCACATTGACTAGAGGGCATTAGGTCACTGAAAAAGGTTCGGTCAAATTTACCGTTGCACTGCGAAGCGGCTGTTACTGGCTATTTAAATCTAGCGGGTTTGATAGTGTCGCGCAAATACAATGACGCTGGTAGTGATGATTCTGTCTGACTAATCAGCGATCTGCAGTGTGTTCACATCACATTTTATCATCATAGTATAATGCAGTGGGAAAGCGCCACAACTGAGCCGTACCGAACGGTGCCGTACCGTATCATGCAGTGGAAAAGCGCCGTAACTGAGAGGATTAGGATTAAAGACAGTAGTTAATTAGCTATTGGAGCTAATGACGACAGATGGGCATCAGTTAAACACATCATCATCATATGGTTCATTCACAGAACTATATAATAGCAAAATATTTGGTATGTGAGAAAAATCAAATGAACTGGCAGGAGGTAAACAAAAAGTTCAAAAACGTTCAAAAGTTAAAGGTTGGTCACCCAAAAATTGAAATGAGACTTTATGTACCAGAGAAACAAGCATCCATCTTTAATATTTTGTATCCCTACAAAATATTATCCCTAATATTAAAGGGATACTCCACTTTTCTTGGAAATAGGCTTATTGTACCACTCCCCCAGAGTTAAACAGTTGAGTTTTACAGTTTTCAAATCCATTCAGCCGATTTTCTGATATTTAGAAGAATATCAGTAACCAGACAGTTTCTGGTCTCATTGACTTCCATATAGTAGGAAAAAAATATACTATGGAAGTCAGTTGAGACCAGAAACTGTCTGATTGCTGATATTCTTCTAAATTTAAAAAAAAATTGTCTGAATACATTCGAAAACGGTAAAACCAGACTGTTTAACTCTGGGGGAGTGGTAAAATGAACCTATTTCCAAAAAAAGTGGAGTATCCGTTTAAACTGTTTTTGCGGTAGCTCTGAATAATTCTATGGCATTGCTGTTGAAGAGGAATTACCTGGAAAAGTTTTTTACTACTGTAGAGTTAGTGAAAGTTATCATGAGGGAAGATTTTAAAAGGAGCGGTTCATTCATAAATCCGTAAGATATAACCTTCATGCTGTGGAAATACAAACCAGAAGACAAAACACAATGAGTGCAGCGCTGAAAAGGGGCGGAGCTACATAAGGTCTATTTATGTAAAGGAAAATCTATTCCACCTATTTGATTTGTAGTTGTAAGCGGTTGCCAGGGTGTTGCCACGTGACTGCTTAAGCATTCTGAGTGACATTAGCAAGTCGCATTGTGGTTGCCAGGGTGTTCTGGGCAGTTGTGTCGTCCTGGCCCAAGTCAAACAAACCCACTCCAAGGTTTCTTTCTATGATATTCTAATCACTAGATAATACTTCGGAGTGATTTGTTCAAAATTACATTAAAATCTATATAAAAAAAGAGCATAAAGCAAAATATGGACAATAATAATATAACATTGAGTGCACCAGTAATAATTCAAGAAACATTATACATGTAAAGGACAAAAAGAAAAAAGGAGTGTTGATGCTCTGACACACACTGTCCAGGCAAGCACATGACCTCTTACATCTACGGGCTATAAAAGTGTCTTAGTTAATGGGAGTGTGGGGATTATACAGACCTTCCCTCCTACTGAGAACAGATAACACTGGATAATGATGAGTCCATCTGCCCCTGACCATCACTCTCTTTTACACACTCACTACAAGATGAATCAGTAGGATGACAGAGACCAGAAGAAGAGGTATATATATGCCCATTCACTGAACCTATAAAGAAAACACGAGCTGTGGTCCAAAACCTAGTGAGCAGCCTATATAGACAGCATCTTAACCATCATAAATCCACATACATGACAGATCTGAAAAGCTCTACATTAGTGCTCTGCACTGCAAACTCTTAATTGAATCCAACAGAATTATCCATTAGCATGTTGCTAAGCTAACAAACAATTCTCTACCAAACATTAAGAAAACATTTCACACACAAGTAACTATGTGTATTGCCAACATTTCTCTCACCTCCACCATCTTGGATGTATTCTTTTTGATTGTTGCAATGCATTCTGGGTTTGCTCGACTAGGTTTTGGAGCACAACTTTCTCAAATCCCAAGGAATGACCCCACAGCATGAAGTAGATTTATGTTTTCATTCAGAATGTTCTTGCCCATTTTCTTCCTCTTTTCGTTCATAAGTACACAGAGGAGTGGAAAGTCTGAAAGTCTCTCTCCCCCCCCCAACCATGTTCCACCAGAGAGAAAGCGGGGAACTTGTGCATTTCCTGTTTGGTGTAGTGGCTGGGAAGTTCTGGGGAATGCTGAGCCATTATTCTCCTTTGCTTCCTCTACACAGCAGAGATCCCCTGTTCTTCCCTGTTATCATCCTCCATCTTACAGGCCATCCTCCATCTCACTTATATTCCTCCTCCCAACTACCTACCCAGTAAACACAGAACGTTCCCCTAACGTTCCCGAATGGTCACATAATGTTATTTTTTTTGGGAATCAAACAAGAACGTTATAGGAACGTTCCATGTAGGTTATGTTTAGGTTCCATTTTTATAACATAAGGAGAATGTTCCGGGAACGTTCCCTTAAACTTAAGGGAAAGTTCTAGGAACGTTCTGGGAACCAAAAACTAACTTTCCCAGACCGTTCCCAGAACCTAAATTTGCTTGCTGGGTACCCTCCATCTCTTCTCATTTTGAAAAAAATTGCATATGATCTCAACATACAAAATACTATTTGATATCTAAATGAAGATGTTCCATACCAACACACACAACCTGTGTAAAATTTGTGTAAAAAAATCAATTCAGTCATCTAATCTTATATGACTTCTTTTCTTCTGCAAAACACAAGATAATTTGGAAAGCATTGCCATGTTTTTGTCAGTACATGAAAGTCAATAGGGTTCAATGTTGTTTGGTTCCCAATGTTTAAAATAATCCCCCCCCACACACACACACACAGAATGGTCAGTAGTGTCAGGTGTCTTTTGAATATTTACCCATTTTAAGATTTGGGCTAAACACGTCACAGGGTCATGGAGTCACGGGGTTATGGGCACAGGATGAGGGACAGCGACCTCTGCTCATACTAAAAGAAAGCAAAACACACACCCACACACAATTACTACACACACAATGCAAGAGTTACACCGCCGTATACACAAAGCGAGTGTTACGTTTTAAAAAAGCACACGACACAAGAGTTAAAGGGAGCCGAGCCGCTGAGTAAGCACGAAAATTATGTGAGGTGTTTCCCTTCGGGATTAAAATGAGAAATCCTTCAGGCTATGAGGGGCTTGTGGATTCAGAGCACGTTTTCCCATGAGGCGAGGTCCGGGAAGAGACGGCGACCTGAATAGGCCACATGAGAAAGAGTGACATCAGTGACTTCAGATGTGCTCTGGTGTAAAGGTAACAGGAGAGATCCAGCCTCAGGCCTCTTGTTCAGCTGGTAAACTGAAACGGGCTGCCATCACATAACACAAAGTCACATGCACTGCCAAGTTTCCTCTCTGGTGAGCGCAGGAGCCAGTGCTACAGGCATCTGCGTGGAACATTACTACTGCTTTTACAAAAGCATATCACAAGAGCTGGTATTAAAAAATCCAAGAACAAAAGGAGACAGAAGAGCGTGAGGATGAAGGAGGGATAGAGGGACGAATGATGTTATGGAGATGGATGGAAGGCAGATGGATGAAGCTTAAGGTTGTCAGGATGTGCAAAACAGACTTATTTCAAATTATCCAGTCAGGAAAAAACATATGTTTGTCTGACAGACATTCATGTGATGCCATGGACACATAAAGTGGGTTAAAGTGCAAAGCGTGGACATTTTTACAGCAAATAAGCTAATGTGATACGGCATGATGGAGCTTATGCGGGCAATACAAGTTTGAGTTCCCCAGTTCGATTCACACTTTTGTTTTTTGTCTCCTCTTAATAAAGTTTTGTTTTGTGTCCCTCAGGTTTTGGTTCTCAAAATTAATCAGAGAAACCAAGATGAGTAATGACGGACCATAATTAAACTTTTTTAATTAAAGAATGAACATATGATGCTGAATAAAAACAAAGCACTAACAATGATCCTGTCCAAAACTGTTATAGTTTTTGTCTTTTTTCGCCATCTTTTTTTTCTACGTCTTTTTGCACATTATTGTCAACTAAAACGTTATTTTCTACTGTGAAACTAACTATCGCTAAAAATGTCATCTTCTATAAAAAAATAATATATTTTTACTAAAAATATTACAAAAATTTATTAAACTTTCTACAAAAACTGTTTTCAACATTATTAATAATGAGAACAATCCTAGAGAATCAAATCAGCAAATTAGAAGGATTTCCGAAGGATCATGTGACACTGAAGACTGTCGAGTAGAAAACAAATATTTGAAATTATAATAATATTTCACAATATTATACTGTTTTTACTGTATTTATGAAAAATAAATAAAAATAAATCCAGCCTTGAGCATAAAAGAGTCAAAAACATCAATAAATAATACAGACAAAAGACTTTTGAACGGTATATGCAATTTTAGTCCAAAACCAACAAGCTAATAAATTTTACTAAATAAAACATTGACTAAATAGAAAGAACATTTTCATCATAAAAAATGATTCCAAAAATGTTTTAACAACTCAAGGTAATGTGTTCAGTTCCCAAAACAACTGATGAAAAGTAAAAGTGGGCAGGTCAGGAAATAAGAATCCTGCACACTTCACTGGTACAAAAGGCCAAAACAACAGGAGGGAATGCAAAAAGAAAGAGTGTGTGTCTGAGGCAAGAGTGTGTCAAAGCTCTTGCATCCCTGTGTGACAGGCACAGGCAAGTGTTGGATTGTGGGCAGGTGTTGGCTCATGGGGCTATCGCGTTCTGCTGCCTCTACACTCCACACTGTTTCTGTATCAGTTTCAGCATGTGTGTATGTGTGTTTGTGTTGAGTGGGGGAGGTGTCAGAATAGAAGGGTCTCGGTGGGGATGGGGGGATACAGTGCTCCAAGAACCAGGAGGAGGATTCATGACAAGAGGAGAGGTTTCTGGTTTAACTGGTTCTACTGCTCAGCTCTCTCTCTCTCTTACTCTCACTCTCTCTCTCTCAACAAACTCTATCTTAATTCATCACAAACTTCTGCTGCATTTTCTGCACAATTTCCTTTTCTGCAATTTTACCCAAGCAACAAAAAAATAATAATAATAGAAAGTTCTAAATTAAAAATATTAAATTAGAGACAACACTATAAAATGTTACAAGCATTATAAAAACCTGTATCATAATTCTTCAAATAAAAAAATACAAAATCTGTGTTTTACAACATTAAAGCTAGTTTCTAGCAACTCTAATATGGTTTAGGTGTTTGACCAATTGGAGAACCAGCTGTTGAGCACCTGGCTGTTCTGGCAAACCAGCTTGGACCAGATAGACACCAAATATCATATTCCAAAACACAGCTATCGCTTTAGGCTGGTTTCAGCTGGATCTTCCAGCAGGTGAAGGAGTAGTTTTAGACCGAGACAAATCAATAAATGTGCTTGAAACTCTGATTGGAATGAACACAAGGGGTTAACAGGGAAGAAGAGGAGGAGGCCCTTGGCAAAGCAGTACTCAGCTGTCACTCCAAACAGGTGGCCCTGACGTGACCTTTGGCTTTATTGCATACAGCAACCATTTTGTTTCAGGCAACCAAGCCAGGAGCTCCAGCAAAAACCATGACATCACACATGGAGGATGAACTCAATAAGAAGATCCAAAAATATTTATTTGTGTTTGGATGAAGGGATGCTCATGTGCTACTGGCCATTACGCAATCCTAAAAAGGGCCAACAAACTTAGAATAATAGGGATGCAATGGCCAATTCTGAGTGATGGTGAAAACTGTTGCCATGTTATGGCTAAAAACTAACACTAAAAATCAAGTCATTTTAAAATGAAAAAAAATGGATATTCAATTCAAATTTGCAAAAGATAGCTTAACAGTGTTATTAAATTAGGACTGTATTTTAAACATTCACAATTTTAAACAAAAGTGATCCTCAAAAAGTTAAAAAGGGGATAAGAGCATGAGCAATTAAATATTACATTCTAATATATATATATATATTAACTTTTTCTTTAAATTAAATTAAAAAAAAATTAACTGATACCTATTTTGTGTATCAAAGGATATATTGTGTAGTGATGTACTAATGTATTGCCAATTGGTTAAATTAATCATGTGAGAAAACAACACTGAACAGCACACTGATTTCAATTACCCATATTTTTAAGTTATATAAAATATTCTTGGTTATGGTTTTGGCTAATTGAAGACTAATTTGATTAATTGAATATTTAAATACAACTCAAATATTAATTTAGAGCACAAATGTCACGATTATTTAGTGAAGGAAAATGCACCTCTTGGCCACATCTCTTTTAGTCTGTGCAACCAGAGCATAACCATCATCACTGTGAGGAGACCCTAACGTCCTCTGTCACATACAGCTGCTGTCCTGTGATGTGACACACGCTGCAGTATAGCAGGCTGAGCTCTCTGAACTACCACCCATTTCCAGCACTGTGCATTCCAGGCTATTTAAAACTCAATCCCAGTGCAGATTTACCCAAGCGTACACTTCTGGTCATTATTTCACAAACCTCCCCTCGACCCCACCACCACCCTGATCTCTCTCCATCTCCCCGTCTTTCTCCAAACCCGTCTGCAGAAGAGGGCCATCTTCTGCAGCGGGATGAATCGTTCGGTGAAGGATTGGAGGTTTGAGGCCTCACAGACACCCACTGTCTCAAGCCAGACAATACAGTGTATTTCCCTGTGAGCTGAAGTAGGTCAGAAAGTGTATTTGGCAGTGTTACGCATGTTTACGCTCGCTGTCTCCACTGCAGAACTCGCAGCCTCCCGCCTGAAAGCAGGCATGCCAGCTCCCTCTGCTCCTGTGTCTGTTATATCGACCCCGACCGGCTCTCTGTCCTTCTCCACCCACCTTCATCTGAGTCCTTATCATCAGACACAGACTTTGTCTATTCAGCACACCCACTCTTGCGCCTCTGAATGAGCATGCATGCATGCATGAGCTCGCATGCACCCAGACTACTTCTGCATAAAATGAGTCACCAATGGGGCTTAATTATAAACTACACATGGGCTTTTCATCTCAAGAATGTTCTTCTGCTCAAAAGTGAACGTTGTGTCCATCTCCTCAGGGCAACCCTGATCAAAGTACAGGGCCACATCACTGACCGATGGTCACCATAGAAACCACCATTCACTGACTCCTCCACAGAGTCCCACCCCCGAGGCCCCACCCCTTCTCGAGGGCCCTGCCGTTTAATACGACCAATCCAGTAGGAGCAGTCAGGTGACACTGTAAGGCTTATTTGAGCAAGTAACTGCTGGAAACAGCCGGAGGTTGTCTGTCAACCACATGGCGCTTGTCAAAAGCTAGAACGAAGAAAAGCAAACTGCCTTTGCGAAAATAATCCACTGTGCTCGCGCATGCACAACAGCCATTGCTGAAATAAGTAAGACTTTGTGTAAGAGCAGCTTTGGTGCCAGTGGACAGACCGCTACTCTGAGGGT
Source organism: Cyprinella venusta (assembly GCA_038021265.1). Lineage (NCBI taxonomy): Eukaryota > Metazoa > Chordata > Actinopteri > Cypriniformes > Leuciscidae > Cyprinella > Cyprinella venusta. Next base: position 26,725,313 of record CM075870.1, on the reverse strand, counting down.
GTAACATGTTGAAGACGTTTGGAACGCAAGCCATTAGGATTAAAGGGTTAGTTCACCCAAAAAATGAAAAATCTGTCATTAATTACTCACCTGAAAACACAAATGAAGATCTTTTTTTTTAAACTGAGCTATTTCTGTCCTTCCATACTACACAACAACCACTCTGATGTTTTAAACAGTTAAAAGGATACTCCACTTTTTTTGGAAATAGGCTCATTTTACAACTCCCCAGAGTTAACCAGTCTGGTTTTACCGTTTTCGAATCCATTCAGCCGATTTTTCTGATATTTAGAAGAATATCAGTTCCAGACAGTTTCTGGTCTCATTGACTTCCATAGTGTATATTTTTTTCCTACTATGGAAGTCAATGAGACCAGAAACTTCTGGTTACTGATATTCTTCTAAATATCAGAAAATCGGCTGAATGGATTCGAAAATGGTAAAACTCAACTGTTTAACTCTGGGGGAGTGGTAAAATGAGCCTATTTCCAAAAAAAGTGGGGTATCACAGCATGTTTGAGCTTTAGCAAGAACCAATGAGGTTAATTCGGGTGTAACACAGTATGTTTGAGCTTAAGCAAGAACCAATGGAAAGCAAAATGGATGAACAGCTAGTACTATGTGTGTCTGAATTTCCGGCGCTATACAAGTTTGCGGTAGTTTGCTTCTTAGCACGGGACAGATACATATTTGGCTGCTGACCGAAAGGTGGAACAACAATCAAATGACTAGACGTATAGAACTCCCGCTAACATTTTTGAAAACTCCTACTTTGCTCCTGCCAGCGTAGTGCAGATCGTTTTGCATCTGAGGGGCTACGCTGAACCCAGCATTCTGCGTCCAGTCTGAAAGGGCCTTTACAACAGCAGGTTTGTTCTTGCACGTCAAGCAGGTTCGGTTGAGCTAAATTGAAATCTGTTCGTAAAGCGAATGTGTTTCTTCAAATTTTGGCCAAAACTGCTTAATTCATATGGATTAGTTTTACGACAGAATTTCTGTTTTTGGGTGAACTAACCCTTTAACTAATATATTGACATAAAAGTGCTAACTTTTACAGTGTTATCATGTTGAACAAATGGAAACTGCATTTGGAGAACCTGATAAGAAGTGTTTGGAAGCCCCTAAATGTTAGTAAAACCTTCACAAAGTCATTTTCTGCGGGCAGAGTCCATATGCGTGTGTATACTAATCCCTCTCTTACCATGGTCCCCCTCATAATCTTCTGTACTTTGCCTTGGTGAGCACCCTGATCTGGGGCAGTGCAGTTCAAACTCAAGGCTGACAGAAACATGATCATGACAAAAAAACTAAATTTATGAAAACAAAAAAAAATGGCCACATGGTTCTTCCGATATTTAAACAATCTTTAAAGATTTTTTAATGGAAAACAAGACAAAAACACTAGGAATCTAATTTTTGCAGTGTAGTACACAACTGCTGTATGATATATTTATTAAATTAATCTTCGAGAGTAAACTACATAATAATATGTGTGCTTTAGGACACTTTTTCATTGTTTGTTTCCTAATTGTACGTTACATGCTGGCTGTGTAAATGCAGATAACACAGACCTCTGCACAGCTGGAAATGGTTGGCCAAAGGTAAAGTGTCTATTTACTTTATTTGGTTTTTAGTCTGTCCTATCTAATGATTATCTCAAACATAGCTGTTAGACTGCATTGTGGCATACTCGCATTGTTAGTAGCCCAAACGAAAGAGAATGATGCTTAAAATAAGTGGCACGGCATGCAGTTTTGTGAGCTGCATTTACACAGCAAACATGTAAACACAGTAAATAGTAAAGACGCAATGTTGTGATTGGTTGGGGATGGGGGAGGGTACAGAGAACATCTCTCTTGATTGGCTAGAATGAGCTTTTTTGTTTACATGGTAAACATTTATGCATATTAACAACTAAAAGAGGATATGGCAGTAAAGTCCATCAACTAACACAAACAATTAAACAATCAGAGAACACCTTCCTGGAAGTACTGAGCATAGAGAGATGGAGGGCACTGTTGAGCAAGCTGTCCAGTTTAGAGATAAAGGATATTACTATGTTCTAATTTGATCATGCGTGTTAAAATTAGGATTATATGGCACACTTTAATACTGACAATATTTTTTAGATGCATCCCAACAATATATAAAAACAGGATTTGCTAGTCAGTTCCAGGTGATAAAGAGGGGAGGGGCATTGTCATTCTAGAGAGAATCCGATTGGATAAACATCTGTGGGGTTGAAGAATGAGTCATCAATAGTGTTTGTCAATTTTCCCAGATGAGAAAGACTGTACATTTTGCATTTGTGTTAAAGGTTAATTTTAGAAGTTAAATGACTTAAACTGGCTTAAAAACTGACATGGATAAAACACATGTCTCATGTTATCATGAAGACTCACAATCTGATAATGGGATTAAAACACCTACTCATTGGTGTTAATTTAGCCTCTTCAAGTTTTTTTTGTCTGATTCTAGTATGCTAAAACAACACATCCTATACTCAGTGATAAGCAGGTTAATATTTACTGGAACCCTGAGATGAACCGGGCTACAAAAGAACTAGAGTGACCTTTGCCTCATTTCCATGTTTTGTTTTCCCTGTCCTGTTCTGTAAGGATTCCTCTCCTCCTCGACAAGCTTTTGAAAATGGCGATTACTTCAAATGAGAATAAATTCTCAAAATGCAACTTTTAGTGTTCAAGTTTAAGTTTTAAACATTTGCAAAACTACAAGGAAACAAGCCTCTTTTTCATTTCTGAAATGGATCAATTGTATTAAATAAATGTCCTATGTTTAGCAAAGTAAAACTATTTTCTAGCTGGAGAACACCTATATATACAGTTTTGTATATTTGCAAGTTGCTAAATGTATGTGCGGAAAAAGAAATCAGTTTCTAATTTAGTTTTTAAGCACTGAACTCTTAACATAGCTAGGATTATCAGACATTAATAAGGGCCAGGATGGTGAACAGCCACGTTCTCCTCAAACACACTGTGTGTCTTATTTTCTAAAAGCTGGAAGAGACGGGAGCGGCTGAGTTTCTCCTCCTGAAAAGACGCCATTTTTCTTCATTGTCTACACTGCCTCAGGGCATTTTGGGAGAGGCTGCTAGAGAACTGCATGAATCACCTTAATCCTGTCGACTGACAACAGTCAACTTCTAGCATCTTTCAGCATGACTTCATAACCTGTTTTGAAAGAATCCACAACTTTTAAAAGGTACTAACACATTATGAAAGCTCCACTGCCGTATAATCTTAACCATCAGATGATACGGCAAGAGCTTGTGATATTGTGCCATGAAGCACTCACTAATGAGACTGATGTGCTGGTGAATGAGTGTGCTTTGTAATCACTGTCATGTTGCTCCAACCATGATATTTGTATCATTTTGAAGATCCTATCCTCTGTTTTAAATATAATGAGCTCCAGTATGACATATAGCCCCAAATTGGTTCATATGACTTGTGCGCTGTATTCAATGTATTCTGAAGCTATATTGTTTTACTAAACTTTAAAGCAACACTAAGTAAGATTTTTTTACCTTAAAATAATGTTTTCAAAATCGTTTCAGTGGTTCATCAAGTCATGACATGGTGAAATGCACTTATGCCACCGCATTGCGGTACTTTATCTGATATATCCACCCATGCTATGTAAGATCGCGTTTCTGTAGTTCTAATGAGGACAATTCCGCTTCCAACCTGTAGGGCGACTGCAGAGGAAAAATTCCTTGGTGTTGCTTTAAGTCAATAACCTGCAACTAAATGATAATCTTCTAATACAATAAACTGTTAATCTCTGCAACTGGATTATTAAATCAATGAATTGGATCATTCTGATTTGTGAATGAATCATTTAGTTCCTGTGAACTGGTTCAACGGATTCATTAAAAAATGAACCAAGAATCAGGCAAGACTACTTTTCGCAGCTTGGGTGGTTTCACAATTTTCAGTGAGTATTAATTAATTTGGAACTATTCCTAATACAGTTGCTGTTGTATGAACTCAACATGATGCAGACTGTTGAGTCATATAGTCAATTGAATTATTTTTGATAACTCAAAAGTTCTCTTGTGTCATTTTGAAGTTTTTTGGGGTATTTTTTGGGGTGAACTAACCCTGTCTGTAATTCCTATTTCCTATGTTTGCCAAAAAGGGGAAAATTCAAGACAAATCGATGCAAACAGTGAGTGCTGCAAACCTAAACTTGGAATTTACAATGACAAATCTATGAAGCTGACAAAATATGTCTCATGAAGCCGTTCTGTACACGGACACACTAATTGAGGCTCTTTGAAGAAAGGCACTGAACTAACAGCCCAGCCACATCTGTTTCCCATTGCACATCGCTCTCAGAGACACAGAAGAGGATCTGTCCTCAGCCGGGACATTTCTCTGCGAAGCTCTCCCTGCGCTTAGCGAGATGAGACTGTATGATTCAAAGTCCATGCAGGTTAACGCAACGATGACATAGGTTTTTCAACCTGCGGTGCACACCTAGATTTTCCAGTTAAATAACTCCAGCACTCAAGTCATACAGACCGAGTCCCTCCCTCGTCTCATGAATCACTACAATCAACTGGAACTGAAATGAAAGTCACAGCTTTGTCATGAGATTTCATAAAATTTATGCATGACGTGACACCACTCACTGCGTCATTAGATTAGCAGAGTTTCGTAAAAACATAAAAAATAACCCTCAACACTCATGTCAGGTCTCATGTCAACTTTTCTGTCAAGTTTCCAAAGCAGAAATGTGACTTTTTAGCAACAACTAAATGCAATAGATGAATTAGCCACAGGCATATTTTCATATCTTTCAAATGTTTGTACAATGCTTGAACATGAAACTGGGAAACTGAAGTACAAAGAATGCTAGTACAAGACAAACTGGTTCCACAATGTGACTCGGCCTGCCATCTTCCCGTTTCTGTCTCCTTCCTTCACTCCTTAATGTGCAACAAGAGCATTTCTTCAGCATCTCCGCCTCCCTTCGCGGTGCTCCCTCTCTTGAAGCTATCAAAAATTCACAGACTGTGGGTAACTGCCAGCTGAAGAAACTGTTTAGTCAGCAACAGAGGCAGGGTGGGAGAAGAGGGGCGGGGGAAGTAGCAGAGGGAGGCAAAGGAGGAGGCCTGCAAAGCCGAGTGTGATTCGTCTTCTTTCTCTCTCGCAGACAAACGTAAAATAAAGTCAAAGCAAAGCACACAATCGCTCAAAAAGGAGTGTTAGCAAGTTAAACTACTTATGATTGTGGTAAAACATCACAGTTTGACTATTATGAGCTGTTTGATTGACTATCAAAAAACGTAATTCTCAAGCTAACAGGGTAAGGATGCGGTACCTATTGTTTCTATCTTAATTTTCTAACTTCCTCTATCCACACAGGCTGCTCGATTTCCTGTCATCCACGTCCCGCTTGCACTGAAGCATTTTCATAAGGACTCAGTTTCACTTTTAGTTTTTCTTTACTACACTTTTATCATTTCAAAAGTACATAATTTAGACCAGAGGTTCCCAAACTCAAAAATCAAAAACCGTGGAAAGAAAGTAGATGTTGCATTAAATCCAACTATATTAAAGTTAAAACAAATCTAAATCATTTATATTCTCTAAATTTCAATACAAAAATAAAAAGATATTTAAAAAAAACAATAATTAATTAGATATGAATGTGCTTTAATGGCATGTTTTTCCTTTTTTAATCCTCTTTTGTGATAAGCCAAGACGAGCCAAATCAAAGGTCATCAGGGACCAACCAGGCCTCTATTTTGTCTCTTCTGTCCCAATGACCTACTGTGCATTGTTCATTTAGATTTTTTGGAATTATACAGAGTCTATTGTAAATAAGTGTCTATTTTCCCTAAAAGTAGAGTTGTAAATGTTTAAGACTTTGTAAAACACTGAAGACCAAAACATCAAGTGATATGAACAGTCAATTTGTTATACCGTAACTAAACCAATGACCAAATAAACAGTGGCATTAAAGGGACAGTTCACCCAAAAATGTTAATTTGCTCACCCTCATGTCACTCCAAACCTGTAAGACTATTTCTTATGCAGAACACAAAAGAAGTTAAATTTAAAAATCATTTAATTGTACGGACAAAAAGATTTTAACAAATATTTTTCCCTTTTAGATTAAAGAAAATCATACAGGTTTGGAATGATATGTTAATAAAAGTTATCAATGTTCAAACTTTCCTCATTTTTGGGCAAACTATCCCTTCAAAAGAGTCAACCTTCAACATCCATTTCTCAGTTCGGCCATAAAAGAAAAAAAAATGTCCGTCTCTTAAATTTGAATGAAACATGCACATAGTAGCATCCATCTGCAAACTAACTTTCTTAAGCCCCACAGGTAAAGTGTCTCACACCAGACCCCAGGACCAAACCATGCTTCCCATTCCCTATGAGAGAGAGGGAACATAATCTTATCTAAAATAGACAAGTTAAAAATAGCTGCAGAGCGAAACAGGACGCCCATCTCTACCCATGGATGAGTGAACAGAACACCCATCACTAGGGGCAAAAGGCACGTTGAGGTGACCAACTAGTTTCTCCATCCAGTCTGGGAGTTCAACAGACCAGTCCCTTTGTCTTTACATTGGGTAAACAATCACAGTTAGGCCTGTTTGTCAAAGGAAGTTTACTAGAGAACCGCCGAGAGTTGATTTTAAATGAATTTATATTGATCAAGATTAATCAAGATTAACGATCTTAATTTCCAAGGCGATAATTTTCGATATTCCAATAGACCAAAATAAAAGCACAAAACAAATCCATCCACTCAACAGGTCTGTTTGTTGGGCTTTGAGACTCTTTATATACTTTAGAGTGTTTGAATACAAAGTGGAGTAAAAGCTGATGGCCCCTTTCTATCACTATCAGCACGGCAGCTCTGATGATCACAATGGGTTTCCTCTATTCAACTCTGTCGACTCCCTGCTGAGGACAGAGGAGATTACAGCCCAGACCACTGGTTGACTGTTCACTAGAACATGCCTTTGAATTTTCAATGGTCTTCTTGCTTTACGCGTCTGAACAAACACATCTCCACCCTACATCGGCCTGCATTGTGAGAGCAGCGGCTATTAGGAAAATGAGAAAAAGAGGATTTGGGTTTTAACCTCACCTCTCTCTCTCTCTCTCTCTCTCTCTGCATTAAGAAAATGGTAGATGTGTCGATGATTAAAAATCTTAAAATTTATAAAAAAGTAATAGAGAAACAAAGTAGTAAAATATTTGCTTAAGGTGATGAAGCAACACGTTCTCATCCTGGTTCGGTGCACATTTACAATGGCTTAATCTTTTAAGATCACATCGCAATTGCACAAAGGATTGACTTATCTTTGATTAGCAAAGTTTTTCACAATTAAAATGTGACGAGTATGGGCTAAATTAATTTGCGTCTGATACGTTTCAAACATAAAACCTCTTAATCGGAGGTTTTCCACAGTTACAGACTCAGTAAAAAACTATTGCTTATCAGATAATTTGCTAGAAATATAATTTAATAATTTCTATATTTTATATAGCCTATGGTCTCTCCGGATCCCCTGGAGTAGCTGCGGGTCTCCCTGATGAATATACCATAGCTTACATGTGGTCATCATAAAAACATCTTTGTAATTTATTTCCCTCTGAGTACACAGTATAGAAATACTACCTTAGAGTAGTATTTGTACTCTTAAGGTACTTAAATACTACTCTAAGGTGCTAATATGCAACATTTATGGTTAGATAGTTGTCTCTTTAAGGGTAATGCCACAGTGACAAGCTGTTGTAGCCTTCCGCAAAGCTAAAAAAAAAAAATGTTTTCTGACAGTGCAGATGATCGAAGTTGCTATAGTTAAAAGTCAGCGGATTGAGAGGACTGAGCGAGTAAATGATGCTGCCACTGCAGGCCTCCTGGAGCCCAGTGTTGAATTTGGTAATGGAATGTGAACTGCTCATCTGGATCTTTGCACATTCTGATTCTCCAAAGAGACGCGAGAACCAACAGAGGATGATGGGAGGAGGAGGGCACAGGCACAGCCTCTATCGAAACACCCGCACGAAAACGATGCATCCTCCTAGTAATTATGGTCATCCAATCATCAAATTGAGATGGCTTAAATGATATCATCGTTGTGGCTGCTTAGCTTATATATAAAATCCGACTTCTCTTGTTGCAACTTTTCGGCGTTCATCTCATGCTGTAAACCCAACCCAAAGATAGTCACGACGACAGCGAACTTCCTCCTTTAAAACTTTTGACATTCCCAAGCGTTCAGTTTGCAAAGTGTGACAGACGAAACGATGAGGGTCTTGTGAACAACAATGACCCGTCGACGGTGAAAAAAAGTCGAAAGCGCAAATAAAACGTAAATACAACATGTCCCGACAAGGTCAATGTATAAAGGGAAGCGTGTCCAACCCCCCCACGCGTTCGCCTCGTTCAAAGTTCTGATGTGGATGCTACGGTTAACAATACTCACTTTTGGTGACAATATAGGTGCGAAACATTTTATCAAATGGGAAATAAAGTCATATTAACGACAGTGAGTTTAATAAACTAAGGTATGCTGGTTTGAATACATGTGCGCTGGTTAGACGCGAGTGAATTCCTGTAGTCAGGCGTTCAACCTTTGGATGCGAGAATGAAACGAGGAAGCACAAACCCTGTGCGAGGAAAAAAAAAGTTCGGACATCATCTCAACTCAACATCTTCGGCCTTCCAAGTTAAAAAAACTTCCGACAAAGTCTCCATCCACCAAAGTTTGCAATCGGCAGGATGGAGAACGTAAACAACAACAACAACATGTAGAAAAGTGCTCGATACTTACGCGTGACTTTGTCGGGGTTGGGCTGATTGCGCTGAGACATGGTGATGGTGAAAAGAGATGATGGACTTCGAAAAAAAACTGCAAACTTGTTCCGGAGAGCGATCAAAATGGCGTATTTGAGGATGTGCAAAGTTCGCCAACTGGATACTTCTCTTCGCCCACTCTGTTAGCTCCCTAAAAGAATGATGGCCATCGAAACTGCCGACGAGTGAGGGTCAGAAAAGTCACTTTTTCCTCAAAGTGTGTTCCTGAGCGCTGCTCAGTGAACGTGATAAGTAGACGCATCACGTGTTGCTCTAGTCTCCAAGGGGACGTGTGTTACTGAGGCTGCCACTGGAGTTCAGCTGTGAGCATCTCTACGGGAGGGGTGGAAAACTTTACCCCTTCAGCCTCATCCAACTGATTAGATAGATAGATAGATAGATAGATAGATAGATAGATAGATAGATAGATAGATAGATAGATAGATAGATAGATAGATAGATAGATAGATAGATAGATAGATAGATAGATAGATAGATAGATAGATAGATAGATAGATAGATAGATAGATAGATAGATAGATAGATAGATAGATAGAGCAACAAGTGTGTAACAACAGCTTTTAAAGTAAACATTTTGTGATAGCATAGGCCTACATAAAATTATTTGTTGCCTAATAACCCATATTTATATCGTGTAAATAATATAACCTAATGACTATTTTTATGCTGCGTAAACGATATAAAATGACTGAAAATGTAAACGTGATAGCGACGGGACCCCAGTATCACTATGTGAAGGCAGTTGATGATGCAACACACCTCGCGCTTTGGCGCCTTCTTTCTGTCACAAGACAAACACCTGTTGGTCGTCATATACTGTGATGGAGCATCCGTCATCTAATAAATATTGTGGAATGGCATTTAATTGTTTCAGAGACAAATGATGAGATAAATGTTAAAGAAAGACGTGAGGCAACACCCCATTCTAGCCCCCACTTTATAGAATTTTCTTTGAAACTACTACAGTAGGCTACTAGCTACAATAAATCCAGCCTCTGAATATAACCAAATAGTCTCTGATATAACTCAGTATACAAATATATATAAATATAAAAATAAAGTCCTGTTTTGTCTGGTCAATATATAATTGGGTTTTCTGTTTGCGGAATTATATTAGATTGCACTTGTAAGTTATTTATTTATTTATTTTATTATTTTTTTTGTTGTTGGTTTGTTTTTCTTGTTGGACTTTGGTGTATCTGTTTACTGTTACATATATTTTAGTGCCTTTTTTGTCTCCCAGTGTTTTGTAATTTATCTTAAAATGCATACATAAAAAATAATAAAAAATGAAGTCCTTTTAAAGTTTAGTCTAAGATACAGTGTATATTTTTATATTTCTTTTTTCTCTCTGCAAATACTTTTGTAAAAAATATGTAGCTTCACCGCCATGATTGTAAAAAAATATATATATATCTCCATGGAGATGTATTTGGTTATATTTTTGGCAAAAAGTAATTAAATCGTAAGAGTTGAGATTAGGCTGGTTATTATTATTATTACTATATTCCCACCACCATGCTGCATATTTTGCTATAAATTTTATTGAAAATTCTCATTTAAAATGGAGTAAAGAAAAAATAAATATATAAACAAATAAATAATGTTTGACAGATGATGCTTCCATTTCATAGACATTGTGAGGACTTTACTAACTTTTCAACACATTTTTCTTCAGTCATCAGTATCATTGCTTGAAATTTGCGTAAAGGGATAGTTAACCCAAAATGTAGCTACTCACCTTCATGTTGTTCCAATGGACCAAACCTGTATTAGTTTCCTTAAACTATGGAAGTCAATGGCTACCGTCAACTGTCTGGTTACTAACATACTTTAAAATATCTTCTGTTTAACAGAAGAAAGAAACTAATAAAGTTTTGGAACAACTTGAGGGTGCAAATATTGACCATATTTTCAATTTTGAACAAACTATCCCTATAACTCATACAAGCTGCATTTGACTGCATATGTGTCTCAAAAACAGTCAATATGCATCTCCTTTAGTGGTTGAAATAACTCTTACAGAGATAACTTTTAGGCTACCTGAGAGGTGTCATTTACAGAAACAGCATTGGCACTGTGAGTGTGTGTTTGTGCTGCCACTAGAGAGCAGTCTCTGCTTCACCTTATGTAATCACATGAGAGTGACCTTGTGTTGGTAACTAGCAAAGTCTCTGACCCACGGTGACCTGGATAATTGCCTCTGGTCTGCATAGTGTTCTCCATCCTGCAGAAAACTCCAACTTCCTTTATGATTACAGCCCCTCCTTTTTAGCTTTATTTAAGTTCCTTTGTATTAACATGATTAGCCCCCCTTTTGCAGCTTTATTTTCTTTATTGTTTCATTTAGACACATTTTTATTAGCTAATATTCATAGAATTTGAAAAAAGAAAAAATGTTCTCATAAAATGATATTAACAAACTCTAAAGTGAAAACTCAAAAATTGACGAGGTTGAACAATGAATGTGGCATTCAAAATAATACTGACAGTTCAAGGCAATACATCTATCAAGTAGGCTACGACTCATATCTTTGTTGTAATGAGAGTGAGAGCGTGTGCTGATGCACGTATTTATGATCTAATATTTGAAATACCTGTGTATGGGTGTTGTGCGTCCAGTAACATTACACACAATAAGCCATACTTTTTGACAACAGTGCCATCTGATGGCAAAGGATATATATGCTGCTTAGAAAAGGCTACAATTTTATTTTTAGCCTACAGTTTATTGTAGGCTATAAGAGTGGCTTTTGCTTTTATCTTATTTTATAGTGGTAGTTTTTGGTAGTGTACTATGATTTATTTTGTATGGTATATTATGGACTGGAGGCAGGACAATAAGGGTGAGGGAAGCAGAAGGATATGAGATCAGGATTTGAACCATATGGTCAGACTCGAACCGGATTCCCTTGAGCCTCTTATGTGTCATCATGGGTAGGCTACTTTTGAAATATTTGTGTCAGAAAAAAATCTTTATAAAAGGCTGAATTTCGTTGTTGAAAAACACTTCAGGACAATATGATATATCATTTTATGGTCTTTAGGCAGATCATATCTCATCATACGAGATATGATCAACATTGGCCAATGATTAACATAAAATGATCACAGATTTGCATTATTCAAGATTTTTTTCTAATGGAATGTAAATGCATGTAGAATAATCTGTAGTAAATTCCTGATGGCTAAATGTTGGTAGGCTAATTGATTCAATGTGCCTATTGATCGTTATTTTCCCATAATAAATAAAATCATGCACTCCTGACTCTGGTACCTATGTCTGGTACACATTTTAACTTTATATGACTATGACTATGCTAAAGAGCACTCAATAAAACATGGATATAAAACATAGGCTATAGCCTATGCGCATGATTCGTCGCGTAAGTTCCTCTTAGATATTAAAATTTTACTTTATTGGTTAAAGGACTTCTAAAGAACTTCTGAGTACTATTTTACAGTGATTTTACAGTGATTCAAATAAATATGCCGTTTGATAGGTTTTGTCTGTCAGGTGCACGCATACGTCATCATAGCGCAATAAAGTAAAGGGGGAGTGTAACTGTCTATTTCTCTAGTCCACTTTATCTCTATTAACCGGTTTGGAGTTCGAGAATCGAGACAGAAGTAACGTTAATAAATTCCCATTGAGATGCAGCAGTTTCCTGATGCACTTTCAGACCTCCTCCACTATTAGGCTAACCTTGTTAATCGTAGGATGGGAGTGACTTCGACGGATAAATACAACTTGGTACTTTTCACACTGGAATTAGGTGAGTCAATTAGTCTTTTTTTCTTCAATTTTAACTTAATGAAAATCTTCAATTTTAACTTAAAAAATTCAATTTTCTAACTTTGCACACCCTTCGGGTCGGTAAAAAATATATTTTTTTTCATTTAGGCTAATTTTTACTGTTCTGTGATGGTTAGAGTCTAGTTCAAGGGTGTTAAATTGACGATTAAATACATTCATTTTAAATGAAAACTAGTTGTGTGTTATTCCGTCTGATTCTGTTGTATTTCAGTTTCATTGGTGCAGGGAACATGTGCTGGAGAAACATGTGAAAACATATTTAAAGGTTTCTCAGACTGTCTGCTCAGTCTTGGAGAAAACATGGTAAACTATCCCCAGGAGCTGGATGATAGCGAAAACCTACAGACCATCTGCTCGTAAGTACACACAGCAATCATTTCTGGAAAAGCTAAGCATTTCATATCTGGTGGTCCAGGTCCTTCTCATCATGTTTTTGATTTGACATATCTATGAGCTGAACTCATGCCATCCATGACTCAGACTTACAATACTGAAATATATTTCATTTGCAGGGAATAAAACAGATTGTGCACCTTGTGTTTATCCTCATGCAGATATTGGAATGACTTCCACTCGTGTGCCTCCACCGCAATTGCAGATTGTCAAGAAGGAGCAGGACTTTGGGAAAAACTGAAATTGCAGTCCCGGAGCTTGAACTATCAGGGAAGCTTGTTTGAATTATGCTCCGGGGATAATGGAGTATCCAGAGTTTTATTACCAATGGAACTGAAGATACTGCTGATGTGTTTCACCACTTTAGTGGCTTGGCTTGTTTTTGAGTAAGAAACCTGAAGACCTGATCTCAAACAAGTTCCTAAATGGATTATATGCACCCCTTTTTCTCTTCAGCTGAATCAATTCATGTTTTGATGCACATAGACTTCAGAATTCAAGAATTAAGAAATTACTTTCTTAAATGGCCTTATTCTTCCCTCCCCCCCAAAAAAAAAAAAAAAAACTGAAGAAGATTTACAGTATAAATCTTAAGAATATATATATTTTAAGCATATTTACCAACACACAGTAATAATAAATAGATTATTTTAAAAGTTTCAATAGGTTCAATCTCATTAGAAAGACCCTGAGATCACAGCCCTGCTCTTTCACCCCCTCCCAGTACATCAAGTTGAAATGCAAACAATTCCACAGCACTGTATATTTTTCTATGAGGAGTTGCATTTGCTCATTTAAAGGTACAGAGCCTCTAGCATTTTTCCCTCTTTAATGACAGCAGAAAACCTGAACATCTGTCTAAAGCAAGACACACAAACTACATATTAAAATGGAGGGAACATGTTCGTTGGGAATAATAATGGCAGGAGAAGCGCAGATGCTCTCTTTTCTGTAAATCAGTCCTTGAAGACCACGGCCTGGTTATTAACACGTGCTGCACTGACGGTCCTAATCGTTCCCTGCAGGGATTGTGTGTCTATTGTGTGCACATCTGTCTTTTTGTTTGCTACATATGACATGAACAAAATAAAATCAGAACTGATCCAGTCATCTTGAGAGTTTATTCTGTAAGTGGGATAAAATATGAGTGGACAATTAAAAAAAGAGTTGCTTCAATTGTTTAAATCAGTATCGTTTGCATCTCATACATGCAAACGACTTGTCTCTGCAATGTATATGCATGATCCAGAGCAGAACATATAAGTAACTCATTAGTGTTTAATAATTCAGGGACTCTTCCAGACTCAGGATACCATCATACACAATAAACCACTCAGATTGACATGATCACTTTGCATGTTTTTGGCAGTAAAACTATTTTCACTTGGAGATTTTTGTTGCTAGAAAACATTATAAGCTTGTCCCCTCTTTGAAAACATTAGATAAGACCATGTGGTTAATTGTACATGTCATAAAAAAGTTCAGTATAAGTGAACGCCTCTGATGATAATCATTGTGTGAAATATTTCAGGCGTTGTCAGAGAAGATGATAGCGGGTGATATCTGAGGAGTCAGAATGTGCTCTTTACAAACACTTGCTATCTAGAGAGGACATTAATGCTCAAATGTATAAGAAAAAGTCTGCATCTGTTTTATTGAGCAATTATTCTTCTGTGCATCAAAAATGTCTTCAAATGCAAAATATTGGACTACAGCTAATCACTGTTGTAAAAGGCTATTGTTCTGTCATGTCTGAATCTCTCACCTCTTCAGTTGTATGGTTACGAAAGCAGTGAGTCCAGGCTCTGTTGTTAATAATGCAGGAGGTTGTGTGAGTAAATGGGGCAAACGGTAGATCCTATGTGGACCCTGTGGAAATGGAAGCAGAGCAGAGGATAAATAATACACACAAGTGACATGTTTTAATGCAGAAAGTCAAATAGAGACACTGAGGCTTTGAAAGCTCCTGCTCAATGCTTTGAAAGCCATTAAGACATTTGAAATGTATTAAATTCTTTGTGGATGTGCTTTAATAAACAGAGGTTAGTCTTGTTCTCCATCTGGCTTTTCATCTAAACGATAGAGCATAAATGTGCAAAAGTTATTTTATTGCTATACATATATATATATATATATATATATATATATATATATATATATATATATATATATATATATATTAGGGCTGTCAAACGATTAATCGCGATCCAAAATAAAAGTTTATTTCTGTAAAAACAAAATTTTATTTTGGATGCGATTAATCACCATTAATCGTTTGACAGCCCTAATATATATATATAATTAAATAAACTATTAAATTATAAACTATTAAAATATATTATATTAAATTATATATATATAAAGTGTCATCTTTCGATGTCACACAATGAGTACCACAGTGGGTAGCACATTATTATTTTTGCATTATTATCATTACATTATTTTTACTAGTTAAATATCAGTAAAAGATACATACTTTAGATCTGATTGGTTCCAATTTGAGTCTATGTTTTTTCACATAGTCGTGATAGTTTGATGCTTACCATCATTAAAGGAGACCCCATATGCCACAGCAGCCATGATGTGGCCCTGGGGATCTTCTGTGCTCTCCCCAGGCACAAACACTATCGTGGACAATAATTTTATGTTAGCTGCCCTATATAACGTTCATAAATGGTAGCACTTGAAGTGCACCTTGTGTAAATTGTATTTCCATTTAATATGTGCCTTACTGAAAGTCATTTTGCTACTGCTGCAAGTAAAAACTGAAAATTGCTTGTTTAGCTGCTAGAGATGGTTCATTTTTATGGTGGTGTCATTATACAATAGCTTTGTAAGGTTGCTTGTTTACAGGCACTTGGCACAATTAGGAGTGTTTTTTTTTTCCTTTTCAATCACATGGTCAGTGAAATTACATGCTTAACCTTCAGAAAACGTTGACAAAATTATAACTGTCTGGTTAACAGTTGCATACAGTTGAGAAAATCAAGACCTGTGGTGGGACAGATCAAAATTTGATGCCTTTGAAACTAGTTAGCCTAGCTACTTTTTATGCTTGGTTGATTATTATGTTATATAATGGCTAATTATACACAACAAATAGCTGACACAACAAAATATAGCCTAAGTATGGAAGGCTACAATTATATTTGTGTCTCTAATGATTTAAATAAAATGTAACACCAATGTATTGCGACCTACAGTTTGCCAAATTGCATCATGCAGGTAGCCTAACTGAAATGCCATAACTCTATTGTAGGAATGTATGTTGTGTCAGGTTGTGCAGCCACTGCCCGACGGATCCTGACACTAGACGGCGATGTATCAAATGGAGCATTACACGAGAAGAAGAACGATGACACTAAAATCAACATGGCGTCGTGCAGTCGGGCTCAAGTTATCTCACTCTACAGGATGCTTATGAAAGAGAGCAAAAAATTCCCCTCATATAATTACAGGTATGCCTGTACTTTTCGTGTGAAATGTAGTATATATGATATAACGCTAAATGTATATGTTCTCGCATTTTATGTCTCCTTTTGTCATTTTTAGTTTATTTTTGCGTATAGATTGTGAACACGTTTGGTCATTTGAATTATATGCGTTTAAAATCAAACGATTGCTTATCTACTGTTTCTTAACTAAAAATACTGTTTGTTTACAGAACATACGCACTTCGCAGAGTGAAAGATGGCTTCAGGGAGAACCTTCATGTTGAAAACCCCAAAACACTGGATATGCTCATAAATCAAGCTAGAGAGAATCTGGCTGTTATCAAGAGACAGGCAAGCAATGCCAGCTTTGTTTGATAATCCAGTACAGGTGTTTAGGGCCAAATAACAATTAAACTTGAATGACCTGATTCAAATAACAGAATTCATTTGAGAGTATTTAGAGTTACTAATAATTAATACATTTTTATGTTCTACATCTAAGACGGTATCACCTATCTGTTTTGTTTTTTTCACAGGTTTCCATTGGCCATCTGTATTCTGTCCAAAGGACTGTTGTTGAGAGAGAGCCTCATTTGTAAATATCTTCAGCACCAGTGTTCATATAGTATGGTTGTGAATGACAAATCTGTAAGCTACACTAGTTGACTGTCTGTGAAATTGTAATGTAGTAGAGTATACTGTAAATGTATGTTGATGTAAGTTGTTTCCAGCAAATAAAGAGCGTGGCTAGAATACAACATTTGAAAAAAAACTATAGCTTTGCAGGTCAACAAGACATATTACAATACTGAACATACGGGAGAAGATCCCCCTGCGCACTTTTAAATTGTCATATTGTCTAAATTATTTTCATGTGCAAAATGATGATGCATCAGACAATGTGTTGTTATGGGGAAAAGCCTAAATTAAAACATTGCTAATTTATTTGTCATAGTACAACATGTAAAATCGCTGGAGCTGCGGAATCATAGTAAAGCAGATTATTCTGTAAAGGAAATGTATTCTAGGCATATGAATATGTACATATTTAATTGCCCATAATTTTATTGAAGATGACTTGCACTCAGAAGGATTGTTCTATACATTTGAATGAATAGCAAAGATGTCACTCTGAAATGTATATGTAGCTCATGGAATAAAACATTTAAAACTAATAACAACATGGGGCCTTGTGTCTGTCTGCAAAACTAGTATTTTTTACTCCTCAAACCTTAAAATATTATTTTGTCCACAAATCCCTTAGACACAAAAAACTCTATTTAACTTATGTCACATATCACTATTTTCCAGAAAGACAAAATTAGATCAATTAACCTCAAAACTCCTTTAAATCAATACAAATACTAATGTTAAGATGGATTGACAAAAAATGATAGAGCATATCCATTCATTAAATGTGTTGAGATGGGACTTTGTGCCAAATTTTGCCAAAGTGAAAAAAAAAAATAGGTTAGGGAGTCACCCTACATGACATATGACATCAAAGCAACAGCAAACTACAACCATACAATGATCCAGTCAACTCCCAGTAGACAAAGTCAAGATCCACCCTACGTTTTTCTTGTTCGAAAGGCCTTTTCATTTGGATATTGGCCACAGAGAAGAAATTAGAATTGTGATTTCAGTTTCATGCTGACTTCAAAGTGTAGTTCTCTCCATCATTGTTGTCCCAGTATTCCCCAAGATCAGTCTGACAGTACACTGCGAAATGCACAGATGAATCTTTCTTCAAAAAGTGCGGCACGTCCAAAATAAAGTCGAACAGTTCCCACGGTAGCAGTTTTTCTTCATTCAGTCTTAATACAGCTTTAATATCCGAAAATGTCAGCCAGTTGTTTACAGTGTACCTGACCCCAACTTCTCTTGCATTGCTCTGTATCACTCTGATCACGCCCTTCACTTCAGAGGCAGTGATTGTGACACTTTCCAATGCGACTCCCAGACGGCTTGACTTCATATCAAACTCCAGCAAACGAATAGGCATGTCAAATGCTGGCACTAAACGTGCTGGAATCAGATCACTGCCATGTTGAAGCTCTTGGTTTGGAGGATGATGCCGGAGTCCAGATGACACATTGCACGTTTCATTTGCATCATCAGAGATGTCAAAGTGCCTGATGTTTGCGAGGTTCAGCCCCATCGTGTCTGCAAACTGAACTCTCTTTCCATGAATTAGATTCTTGTGTGAGAAAGATTCATCCTGATATAGATCTACAGGCAGAGATTTGGCTCTTTCCCTGTCTGTTTGGTGAGTCTTTGGTGAATAAGATGGTAATTTGTCATATTTTGATGTGTGTTCTGGTTCAGACAGACACTCGGTCCCGGCTGAAGTATCCTCTGACTGCTCAGTGTCCATCAGCATTCATCACATTGACCGGTGCAGTAAGGAACTGAGGAGCAGAAAGTCTTTTAAATATGAAAAAGGGACCTGTAGTCTTTACGCAAGAAAGATGCTTGACAAATACAACATGGACATGAGTTGCGTCACAGAAACGTCACCCATGTTTGCAACGTCACCCACATACACTTACATTATTAAGTTCATGTAATAATTCATATCAGTCTCAACTATAGCCCAAAAGCTGATGGACATTTTGTACCCTATGAACTATAATGGTTCATAGTGATAACATCCAATCTTTAAAGTCTCGTTAAGTTTTCTACTGTCTGTTATTCCAGAATAGGCTCTTTCAATCATTGTCTAGTGCAGAAACACGATGACGAACAGCAGAGGGTTTACAGAGTAAACAGATCCATGTGCTCATTCGTTTCGCCATGTGCGCACAAGCACATGGATCTGTTTACTCTGTTCATGACGCAACAGAATGTGGTAGGTTTTTATGTAAGCTAAAACGATATTCCTCGAGAAACCAGTCGAAGTGCGTAGGGGAAAGTTCAAGTTTTTTTTGCATTTCATAGGCCTAGCTGTCACCAAAATGTACAGTGTACTTTACACTTTGTAAATAAAAGATGCATTTGTATAAAAAAAGATGTATCTGTATTTTATTCAGGCCTATTTAAAGACCAATACTATATTATATTATATTATATTATATTATATTATATTATATTATATTATATTATATTATTATTCAGTTGGTTTTCTCCAGAATTTCAGTAAATCCATTTTAATTGAGAATACTATTGGCTATTGTCTTATCTACTTAGAGATGAGAAAAAAGAAAAAAATAGATTTTGAGTTATAAAGCAACATTAACAGATTTTTTTTAACTAACCCTACCTTCAGATTTCTTTGTCTAAGTAAATAGCACAATAGTGCATATCTAAATTCTTGTCCCAATTCATAGGTGCCACCTTCGAATTAGAGTAGGCGAACGAATAGACAAATCTTTTCCTATAATTTCCTTTCCTTTTTTTCTTCTTAATTTATCTTCATGGAATGCAGATTTATAATAGTCTAACTCAAAATCATATGTCAACTAAATCGTAAAATAAATATCCCAAGTCTAAACACAAAAACAGCCATTTAAATGAGTACAAAATAACTGCAGATTTATTAACAAAATATTTAAGCTTATCAGATACATTTAGCCAATCAACTAAATGTAAATTGGTCTTAATTTTGACAAGAATTGTAGATTTTATCAGACGTGTCACTACAAACGGGGAGATCTAAAAACATTTCATAAAACTGTAAGTTATATACCCATATTTACAAAAGCCAAGGTCAAAACAACACCTTTTTTTCTCAGTAAACCAACTCTGCACCCACGAACTGTTTTATAATACACTCTGTTTTATAATACACTCCGCTCTGCTGTACATAGATGTGCTGTAAGGAACTGACGTCAAATGTTTGCGACAAGTGAAGGTGGTGCCACTATTTTGAAACCTTATGCGAAGATGCAAAGTTATTTACTTTAATCAGATCGTTTATCTTTTTTCTCCTGCATTATCTCATAAAAAATGTAGATATTGCACATAGTTGTCAAAATGTCGCCAGAGCTGGAAAAGTTACCGAGAAGCCTGTTGGTATGCGAGAAATCAAACTTCTTGAATGAAAAGTCTCGGCATGACATCCACGTGTCGAAGCACAACTTTAATTACAAGGTGATTTTAATCATTAACGTTATACATCTGCTCAATATATTCATTTTACAGCTCATATTGTTTTTGGGTCGCGATAGTTTTAGACGGAAATGTGTCTCTTTTCAGATCTCAATGCTGATCCCTGAATGTGGGATCCTCCCTGCAAACATTAGCAATGTAATCAACAGCTTCAGCCCTTATTATCTAGTGCGGAATCTGCCTGTGTATGAACTACTGGAAGAAACATTCCTTGAGACACTTGTAAAGAAAGGTAGGAGGTAAAAAATGTGCGAATTTCCTTTGCTATTTTTGGTATTGAAATATATTAAAATATATATTTAATTTTTTAAACACAGGAAACTTCTATGCGCTCTCTTACAACACCAAAATTGATGAAGATAATTCCATTGCACTTGTTTCCAGTGGTAAGCAAGACACAGATTAACGTCTCTATGAATCTTAGTGGACGTAAAGATCCCATGAAATCAGTGGTTCTCGACCTTCTTGACTTTTTGATTTCTGCTATAGTTATGACAAAGCTTAATTTACATACTTATATTCATTTCATATTGTTTTTTTCCAGGTCAGTTAATTTTGTCTCTAGATAAAGACACATATGAACAGCTTGGCTTGGAGGGACAACCATCTCAGTACAATCACAAAAAGGCCATGAGATTTGGTAAATGCCTTTAGTCTTTCTGAGTAGCATGAAATGAAGGTGTTTAATCCTTGAACAACAACAAAAAAGTAGTCAATAAATATTACAATTATAAAATGTCTTTGTTTTGCAGTCGTGAAGCTGGACCTTACAGACAAAAGCTTGACTCCAGGCACCAAACGATACCAGAGGGTTCTGTCAAGTATAAAACACCGACTACCACTCAGATATGACTTTCTGTTTACTAAATACAACACAGGTTTGTAGCAAGTAATACATCATTACCGTCACTGACCTTTAACACATTTCTCAATTGCCTCAGCCTTTTGCATTCATGACTCTTTCAGGTGCAGATGAAGATAAGATTCTTTCCAAGCTGTTGTCCCAGTACACATACGAGGAGCACAAGCCTGCGTTTAGCCATCACATCCTGAAAAATATACCATGTCCCACTCTTAACCCATCAGATATACAGGGAGAGACACTGTCATGTGACCCACATCACTTCTTGGAGTGGCTTGGAGCTGTTAACTTGGACATCAGTTGGTGAGCAAAGTCTAGTACTATATCATGCTGTGCTCTTATATGTTTGTGATTTGTTAAATCTGTAAATTGGCTGTGGCACAAATTGATAATAATGAAATTACTATGACAATTTGATTCACAAAATGGAACTGAGTTCCTTGTGTTTTCAACTATATTTCTAAATGTAATTTTTTCAGTGAAAATGCTGCCGACAGTTTCCTATCAACATATGTGTGTCCAGAGCCCAAGAGTTCGGTCTATCAAGCGTTGCTGTGCACCGTTACTGGTTTTATCCCACCTGAGAATGTGTTTTTGGTGCTGCAAGAGCTAAGGTGAGACCCCTTCATTACCATCACTACCTATACTCCAACTTAATATGCAGACAACTTCAAGCAAGCAATTAATAAGATAATTCACAAGTAAACTCTTTTGTATGACTTGCATACCAAAAAGCATGTTTAAAGTACTGGATAATAACTTTAACAATCGTGCTATTCGACAGTACATCTCAAGTTATACTTTAAATGTATTAAATGGCACAAAAAGTATTCTCGTCGCTTGATAAACTTAAGATTGAGCGACTGTAGTCACTCAGACTATTTTAACGATTTGGAACAACATGAGGGCGAGTAAATACTATAGATACCGAATTTTCATTTTCAATTAGGTGTCTGAAAACTTAACGTTCAGTTTGCACTTGAGTACAAAATTTCCATAAGTGTTTAAGGAGATGGTTGCTTTATAAAAGAGAGGATATTTGTAACGTACAAGCTGTTTTTTTTTCTCTACTTTGTATCATCCAGGCAGTATTTCAATGAACCGAAGGCTACACCATGGGTTTCCCTCACTGTGCATGGATTTATGGATAGTCCTGTGTCATGGGGAGTTACAGAACATGGTTTCTTCAAAGGTGGTGAAAACTTCTACAATTTTGTTCTCTTCAAAAATCAGGACTACTGGTTACACATGGCTGTCGGTGCTCAAGATGGCTGCCCACCATGAAGCAATGGACATTTGATATTGAGGATATGAGACTGTTGAAATGTCAAATACAAACATAAATGTATGATGTTGGTTTTTATTCAAATTAAATTATAAAAGCACTATAGTGGGTAAAAAAAACCTTATAGTATATCAATTTATTTGGACCAGGCATTTCACAGCTGTTACATGTTCTGAAAAAAAAAAATCTTTACAGATTGTACAATTTATAGCATTTAGTATATCAACTATAAGAAATAAGCCTTGCTATTATATATATATATATATATATATATATATATATATATATAATCTAATTTGGACCAGCATTTGAAACTAAAGGCAGATTACATATGTACAGCAGCTATGCTAAAATTCCGAAAAAGAGGATAATATATATAATTTTGTCAGTGAAGTGACTGGAACGAAGCAATTTTTCCCCTCAGGTATAGTCTGCAATGTTTTACATCAAACTGCAACACCCTGGGTACAGAATTCAAAATTTAAAGGAGTTCCTGATGTTTTTGACTAGATCTAAACTTAATTGTGTATTTTTTTCCAGGTTATTAGATACTGAAATATCACAGATCAAACTAATATTTCATTGACATCAGTTTACATAACATCACATACAAGTTAGAATGTAGAAGACATAATTAATGTCACACTGCACTTCATAATCAAATATAACCTGCCACATTGTTTTAAAAAAGTAATTCAAATAACTGAACAAAAGCATTCAATAAGTATAAGAGTAAGAATGAAAACAATTCTATTTTCACAATCATAAATATAAATCCATAAACATGAATCAATTTTACAAAATAATTTGGGAAGGGAAAAACGTACACAACCATCTGTTATTCCAAGTTATGGAACCACTGCAGCAAAGTCTATCTATGGTCAATAAATACTGAATAGAATTAACAACATATATAATTTACACATTTTATTGCTGGGGCTGAGCTGATTAATTACTGAATTGAATTTTGCTTACCTGTAAAGTATTGAGTCAGACCAATTTAAAGCAAAAACTTTGGAGCAGAACATGAAATAGTGCATAGATAACTGTACCAGAAACATGATGTAGGACAAGATTTTCAAAACGAGAAAGATTTAAACTAGACGCTTCATTGCTAAAAATCATATCATGGGTTTTGAGAGGTAGAACTTTAGAATTGGGGAATAAAATATTTCTACAAAGTCATATTAAGCAATTTACGTGGACCTTTTCGCAACCCATTTTCCTAAACCTACCCCGTTCCCACCCACAAAAACAAAACTGAAAGATAGCCATTCCATTTAATAATAGTGCATACTAGCTAGTAACTACATACGTTTGTGATGGATTTCAGTAGGATCTTCCCATAAAGATGGTGGTTTAATCTCCAGGGCTCGTCTGATGATACAGCAGGCCAGTCTGTTTGAACCAGCAGAAAAAAAAGGATGCAGATTTAAATCGCCAGCACCCTTTTATTGACTCACGAGGAACATACCCCATTCAGTTTCATAATGTCATAAGTTATTAAATTAGAAATATTGTCAACATTTACATCAAAATTATTTGGTGGTATAATGTTACTCCAAAGCAAACAGTTTGTATGCCGAGAACATACAAACAAAACTACAGTTGAGCTGAATACTTTTAAAATGAAGCCAGCAAAACATACAACTGTTAACTTTGATACAAATAAATGTTAATTCCTACTAAGCCAGCGCCTTAAGTATTCATTTTGTTCACTTTAATGTATTAGTAGCTTTCAAGTCAAGAAAAGAACTGATGCTAAATCCCAAAGCACTGGTGTCATTTTCATTGCCGTCAATGTCTGATCTTCTCATCAAAATGACTACAAGGGGCTGACCGATGTAAATGCCTGAATATTCAGGGTCAACAACGCTTGAGATGTCTTCTAATTGATGTAAAAGTACCAACTAAAAAAAAAAACCTGCTACTGACTATAAAGTTTTGATAAAAATGGCAATCTGTTTGTTTAGGGGTAACCAAACTGAGACGAGTGCAAAATTCAACTCATTCAAGTCTCATAAGTCTTAAATTACACTGACATTACTCATCTTTCCTCAATCAGTCTGCATAGGAGGCATGTCGAAAAATAGCCCAAAACCATATTACCTCTATGACGAAGCAATTCAGGACTTCAGTCCAGATAAAACAGAGATTGAGCTGAAGGATGAAAGGAATTTACATGCATCGAGGCATTTTGTCCTTCACCACAGTGCCTAGAGAAAGATGTGCAAGATTCATCACAAACTTAGCAGTTAAGTCATTATCAAGTGTAGCAGAATGAGATGCTGCTTTCTGCAGTCAGATGAAAAGGAAATACGTCCTGGACGAAGATGAAGTTGCGGGTTAGACCACGCCAGTCCTCCACTGATGGGGAGTTCCATCAAAATCCTAGTAAAAATGACAAACCTCGTCTATATAACATCAGGCACTTGAGGATGGAGGTTTTTTTGACACCCGTAGGACATTTAATAAATTTAGAATTCATCTATTTTCTTCTGGAGATATTTGAGTATGGAGTCCATGCCCTGAGGAGAGCCCCAGACCCTCTTAAGTGCCTCACATTCCCTCTCGTTGGCCTGCTCCAGGGCGGCCCGGTTAATGTTCCTCACCAGTGCTTTGGACTCGCGCAGAACCTTCAGTGTTTCCGGCAGCATCACCATGACAAATTAACATGAGGGGAACAAAATAAGGAAGAAAAGGAAAAGAAGGCACATGACTTATGGATGTGGATGCATTGTGAATTTGTAAAGAAGTCCACTGTTATCGCAACTGCATTTCAACACAAAATACATAAATGTTCCTCATGACGTACTATTGAAACAAAATCCTCATGTCTCAGAAAGCTTTAAAAGACCAGCAGAGGATCTAACTTAATTCCAATTTATTCTAGAAAGACTATCAAGGTCAAATGCACATGATCTAAAATGAGACACCATAAAAGCAATAAAAATAAAATAAAAATGAACGGTTGAAGGGAATGTGTGAATGTATGCTTTGAGAAAATGTGACAGGAAAAAACAAAACAAATGAAAAGATGACTTACAACTGAATTACAAGATACTAGCTCCTTAATGCGAACCATGACTTCCTGTGGGAAGGTCCCTGGCCACAGAACCTGGGACACGAGTCCTTTGGCACAAGCTTCCTGAGCAGTCAACTTCCTCCCGCTGAGGAGCATTTCATTAGCCTATAGTGAAAGGAGAGAGAAAACGAATCCGAATGAAGAGACAATGAGAAAATGTCACCTTACTATTTTATTAGACATTTCAAACTTAACTCTTATGTTTAAAATTGTGATATTCCTTAATATAATGTCTTAACAAATTGTATATTTATTGTGATTACTTTAAGAAGTAGTAATATGTTGAGTTTTTGTGTATCTGAGGATTTTAATGGGGAATAGCTGTGGAGTGGAGTGACGGCAGAGGCTGAAAACACACGGTGCTTGAGTATGTGTAGTAGATGAATTGCGGAAAATAAAAGTAAATTGCCAATATAATCATTTGTCATTATTAAAAATAAAGCAAAGCAGAACATAAATTCACAGAGCCAAAGAGAATGATGGGCCAGCAGAAACCTTCTGAAATTTGATTTAATGTTAACACTAACTATTCTCCTCACACAGTATAAATGTGTTTAAAAGGGAAAATTGACATCTTCACCCTCTATTCAAATATTTTTAATAATTGTGTAATTGTGCCTGAAGTCAATTGTTATAATTGTGATGAACCCAATGAATTTATTTATTACTTCAATGAGCTCATTATTTCGGCCTTGAATTAATAGATTGTTAGATAACCGTTTGATTAGTATATGTACATTTCTGAAATACAAAAAAAACTTGATCACTCTAAATTGCATTTTCTGTAAAGCTGCTTTAAAATGATATGTTTTGTGGAAAGCGAAAGAAAGAAGGATTTATTAACCGATTATGATGTAGTCAATGTACACTTTTTACTTTGAGCTTTTTGTTTTTCTATGCATTTTTTTTGTTTTGCGTGGTAAAATAAAACCTTTAGCTGTAGTTTGTCTTATTTTGGCAAATCATTTTCAGATAAATACCTAAGCTAAAGTTAGTGTTTTGTTCTTCCCTCATATATTTAAAAATATATAAAATATTTTCCATTAAACACACCATTGAATGTGTGTGTGTGTGTGTTTAATGTCAAAATGAAATAAAGCCAAGTGATACGTCCTGGGGAGGTATTATATAAAAAGTTTTTTTGATGTGTATTTTACTTTGTTAAATTGTTGTGTTTATCAACTTTTTATTTGTTCGTTTTGGAATGCAGTAGAAGATTGAGTCACTTTTTTTTGTTTTTGGTTTGTCAGGGAGTGGAGGGAAGCATATGTTGTTTATTTTTTTTCTTTTACCTGTGTAGGTAAATGAGTTTTCCTTCCAATAGTAAGCTTCCTCTTTTGTTTGTTGTTTTGGCCTGACCTTCTTCTGAAGATTAAAAAGTTCAATTTTCTTTGTTTAAATTCAATAAATCATTTTAGTGTTGGCTCACATTTCTGGGGCAGAGGACTGAAAGGACATTTACGTTCTTTTTTTTTTTTATTTAAATTTGTTACCCTCTCCCCACCCTACACTGGGAGTAGATCGTAACAAGCGGTTTCAAAATATTAGGGGGTCCTTGGATTGTTCACAATGTACTTATCTTATAAATGACAGGTCATAGAAATAAATATTGATAAATGGATGTTAAAGTGTAAAAGCCTTAAATTAGTCTTTCATCCAGACCCACACTATCGATGTACTGACCGAAGCTACTCCCATGATGAGAGGGAATGTTACAGAGGAGCAGGCGTCTGGAGTTTGGCCAAAGATTGTGTAAGGAGTCTGGAACCAAGCTTTCTCATTGGCCCAGATTACATCACACAGGGGCAAGATAGACGCTCCAAGCCCAATAGCAGGCCCATTTACGGCGGCAATGATGGGCTTCTTGAACTGAATGAATGTGTTGACGAAAGTCCTGAAGACAACAGAAAACACATTGCCTTATCTATAGCTACTATTATAAAACTAATCACCAAAATATGATAAAATATCTTTTCAAGTATTTATATTCTCATAATTTTTACCTGATTGTCTCCGCCATTTTGATACTTTCTTTTTTCCTATCATCTGTGAGCCGTCTAATAAAGTAGATGAAGTCGAGGCCAAAGCAGAAGACGTTTCCCACGGCGCTCAGTAGAACAAGTTTACTGTCATCAGCTGCAGCTGTGGCCATGGCACTCTGAACCTCCTTCATTACCTGAAAACCATTCGAGTAAAGCTTTATTTATATATATATATTACTTCCATTATATTCACCATTTTGCTAGACGATCTGAAAAGTACTCTATATGTTTTCTGTGGTGTCAGATATTTTAATATTTCTATTGTTATAGGATGAGGATGAGGTATCAGATGATAAAAAGCAACAAGTTAAATGTCAGAATCCTTAGAAAGAGTCAAATTAGCATGGGTTATTTTTTACATGCAACTTTAATATACAATGCAATATATTTGGACTCACATCAGGATTCAGTGAGTTGTTCTCTGAGGTCTTTGTAGAAAACAGAATATGTGTAAAGCCATCTTGTTTCTTAACTACAATGTCCCTGTAGCGGTAAGCACTCTCAGTTTGACGAACACTGTAGCGCAGGCGTTTATCGAAAGTCGCACTGTCCCCAAACCGCCTTTTGCCTGTCAACCCTGAACTGCCCATCCCTCCTGCCGCACCACTCTGTGTAATGGCCGTTCCGTTTGCCGAAGAGGCTTCCATTAAGGTTGTCACTCCTATGAAACGACAACAAAAGCAAAAATGTATAAATAAAAATTATATAAATAACAATTAAAAAAAATACAACTGTATATTATCAATTTAATATATCCAAATCTACACTACATTCAGTAATATATATATATATATATATATATATATATATATATAAAATGTTTCAAAAGATTTCTATTAAATATCAAAGCTATTCTTTTGAACTTTGAAAATAAAAGAATCCTGAAAAAAAAAACACAATTTCAACAAAAAAAAAAAGTAAAAAAAATATTCAATGTTTCTTGGGATCAAATTAACATAACAGAATGATTTCTGAAGGATCACTTGACACCGAAGACTGGAGTATTGATGCTGAAAATTCAGATTTGTCATCACAGTAATAAAATACACTTTAAAATATATTCAAATAGATTTATTTGACACATTTTTAATGATATTTTACAAAATTTTTTACTGTATGCTGATTTGATCAAATAAATTAATTTGAGCTTTTAAGACTTATACAAAGATCCCAACATGAGAGTAAAATCAATACCATCCAAACAATATTATATCTCGTCATAATATTCGTCACAAGATCAGCATCGTCATAAATGAGTATCTGACTTCAGTCACTTCACGCAAGGACGTACCCTCAAAAATCAATTGAAGTTCTGTAGAAACACTTTTGTTTTCATTTATCAAGTGCTTGATTATTACCATTTATATCGTTGCTCCATGACTGGAAACACAAATCAAATTATACGAGTATGACTTAACACACTAAAACTCAGAACTAAAGCCCCCTCTCTTAAACGTCATAAGAATATAAGGTGTTCTCAATGTAAGTTAAACCGACTGTACCTTTCCCGTTTAATGTGCGGACAGCAGCTGGGGTAATGGGAATCTGTGGTGGCGGAAGGGCCGTTTGTGTCCTGGGCCTCGTGCCCATACGAGCTCGCTCCTCTCCTGGTACACGCACAGCTCCGGTGGGTTTCTCCAGCAAGGCCACTTCAGGGGGCACAGCATCAGGCTCTTGGCCTTCCTGCTCCAGACTGTGTGCTGCCTCGCTGGGAGACTCCTCGGTATCAGTGCGGCTGTTCATCGGGCTCTTTGGCACTAGGATTTTGATGCCAGATTTTGATAGGTCCATACTACGGCGCAGTGCGCTCATAGTGGGTGCAGCTGTTGGCGCTGCCGTAGGGGCCGTGTCAGTGACTGTACCCGTGACGGCAGTGCCGCTGCCTGTGCTACTCATGCCAGCCGAACGCTTGTTCTTCTGCTGCTGTGCGTCGCTGTCGTTTGGTGAGTGTTGTGCTGGCTGAAGCCGTTTTGTAGAGGGTGTGCCTGAGGTCTGTGGAGAAGTCTTCGCTGTGGTAGGATTCGCTGACGGCTGCTGAGGCCTGTTGATCTGTTTGCGGGCATTGATGTTAGTGTTAGTGCTGGGAGAGCTCCGCGTGGAACGGAGTAAAGTTCCGTCTTTCTGCTTCTCGCTGTGTTGCCGATTAAACTCGTGGATGAACTCGACGCAGCTGGACAGGTGACTCTCCGGCTCCCAGGTGTCTCCCTCAAAGCCATAGCCTCTCCAACGGACCAGGTACTCAGTCTTGCCCTTTTTGTTCTTACGCTTGCCAACTACTCTCTCCACCTACAGAGGAACACGCATGATCATGGAAAATTGTTAGCTTGTTATGAAAGAAATTAGAGCCCGACCGATAAAGAATTTTGAAGGCCTATACCGATACAAATATTTGTTGGTTTTAAAATCCGATATATCGGCCGATTTTTTTTTTTTTTTTTTTTCAGAAACAGGTAACAAAACATTAACAGATTTCCCTAACATTAGTTATTTGTAGTTATTATGAGTTTTAACTAAAATAATATGATGATGCATTTTAAAAGAAACTTGTTTCAGGTGGGGAGAAGCAGACAGGTGGGGAGAAGCATGTTAAATTGGTAGGTAGTGGGGTGTAATGGTTAAAATTACTCACAGTTTGGTTTGTTTCACGGTTTTAGGGTCCCGGTTTCGGTACGTATGTGCTATGTTTAGGGGAAAAAAGGACTACTTTCAAATAAAAACTGTCAAACTGATCTACAGTGTAGATCTCTGCTCTGCTGTCATGCATGCACCGCTCCTGGAGCACATTGCTGGACCGCATCCGTGTGCGGTGTGAGCGCTCTAACCACCATAGGCTCCAACCTATTAACATGGGTGCGGGAAAAATACGCACCACAAACACAAATGTGTGAAACAGGCGTTAGCGCAACAAACAAAGTTAAGTCTGACACAGAGTAAGGGATTCGTCTTTAGAAGAAATAACATTTGGAAAAACTTCAAACATGTTTGTTTGGTAAAATAAATATGTTGTAAATTCAAATCAGAGTGTCTTCCGTGTCTGGAATGGATGTATTCTTGAATCTGTAAGGTAACAATGATATAATAAGATAACTATAAGAAGATAAGATTGTTTGAAATGGGTTTGGCTAAAAGAAAATGTTGGTTTCGTCTATACTAATAGGTACGTATACTATATTGACTGGGTTAAATAGAATTGCATTACTAAAAAGAGACTAAAATACAATTTTCGTCAACTAAAACTAGACTAAAATATAATCAGTTTTTGTCGACTAAAACTAGACTAGACTAAAACAAGAATGACTAAAACTAATAAAAACTAAAATGACAGCTTGATACAAAGACTAGACTAAAATTAAAACAGGCCGCCAAAAACACTACTTGACCTTTTACATTCATTTAAGACATATCTGACTATGCTTACTAGAATACTCACAAAGACGTAAACAGTTTTTCAAGACAACTTGAAAGCAAACTAAATTTAGCATTCACGCCGCGCACAGTCTGAAACCGGGTTAATACATGGCGTATCCACACAAGCACAAAAGTGCATGGTCGCGTGCGGAAAAAATGTCATCGGGGTGTGGTGGGTCATGCGCTAAACTCTGCAGGACATTGGCCCTCCAGGACAGATGTTGGACACCCCTGATTTTAGACCTTTTATGGCGTTTAATTTGATCAACCTGAATTTAAGACTTTTTAATGACCCTTTTTTCAGAGAATAAAGTCTGTTCCTCACCCAAAGCCATCATGAGGGTTCAAAAGACTTTGAATTCAGCACAAAATATGAGTCTTTTTTTTTACTGTCCCAAATTATGACAAAACTTACCCAAACTGACACTTGTTGTAAAAGGTCTGAAGAGCGGATTATATCTTCCACAGGAGTAAGATATATAGGCTATGTTAGAATTTACGCTGTCAGAGAAAGTGAAACTATAATCACTTGTGTGTGTGAAAAGCGCTATACAAATTTGCCGTGCCTTACCAATTCTAATAACAAGCACAAACTGTGTTAAACAGCGTTTTTTCTACTTTACCACTGTGAAGAATGCAAATATAATAGGCCTAAAATCGAACCAAAGGAAGAAATGTTTAGAATAATCAACAAAATGGGTGAGACGTGAATGAAGATTTGGAAAAAAAAAATAAAATAAATAACAGATCCCATGTCCAGAGGAATAACTAATGGAATATTGTTAAATTTGCTGATAATCGGGTGACCAGATCGCAAAACATAATACAAAGCCGACAAAGCTTAAATTTATGGGCTCTCATTCCTCTCTTTTTCGGCATGATGCCTTCCAGAGAAGGTCCTGAGCATGTACTGTATGTGGCAGCCATCGCAGCTTATCATGCTCCGGTGGCTGGCCGGTCACTGGGAAAAAATTACTTGGTGGTACGGTTTCTGAAAGGAGACAGGAGGCTTATCCCCTCCAGACCTCCATCTGTTCCATCTTGGGACCTCTACACGGTCCTTGGGGCCCTGAAGGGCCCACCGTTTGAACCACTTCAGTCGGTTGATCTCAAAATACTCTTGCTAAAGACTGCTCTGCTGCTGGCATTGGCATCTGTCAAGCGAGTTGGAGATTTGGAGGCACTCTCTGTGACTGTGAGCCCCTCTTGTTTGGAGTTTGGTTTTGGCGACTCGAAGGTCGTTCTCAAACCCAGACATGGTTATGTGCCTAAAGTGGTTTCTACTCTGTTAGAGCACAGGTTATCACTTTATTGGACTTTCCCCCTTCCTCAGAGGATGGGGAGGCTAATCTTCTCTGTCCTGTCAGAGCACTGAGAATTTATCTAGAGCGCTCTGCGTCTTTTAGACAATCAGAACAACTCTTCATCTGCTCTGGTGGCCGGTCCAAGGGGGCGCCCGTCACAAAGCAGTAGAAATCCAGATGGATAGTTGATGCCATTTCTCTGGCATACACCTCAATGCGTCAGGTTCGACCTCTAGTCCCATTCGACTAGAGGCATTTTGAGTTGACAAAACCAAAACAATCTAACCAGGCTTTGTTGGTACCATGATGCTGATCATCAACTTTCGTTTAGGGGTTTAGGTGTAACATCAGTAGCGAAGAGCCAATCAAATGCTTAGAAAGAGTGAAACTGCGATTCATTTCTCACGAGAAGCAGATCGATTCACTTCTCTCCTCTGCAAAATATTACTGAAAAATATTAAGAATTTAAACAAATTTACACAGCAAGAAGAAAATAGCAGTCTATGAAAGAGGACAAAGAAAAAGTATTGCAGTGCAAGTTAAAATTGTGAAGTTAGTTTATCCAGTTGATAAAGGTATAGAGATAATTGAAGATTTAAGTTCACATGTAGGCATTTTATAGCTTTATCTATTGATTCTAAAGCGTGTTTATATTACATTCATATATATTTAGTAATTCCGTAAAACTCCATAATAATAATTGTAAAAACTTTTTTACATCTGTGTTCAATTGTAATAACATAAAATTCTGTCTGACGGGGTTGATGCGGATGAAGATGTCTGCTTACACATAAGCACGGCCCATTCAGTGACACACTCACTTATGGCCTGCATCAATAAAACCGAGCACGCGCTTTGCATACTGTGTGTCACACACATATGCTGCGTTCAAGTCATCTCGTATAGATCGTAATTACGAGTTGAACGCACTTGAACGCCACCACAATGTCGTAAATACCAGTGGGGAGCTCGGGATTTTCTTTAAGCCCCGATCTGTACGAGTTGGGGGCATGTCAGTGAGAAACGTTCATTCAACGTCTGTTGACGGTAAATTTAAACTGAATTTCAATGTTTACTCATTCACATTGTAAGGCTTTTTCATTTATAAAGCAAGCTCTCTGCACAAAATATGATATCATTGTAATATAAAAATTATACCTAATGATAGAGTTTATATTGGCTTCATAAGCTAATAAAAAACATAAAAAGAAAAACACATTTGATGCGCATTCTTTGTTCTTCATTTTTTTTATTAGAAGAGTAAACAAACCTTGCTGTATTTTCGTGCAATTCATTAAAAGAAGGTACACCGCTATTTTGCTCCGACGAAACTGACTTGAACGCACCTCACGTCATAAACACGACTTCCCACCTCGTACGTACGAACTTCCCAGGAGGACTTGAACGCAGCAATACAGCGGCCAGAGCCCAGGTTCAACCCGGCTCACGCCGCGTGTGTTTTAAATGTAGGAATTGTGCCCACAGTACAGCGCTCACCCCTACTCATAAACACTGTTTGCCCTGTGATACATGCTCACTTAGTGTTTTTTCCAATAAACACTAAATGTGTCTCTGGCACGACCCACATCAATAAAGCCGGCTCACGCCGCCTGTGTTTGAAATGTGGTAAATGTGCCCACTATTCAGTGCTCACCCCTACACAAACACTGTTTCCACCACTCAGAGTGTGCTCTGTGAGCAGAGAGCACACGCTTAGTGTAACACACACACACAGCGACCAAAGCCTGGGTATAATTTTCCCTCTAGCTTTGCATTTAAAAGCTTGAGAAATGTTACCGGGCGTGTCAGAGTGGGTGATAAACACTATAAGGCGAGGTTATTCACTGCAGTTCCCTCGCAGACCCCCGTGTTTCAAAACCAGGGTCGAAACAACAGTGCAGAACGATGTAGCGCACATCGCTACAAACTGCTACAAAAAGGGGCTGTAGAAACTGACTTATCAGTACCTTCTGTATTAGTAGACAAAGACAAGCAATAAATCATTGTACAGTATGGGAATCTTTTGGCAGCTCATGATCTGATCTACTCTTTTTTACTTATTAAATAATCTTAATAACACTTAAAATGTATTTAATTACATGTGTAAAATACAAATAAATAAAAAAAACATTTAATTAAACCAATTACATGTTTAGAATATTAAATGGGCAACATAAACTAATACAGCTTTAAAATATAAAAGCTAGTAAATAAAGTGGAACAAAAAAAAAGCATTACAAGCAATAAACAAAGAGTGCTTTCAGTATTTAAATGTAGGCTGTCTGAATGTTTTTCATTCAAGAGCTGGAGTGATTATCCCCCTTAAATTTAGATATGATAAGCATAACATTATACGGTCA
This sequence comes from Cyprinella venusta, assembly GCA_038021265.1. NCBI lineage: Eukaryota > Metazoa > Chordata > Actinopteri > Cypriniformes > Leuciscidae > Cyprinella > Cyprinella venusta. Next base: position 26,690,336 of record CM075870.1, on the reverse strand, counting down.
CTTGCGATGTATGCTTATTTAAGACATAACCGACTGTGTTTAGAGGATACTCACCAAGACCGGAATTTACATAATTTTCGCATGTTTTGACTGTTAAAGCTATATAATCCACGAAAAATAATTTGTTACCCGTGAGCTGTTTGAGGTGGCTTGTATATGTGCAGAAAAAAAACATCTCTCAGACAGCGTGCAAGTAGCATACTGAATAGTTCAAGATCGCGTGAATGTTTAAACTGGTAAGACCTAAAAAGACGTGCAAATGGTAAACTTTAGTTACTCATGATGCAATGCTGGCCCGATTATGCAAATGACTATTCCGCCTATCCCAACTCTGAAACATAAGTGTATTATTGACGCCTAAACGATTTCCTTGTGCAACACATGTTGAGAGATAAGAAAGAGAAGACGCAACATTGATGAATCAAAACATGCGGTTTGTGAAATCACGTCTCGCAGAAAGTTTTAAAATGACTGATTTGATTTTATAATCTGTGTGGATTAATTTACTACTACGAACCTACATGCTAAAGTAAGTCAATGTTTGCGGGAATTTCCCGCATTATAAGTGGGAGACCTGTGGGAATTATTTAAATTATGCGCAAGAAAATTATACTTCTTTTCTTTAAGTTTTACTATATCAAAAATATATTCTTTTCAAGCTTTTATCAATGTCTCCTTTAACAAGAATTATAACTTAATTTTTTACTATAAAGAGGTTCTCCAGTGTGATAACGTTTTTACTCGTGGACGTCTGGGTCTGACCTCCACGGAATTGAACGGAAGAAATAAACCGGAGAAGAATTTCACGTCAAGGAAGGTGGAGCCTCAACACACACATATTATGTCATCACCACTTTGCCACGGACCAATGATAGTACGAAGTTGTTTACCAACCAGAGTGAACTTTTCTGGAAAGTTCACCAAGGAAAGCTGTTTCGAACTCCTGAAACGATCTCAAAGTGAACTTTGTTTGGCCCTAATTTTGTCTAAATTACGCCACATAAGTTTGTTTCTTCGATTTCACAAAGTATATTGGGGCCTTTAGTTAGTTTTACAACTTTAGTTGTAGTGTATGTATGTATATTCTTTAGTGGAAATGTAGCAATTAGACAACTTGTTAAAAACATAGCTTGAAATTACAGACTTTGCACTTCTACACCATTGCTAAGTCTAACAACCTTAGAATAACGTCGGTTTTGTCTATAAGAATAATGTTACTGCGAAAAACTGAGAAAATTAATGAAAATTTTACTTTCAGAACCATTGCTTTCTAAAAAACTTTAGGCTACACATTTGTATTGAACCCCAAATATCCCTTTAATAAATAGACATGAACTATTTTCCTGATTTTACAAGGCTGTTAGCAATAGGCTATACTTTGGAAATAAGAAATGAAGATCTTGTTACTTCCATCACTCATAAGGTTAAAAGGAATAAAACTGAAGAGTAGACTGAACAGATTTTGAATAAATAAAGTCCAGCACCATCTCTTTAGTTTTATGATACAGTGGACCTGGAGTCAACATTTTGGGTGCAAATACGTAAAAAAAATAAACTAGCCTCTGTAATTTTACAGGTATGCTGCTGACCCAACACAACAAAAAGCACCTAAAGTTCAAAAAGACTTAGCCTATATCATGATCATGACTAACAGTTCTGGTATTGTCATCATCTGAATGGTGTTTGAAAATGGGGACATTATTCATACTTGTCTTTATAAACTGGTCAAACATGTTTATGAATCTGTTCTCTCCATCACTCCTTTGTATCTTCTTCACACCTTCACAAAGTTTTTGATCATCTTATTGATGAATTTATCTCAATAAGTACATCAATTCTAAACATATAACATTAGTCATTATATTCATTGGGCCAATTCTCAAAAGATGGAGGAAACACAGTACAACTGTATGCAATTCAAGGCAAGCGTTGATGTAAATAAATATTCATGCAGCATAAACATGCAATATGTATTGATAATTTAAAAAAAACCACCAGTTTTACACCCTGATAACATACCTAACGTTATAGTTGATAATAAAGTCAGAAAGTCAGTTCAAACAAGTGACACAAGACTTTCTAAATGCGAAATGATACGCCAGATTCTGTTTACTATAATAATATCACTAAAAATTAGGAATTATCTAAGTGGAAAATGAAACCAAGCAAAGGCGATCATAACACAACCCAGTTGGATAGCTAGGAGACAGGCAGGTTGAAAACTCTACAAGCGGATTTAAATTCACAGGTCCTGCTGGACAGAAGTCGAAACTAAGTTCCCGTAGAGCTGAACACACCATAAATGACCGAGTTCACTTTCAGCTGTCCCTGTTGTGTCCATCAAACCACACAGACCTCATGGTTAGCAGCTAGCTTGATGAAGTATCACTCTCCAAAGTGCCCTTCCTTCCCTCCCCGCCGCCTCATCCACTGCCTCCACCAGCATCTCTCCACACTAAACTCCACAAACTAACAACAAAGACGACACTGGCGCCACACTACTAGTTTAGTTTGCTAGCATGCAACATTACGGGTGTAGCTTTAACTAGTATTGAAGTGGATAAGTCAATTGTTAAGACTGTTTGCTAGTGCAGTCCACACGAGCCTTGGGACGCGTCGTCTATGTGCAACTACACACACACACACACAAATGTAATCGATTAACTGCGTCTAAACGGGCACGAACGGTAAAATCGCCGACATTCACCTCGTAGAGTTCCTCCGTGGCCATCATGTCACGATAATCTTCGACGTTGTGGCAATCCGTGAGGATTGTAGACACTTTTTCTCCTCCAGTTGCAGTTGTCTTTTTTGGCCTCTCCTCCTTTTTCAGTTGGTCGGGTGAGATGTGCTTGACCCGCACCGAGGATCTCTTTGCGGTTTAGTTCTCGCACTCAACGTCTATCCAACAACATTATAGTTCGGATAAAGCGTTTCATTCCCGATTAAGTCCAAACGAGCACTTTTGTCGGTCCAGGCGGCGATTTTCGAGAGTGTTACCGTAAACTAGTCTGTAGGCAGTGCTGATTGCGCGCTCGCCTGCTCTCAGTTCTGCCACACAGGAAGTCTCAATCGAACGCAGATTAGAGTCGAGATGAGTTTGCACTGCCTGCAACACTTGATAGAGCTGTTTGTCGACGGTCATCTGTGTTTTGCAAATCTTTATCGGTGTTGATTTTTTAATGAAGGTCTAATGGAACATAACTGACGTAAGTTCGCAATAGTTTAAACAATAATCCATAGCTTTACGTGCCAGGTGAGTTTAGCCCATGACTCAGTCTAAAACATTTCCATGAATGCCATGTTCCCCATGTGTCGTGTAGCCTACGTTAATGTTTTTTTTTTTTAACTTGGCAGAATCAGTATCTAGGATATTTTCGTCTCATTATTCGGCTTATATATTTAATAAAAGAGATAATGAAAATATAAATATTGTTATTTTGCAAAATGTACTGCCCAAATGAAGATAGCCTAGTTGTTTATACAATTTAGATAGTGAAAATAGCCCAAAAAACTGATATGAACATTAAGTGTGGGATAGATATCAGTCATCGATTTATTTTGAAATAAACCTCACTGTAGATTATTATACACCTGTTCACAAATAAATAAATGAACATGAAATAATGACTTTTAGCTGAAAATATAATCGTTTATAATCTGGACTTATAGAGGTTTCCCGGAGCTTTCAAAAGCATTGTGAGCTAAGTTGATCATTGGTGCCATAATGCTTTTGAGAAATGCAGTCCAGGACAGTCACAGTGGCCACTTAGAAGAAATATTTGACTGCTAAACATCTCCTCTGACAATGAGAAAAAAGTATTATAGAGCCATGCAATGTAAATGTTTCCTTTGCACTTACATGTGTAAATGCAAGCTCCAAGGACTTTGAAAAGTACTGCCTAATCAGGATGAGTATTATTTTCCAAGGTATTTCTAAAGATCTCATAAAAGGCTGCAGATTTAAAACAAATGATATATGATGAACATCAGAAGGCTAATTACCGTAAGAGGGATCCCATGAAGTAAAGTTATGATGCAGTATTTAGCAGATTAAACTCCTCTGGCTAACTGTAAAAAACAAAACAAACAAACAAAAAAAAAAAAACACGTAAAATAACGGTAAAACATCTGGCAACAAAGTTGCTGACCACTCACCATCAAATTACAGTAAAAAATCTTAAATTGATTTACAGAAAGATGTTTTTTGAAAACAGATATTTACAACATGTCCTGTTTGTACAGTCAAACTGCTGTAGAAAAAAAATCTCAAAAAAACTGATTTGATGTGACTAAACGTCACTGCATCAGCAACTATACAGTTACTGTCTGTTAAATAAAGCAACACACAGCATTTCATCAGCGTTTCTCTGCTCATGCTGGACTGAAGCACAGGTATACTCTTCAACACAATGGTGACACACAAAACATACCATACAGAAACACTTTAAATCCCAACAGAACATTAAACACTAACAGATCTCTCAAGATCTCCGCATCCTTACTTATTACAATCCAGACTTTATTTCTCACATACTAACATTCTTATTGAGAATTAACAGGTTTAGAACTTGATATATTATTGGAAATAATAAAGTCACCATGATGGAAATCAGTGTTTGCTTTAGTTGGGCTCTTGACCCTTTAGTTTTAAAATTACTTCTCCTCTGACTACTTTAACTGTGTGTTTCTGATACATTTGATAATGTAGGAATCTGAGAGAAACTCAGATTAAATGGTCAGTCACTTGTTACTGATAATAGTCTTCATGCTGTTGCCTGCTTTATTGATGTCACCTAAATCTGAGTAAGACGTTAAATATTAGTTGTTAATTTTGCATCCCAATAAAATCCTGCAGTGATGATACTCAGATTTTATGTCATTATGCAGAAATATTTTGACAGGATCATAGACTCACACAGACATCAAGAATTGAATCAGTGTATGAATCACAACAATGGTGACAATGAAAGCAATTCTGATCAACTCTGAATTATTATAAAGTCACAAAAAGGCTTTGTTGATTATCACCATTGTTAAGATTCATGTTGAGATTCAAGTCTCTATACTCCTAACAAATAAACCATCTCAAAACATTTTCTTTATAATATATATTTTAATTTAAACTTCACATGGTTATAATACTGATGCCACTATATTTCAAGGGTCATGTGAAAATTATGACATTAATCATAGACTTCATAGGGGTCATAGGGCTGGAGCCTATCCCAAATTCTTAGGCCAGAGGCAGGAGAAAGCACCCTGGACAGATGGCTAGTCCATCACAGGGCTCTCTTTTGGTGCTTTTCCACTACACAGTACCGACTCGACTTGGCTCGCCTTTGTTTGGTTTTCCACTTTGTAAAAGTTGTACCTGTACCTGCTTTCGGGTACTTTTTTTGTAGACTTACCCACGAGTCGAGTCGAGCTGGTCCTGGTAATGGAAAAGCGCCATTACACTCTTGTAAACTGGGGTATCTGCTCTTCTGGTGTTGCCCTGGCTTTTGTGCCTCCTGACTGCTCCCTACAGATAGACATGAGTTGAGTTCCAGACCCTCTCACTCTTTCTGAACCAGTGGTCCATAGCTGGAACTTCTGAAGGCTCTCTTGACCCGGGAAACATGTGAGGTTGGAAACCGTGTACTCACCGAAACGATGTGAGACCGGTGGTAGGTTGTCGAAGAATGTTCTGAGCTGACTCGGCCCAAGTAATGCAAAGACTTCTGCTGTGTTGGTGACTGCAGCAATATGACCTCAGAAAGTGGCTGATCTCCTGTATCTTCCGTTCTCTTTGTCCATTGGATTGTGGATGGAAACCTGAAGACAGTGGCACAAAGTAAGAGCTGGAAAAATGCTTTACACACCTTGGAAATTAATTGTGGGCCTCTGTCAGACACAATGGGCCCTATCTTGCACCCAGCGAAATTGGAAGTATCATATTGTATTTTGCACCAGTGCAAAGCGGACTTTTCCCTCCACAGATGTACCCTAGCAAACTAGGGAATGAACTTGCGCTCCCTGGGGCGGTTCAGTGAAAAAAAGGAGATAATCCATGGTGCTATTTTGCAGTTCCAGCAAACAATTGTGCCACTGACCAGAAAAAAGCTAGTCTAAAGTTAGTGGCGCGTTGCACATACATTCAGATGCTATTTTAAGTGCGCATGCTTGGCAATAATACAGAGTGTGAACAACGCACATACACTGTAGATGATTCTCTCATCAACATAGATGCATTTTACTTTTATTACTTACTTATTTTCCGATGACGATGGTAAAAATAGGCATAAAGCTTACATATGATGTAGACAATCCTGGAACACCTCATTCATAAATCCATTGTAAACTGAAGGTGAGTTGGACAGGCCATACGCCATGACCAAGTTGTTGTGGTCTGCGGGTGTTATGAAGGCAGTCTTCCGCTCATATCCCTTCCATATCCAAATGAGGTTGTACAAGCAGGGAAGCAGGTACAGTACCTGCAACAAAATAGTAATAATTTATTGGTGATGAATAATAATTCATCCACCAAGCAATGTAGTTCTTCAGCTAGGCTATGTTTAGCAGAATGTCAAACAACACAGACACAGTGACACAATACTAGCGTAAAGAGGTTGTCAGGGTATTTTACGAAGGCTTCAAACACAGCTCAGCAAATCCCATCAACTGTTTTTACCCATATTCTTCAAAATATCCTCTTTTGTGCTAAGCAGAAGAAATTCATATGGGGTTGGAACAACTCGAGAGTGAGTAAATGACACATTTTTCGTTTTTGGATGAACCATACCTTTAATGAGCTGATAAGTTTAGCTATAAGTTATAATATTGAAAGTAAAACTTATACTTCCTGTTTTACATTTCCATTTAGCACAGCCAAGGGTCAGACTCGGCAAACATTTAAAGGAAGTTTACAACATTAGGCACTTTGCAGCTGACAGAAGCATGTAGATGCTGTTGAATATCCTTATGCGTTTTATTTTGGATAGTGTAAGTTAAGTCATAAATTATCTGTTGTTCTTCTTTCTTTAATCACAAGCTGCTGTACCACAAATAAAACAAGCTAGAGAATTTCATAGACATTTTAATCTTGAAAATGTACACATGGTCACTTGTGGACATTTGATTATTAGGCAGGTGCATCCAACTTTGCATTTCTTCTTCATGCAAAGTCTTACTATCCAGTCTGCAGCATTTGAAAGTCTTCAGGCAATGTTGGTCTCTTTTTGTTGGACCTGTTCCCGGAGCTGGGATTTCCACCGTCTACTTCTTGCATATTGAATTTAGACACTATTTAAACATGTTGATTTCCTATTGTCTCTTGCTTGAGAAAGTATAGGTCTTCCCCTCAAATGTGGGTGTAACAGTTTAAATGAACCTGGAAAGCCCCAAAATTTGCCATTTCGTCTCTTGAATACATGGGTTATTATTAATAATGCTTAAAGGGATAGTCCACCCAAAAATTAAAATTATCCCATGATTTGCACAAGTCATCTGTATATGACATTCTTCTTTCAGACAAATACAATCAGAGCTATATAAAAAATGTCCTGGCTTTTCCAAGCTTTGTAATGGCAGTGAATGGCCAAATGTTTTGAAGTCCATAAAACTCCATCTCGGAAAAGATACAAAATTTTTTAAAGAGGTGCCGGGTAAAGAGATTTTAAAGAGATTTTTCTTCGTGATCCCATGTTTCAAACTTTAGTTAGTGTGTAATGTTGTTGTTAGTAGGCTATAAATATTATCTGTAAAATTATAAAGCTCAAAGTTCAATGCCAAGCGAGATATTTAATTTAACAGAAGTAGCCTACATCGAACGGCCCGTTTGGACTACATCCCTCTACTTCCTTCTTTAATGACGTCAGTAGAACAAACGTCTGCCAACAGGAATGCTCCCTCAACTCCTTCAACATAACTTACTGTGTATACTCAGCTCTTACGGTGATTTTCTGAAGTAAAACTGACGCTTCATCTTTTGTGTGATGTACAATAAAATTTGGTCCGAAACAGCAGACTTGTAGGCTATATGAGTATGAATAAATAATGGATGCATACAAGAATATGACAAATACGTTATAATAACCGTAATTAAACTACTAAACTATACCTGTTCCATCTCTATACAGCACTCTGACTCGTTAGGCATTATTGTCCGACTCGAAATGAACACTGTTACTGAGAGTTTCTGACATTTTCATTATTCCCTGATATGAAATTGTCCTGACAGACTGAGCGTGAGCCATAGGCGCCAGCTCATGAAGCTCCACCCCCTGTGCTGGCAGCAGCATCAGCTTATTTGCATTTAAAGGGCACACACTAAAATTAAACATGCTGTAAAAAATGGTCTGTTGGGTATTTTAAGCTGAAACTTCACATACACATTATGGGGCATCAGAGACTGTTTTTACATCTTGTGAAAAGGGGCATAATACGGGACCTTTAAAAGACTTACGTTGAACTTTCAGCGTAGCAACTTTGCAGATACTTTTCATGTACCAACAACAACATTACACACTATTTAAAATGAAAAAAGTGAAATCGCAATCAACCTCCTTTAATATAATTCCGATTGTATTCGTCTAAAAGAAGAATGCCATACACCTAGGATTGCTTGATGTTGAGTAAATCATGGGCTAATTTTCATTTTTGGCTGAACTATCCCTTTAAGTTAGCTTTAACATATTCATTGTCAATATATCAAATTTCACAATGCACATCATAGTCAGGTATGTAAATTAAAAAATAGACAACAATCAATTCATATTCATGATTTCCTTCTAAAGTTGTCTTTTGAAGTCTGAATGTTGGGAACACTGCACTGATTAACCAATCGCAGTAACGTTGTCACTGCAGGAAGGCACATCATATTTCCTAATAGTCTCTGTAAAACTATTCAATCCATTTGAGTAATTAAAGCAGCTCCAGCACCTATGCACAATTACAAGCACCTATGCCAAATCATCACCAAATATTATAAGTGGACAAAAATAAATGGGTTTACCTGCAATATAATTTATTGTGTATTATATATGTAACAAAATATAAAACTATATATAATATATAAATGCATTAAATAATACTCTTCAGTGGATCATTTAAAGTGTCAGATAGTTCCCCAAGGATTTTTTTTTTCATTCATCAATAGAAATGATACAGAAAAATATTTTTAATGTGAATAAGTCCAGTAGGTGGCAGTGTGACTGCGCTTCAAAGTGGCTTCAAACCATGTTTACTGTAACATGAATTGTAACATAACATAAATTGTAACTTAAAACAAAAACAGAACATGTGAACTCAACAATAAATATAAATTATATAAATATAAACTGATGATTCACTCAGCTAAGTTTGTGGGAGCGTTTCCCCCAATAAATAAGCCGTTTCATACTTTTTTACGAATTAAAAAAATTGTATATTTTATAGGGCTGTCAAACGGTTAATCGCGATTAATCGCATTCAAAATAAAACTTTGTGTTTACGTAATATATGTGGGCGTAGTGTATATAATTATCTTGTATATATAAATACAAACACATGCATGTATATATCTAAGAAAAATCTGAAAGTATATACTTTATATATATTTATACATAATTAATATTATGTATAAATGTAAATATTTGATATATTAAGAACACATTTTTCTTAAATATATACATGCATGTGTTTGTATTTATATATACAAAATAATTATACACACTACGCCCATATATATTACATAAACACAAACTTTTATTTTGAATGCGATTAATCGCGATTAATCGTTTGACAGCCTTAATATTTTAACAAAATTTTACCGAAAAACGTTTGCATATTGCCTTATAATTATTAAATATATTGTTGTTTGTACTTCTAATATTAAAGTATAGTAAGAAAAACTAACAAAGTATACTATATATATATATATATATATATATATATATATATATATATATATATATAGGTAGTAAAGGTAAGCCACATTACAATTTAGTTTTTTTCTGTATCATTATTGTCCTATTAAAATTACAAACATTTTACTGTGCAGCAAAGTAAAAATAGATACATACAAGAAAGCTTTAATGTATTTCATGTAAAATTCAACAGCAGAACAAGTCATTTTCTAGCATGGACAGTAGGACAGTAGAATAGACTGTTTTGTTCTCCCCGGTGACTCTGCGTCATGACCGTTAGGTGGCGTAACGTGGCATAATTTTGGTCGCCTCCAAGATTTTGACACGAGGAAGAACGTTTTCCGCCTAAGGCGGGGTCACCGTCTCTGTTGGCAAAGTTTGGCTGTTGAGACTGAGAGCGATCGGCAAGATCAACATAAGTAGATCGAGTATAAATCACGAATCGTCCGTTTTCTATCGCTTGCAGCCGGGTGAGCGTACAGTGTCGCGTGCGGCTGACGTGATCTGACTGCAGTCATGTCCGAGGACCCGAGCTCTCAACCTTGGTCTATCGACAAGGATGACTATGAGCTACAGGAGGTGATCGGTGAGCTAACCCATCACACATCAGCATCTAGATCACAGGAATGGCAGAATAACGGAGAGTAAGACATATGTGTTAAGATCTCTTGGGCCCAGATGGTCTGTGTTATTCCAGATCTCCATCAGTAATTGAGTCATCGCGCCTGGAAGATGTTCAGTCTGTATTAGCCATGCTAGCTAGCCACCCGACATGCCAGCGGATTGTAATGCTTGCGGACAATGGCTGATTTGCTGATTGATTTGAGGATTTCGATGTGATGTATGATAGGACATTATATGTGGTGCTTGGTGATTAAAGAAACATTACACTTGACAACTTGGTTGCTGTCTAGTTTGGTGTCAAATTGATTCAAATGTTTTCTAGATGAAAGTTTGGACGTATTATGGGAACTCTTTAACTAAATATTTAACTTCTGATCACATAATCAGAGCTAATTTTCTTGTCCTGGGACGTTTATATTATGTATATTTTCCACTTCCCTTTGGCAGAGGAAGTTGTCATTAAGCAGAAGAATAAAGACATATGAAAATGAATTGTTTGAATAGAAGTGTAATAGAAGTTTTAAGTTATTAAATTTAAAGACATTTAAAACACTAGTTCATTTTTTACATCATCTGTTTGAATTGGCATCCGGGGCACAATTTAATAAACACCCCATTATATTGTTTAAAAAAAGGTCTCAATAGCTAATTTCATTTATGCAATGAAAAAAGACCATCTGTCATCTTCTCTAACATTTCATTAATATCTTATTTTATATGCATTGTTTGAGTCTTTTGGTTATATCACTAAATTTGCTATGTTTTTACTGTTGTATAGGGAGTGGAGCAACAGCTGTGGTCCAGGCGGCATATTGCAAACCCAGGAAGGAGAAGGTGGCCATTAAACGCATCAATCTTGAGAAATGTCAAACCAGCATGGATGAGCTCCTGGTAATGCTTACTGCTCATAAAATAAGACAAACAGTGTTTGATTAGATGATGAAATCTCAGTTTAAACTGGTTATTTGTGGATGATAGTTTCGTTGTCTTGTTCACTGTAGAAGCAAAATGTGGATTGGACTAAAATCAATCTTTCCCACTTTTACAGCATGTTAGGTTTTCAAGTTAACACACAAAAATATACTGTACCTGTATGTATGTGCGTGTGTGTATATATATATATATATATGGCCACTTTATGGCAGAAATGCTACAGCTTACTGTAATTTCTTGAAAAAGAATATGTGGACATCAAAACATGCAAACTCAGAGCGAGGGTTTAATTTTTATTTTGAAATCGCAATTAACAGTTTCCATATTTAGAAACATATTGATGTATTCTGTTGTTTTGGCATAGGTTTATAAATTATTCGCCTTATTTGCCTATTATGTTCCCAGATGAATGTTATGAGCAACTCAAACTCGCAGAGATGGAGTTTGAGACACTTCACGTATGTAAATGTTATCAGCTCATGTGGAGCAGCATTTACTGTGAACAAAACCTTTCTGAGACGCACGCAACATACACACATGTAAATAAAGTGCATATTAAACCTGCGGGGCATATACTCTATTTGCTTTTGTGAATTCACAATAGCACTCTGCCATGGTTTTTAAATGGTTTTAATACATCACGTAGGCTTAGAAAACGGTCATAATGCGGTTCATGGATTCTTGTCTGTGGAATGCGCCACTTCCAGTATTTTGCTGGTTTGGCCTACTTGGGTACATTGCAGTTGAGGATTTTTTTAAAAATTGAGTACTCAAATTTAATCGAGGTATTGTGACAGCCCTAATAATTATCTATCTAAAATGTATATCCTATATTACATTTTTTTTAAATGAATATTCCTGAGTCTACACAGAAGCTTTACATTATGTTAATAATCTTTTAACAAAAATAGATGGGATAGATAGATGCAAACTCAACAAAAATACTAATACTAAAACAATTTTGTTGTCTGCAAGCACAAATGACTGTCAGTTTTAGAAACATTATGCAATGTACCGGTACATCTGCTTCAGGGTCTGTTCTGTTCAACTCGGTTAATGATTCAGGGTCACGCTCGTGATGTAACCTGGGTCATGTGCAAGGCAACCACATGTCTGTCAATCAGATGAGGATTAAACTGGCAAAGACACAAGGAAAGACTTTTCTGGTTTGTGATTAAATTATTAGAGTTAGAATGTCCTATGAGACGGGACTATTTTACTAAGTTCTGTTGCATAAAAGTCATCAATGGCCTTAAACAGATAGCCTTATAGATTTAAACAGTTCAAGTTCCTAACTTTTTTTTTGTCTCCTTTATTATTTTTTTAGAAAGAGATCCAGGCAATGAGCCAGTGTCATCATCCTAATATTGTGTCTTATTACACCTCCTTTGTGGTCAAGGATGAGCTTTGGCTGGTCATGAAGTTGCTTAGTGGTGGTGAGTTGTTTAAATGCATGTCTTGAATAAATAAAGACAAAAAGAAAGTTATTAACTGGTCTTTTAAAAAAAATAAAGTACTTCATAATACAGTATCCTTCCACTTGCGTCTGTTTTCAGGCTCAGTTCTGGATTTTATCAAGTACATCATTTCTAAAGGGGAGCACAAATCGGGTGTCATGGATGAGTCCAGCATTGCCACCATACTAAAAGAGGTGCTAGAAGGTCTTGATTATCTGCACAAAAATGGTCAGATTCACAGGTAAATGTATATGCCGTGGTTTGTTTATATAATTACGTTTATCTGTGCCTTCCATTGTTAATTTTGTTGAGTCATCAAGCAGCACACTGATCTGTATTTCTCTCGGTACAGAGACGTGAAGGCTGGAAATATTCTTTTAGGAGAGGACGGCTCTGTTCAAATTGCAGGTGGAGTTTCACTCTCAATACAATCTTTTTTTTCTTCCAACGATTTTTGACAATTACGTAGCTTAGTACGAGATAAGTATAATATACATATATATATATATATATTTGTGATTATGAATATTCTTGTTTGCATATGCTGTTAGATTGCCCTCGTGTTTATTAAGGGGGTCGCACACCGGACGCGCCGCGTCGCGTCTAGGACAAATCCAGGTATCGCACACCGGACGCGCACTTTCTCATCAGTGTATGGCCAGCAATATTGTAATGTTTAATGACAGGAAATGAAGATAATGTCTGTTCTATGTTATTATTGTACTGCACAATTAAATACAATTTAATTTGCTGAGTCTGCAGTCTGAAAACTTTACCTCAGAGCATCCGTTAACTGAATGAATTGAGAATCTCACCTGAAAAATCCAATAACATCAGCAATTGTCATTCAAGCAGCTGATTTCTGTAAATGAATGCCAAACTAAATGTATATTGCAGCATAGGGCGAAGTCAGGATCCATCAGCAACGATTTGAGACAAAAATAATTTAATATATAAAACTATGTAAATGGCGCTCTGTGGCGCAGCAGGGTTTTGAACACGGTCCTGAGCCGTCGCTGGGCGCCGCGGACAGATGCCGAATGGCGCCGCTAGTGTGTGTACACTCAGAGAATAATGTGTTCGAATTTTAAAGACGTGGCGCTGCGCGTCCGGTGTGCGACCCCCTTTACTCTATGCGCAGCAGAATGTTATACTTGGAGGGAAAAAGTGGTTTCTTTTTTCATTAATAAATGCCAAAAAGGCGAGATATTATTTGATTGCCCTGTCAAACTCTGTAAATAACTTAATACAGTGATCTTGGATCAGATGATTAATAGTTTTGTTGTCTTTAAAGACTTTGGTGTCAGTGCCTTTTTAGCAACTGGTGGAGACATGACTAGAAACAAAGTGAGGAAGACATTTGTAGGAACTCCATGCTGGATGGCCCCTGAGGTGATGGAGCAGGTTAGTGTTGTCCCCGGCTGTTCCTACTAAGCCTTTCATACATTTTGGAAACTGAATGGCTTTGTAATGAGAGAATTAAAATGAGCTTACCCCCTCGCAGGTTAGGGGTTACGATTTCAAAGCTGATATCTGGAGTTTCGGGATCACAGCTATTGAGTTGGCAACTGGGGCTGCTCCGTATCACAAATATCCTCCAATGAAGGTGAGCAGCAAGTCACTGTTTGAATCCGTTTATGGAGAATCTGCAATGAAACAATGCCATTAGAGTGCTGCAGAATTGAGTAGGCATTAGACTTCCAGTTTCATCAGTGTTGTTTAACGAGATTTTGCTTAAATGTCTGAAATAAGGTTGGTGTTGTTTGCTAAACACAAGCTCAAAGTGTTTTCATGTTTTATTTTATGACAAAATACATCAGTAATATCCTCTCATTGTTTTAAGCTTTTATGTCTTGAAAATGGTGGTTGCTAACAAGTGGCTAAATGGGACCATAGAAGGACGTTAATCATTCTCAAGCTGAGCTAGAAAACTCATTCTACTTAATCTTACAAACTATTGTATTTCAAACTTTCCAACTTTCCACCACTAAGCTTTGTAAGCTTAGTGGTGATGACTTTAAAGTCATGCTAGTCATGTTAGCTTTAGCTTTTTAGTTCTGACAATTGTATTTAGGCTTCAAAATTAATTTGTGAAGATTAGCTTGAACTTGTAAGAAAGTTTTTGTCAAGTTTTGTAAGATGTTTTTTGTCAGGAAACCAGGGTAATGCTAACTTATCAATGACCTAACTTACAGTAAAACATCATCTCTGCACTAGGGCTGGGCGATATATCGAGTTTGTACGATTATCGTTATCTTTTTTGAAACGATATTTTGTCCTAAACATGACACAAGCTTGTATTAATTGCGTCAAATCACTAAGATACAGTTAACAAGTTTAAAGCAGCTTGCCGCCCTGTCAAATGCTCTGACAGACATTGTGTTGCTGACTGACGCTGTTTAATGCGTTTGAGATGTGGTGCTTTCCTCAGTGCTCAACTTACATTTCACAGGTATATTCTCCATCTGTAAATGTTAGAAAGTAAAGCAAATATGTCCATTTCACAACAAATATGTCCATGTCAGAAGAGGACGAGCTTCTGCAAGTGAATCTCCGCTTAAAATTCATGCTTCCTCAAACGAGCGCCGCCGCGCGCATGCGCATGAATAGTCCTACGTACTACATAGTACGCGATAATTCTAACTAAAATAAACATATTGCTAAAATATTTGTTGTTGGAGAAAATAAATGCGCCATATGTGGAATTTTAAACCTACAAGTATATATTTTTAATGAAAGTGATTATAATGGGGTTATCAAATGCAGGCTAATATAATTAGTTTGTGCTTTTGTTTTTATTTTCATTTTTAGTTTAGCCTTTAGTCAATATAAAAACAAAATCTTTTTGCACATAAAATATTGCATAGCCTATATTATATTTGTTTCCATATCCTTCAATATCAACATTGTTTGTAGGATATCATTGGGCCGAACGTGAAATATATGTACATTTTTTTTTAATATAAAGATTTTCTTTATCTAAATAGAAAACATAGAAAGTACCCAGATATATATCGTATATCGCCATTTGACCAAAAAATAACAAGATATGATTTTTTTGGCCATATCGCCCAGCCCTACTCTGCACTACTCTATAGCAACTATCATTCAAGTCATTCAGCCTATGGTTGCTTAATGTTTTTTATCTATAATTTTTCCACAGTAATAATTTTTATTGGTCTGTCTTTATTTCTTATCCCCCTTTTTTTGGTTTAGGTTCTCATGTTAACTCTGCAGAATGACCCCCCGTGTCTAGAGACTGGAGTTACAGATAAAGAAATGGTTAAAAAATATGGTAAATCCTTTCGGAAGATGATCTCCTTGTGCCTCCAGAAGGATCCAGAAAAACGGTAGTGCATTTATTTTCCAAAGTTCAAAAATTCTGTGTTCGATTATGGCATTATGGTCAGAAAAACTTTAGTTTTTTCTTATTATTAAAATTCAGCTTTCTTCAACAGGCCTACAGCTGCTGAACTTTTAAAACACAAGTTCTTCACAAAAGCCAAGGTGAGATACTGTAACCCAAAGTTGACTTGAAAATTTTCAAAGAATGACTTGAGTAGTTACATTTTTACGGAAGCCAATTGCATTCACTTGAAGAAAAAAATCTACTCTGTTTTTCTGAATTAATGAGTTAATTATCTCGGAATTATAAGATAATTTTTCATGGAAAAAAAGCGTTTGCTCTGTTTTTCTGAATTAATGACTCGATTATGTCAAAAATTGAGCATCAACTTTTTTTCCATGAAAAATTATCTTGTAATTCTGAGATAATTAACTCATTAATTCAGAACAACAGAGTAGATTTTGTTTCCTTAAGTGAATGCAATACTTTTCTGTACATTTTACATTCCCATACTGGTATTCTAAGTTCACAAATGTGTATTCCAGATTATGTAATTGCTGCTTCCAGCGGGTCAGTTATTATTTAGATTGGCTGCAGTCATTGTCGCCTGAACGTTCTCAAATCACTTGTCCAGCATGGCTGGTTTACTGTAACAAATACTCAGGATTAGAGTTTCTAAAGGCCATTTCCTGCTCATGGGATACATGCCATATTGTAACAAATACAGTGCTGCCTCAGCAGACTTTCTTTCCTAGTGGCTCAGTGGCGTAAACAGGGCGGCCTGTATGTCACTGCAGTGCTGCATTATGACCCACAGAGGATGCTGTCTCTGCGGATTGTCTCAAATGTCTTTTTTTACAATAGTGGACCTTAAATTCAGTTTTTTTTTTACCAAATTATTAAGCAACTAAAATTATTTATAATAATAATGGTTACATTTATAACAAATCTTTCCCACAATTCCTTCACAGAACAACGAATACTTGAATGAAAAATTGCTGGAGAGGGCGCCAACAATAGGAGAGAGATCTAGGAAGGTGGGTGACAAATTTACTGACCGAATATGAACAACCTAACAGAAGTTGTGCTTTAATCAGTTTTGTGCATGTGAATAGGTGCGAAGGGTTCCAGGTTCCAGCGGTCGGCTACATAAGACTGAGGATGGAGAGTGGGAATGGAGTGATGATGAGCTGGATATGGAGAGCGAGGAAGGGAAGGCAGCAGTGGCCGCTTTACGGGTAGATGCTTGTCTGCTACACCTTTACCTAATGGCTAATCTAGTTTGTGGATTTGGATAAAGCATGTCTTTGAACTGTCTTTTCTTAGTCACCCAGAGTAAAGGAGGAGGCTGTGCAAAATGCAGAGGTGAGTTCGCTTCTGCTTCTTACTTTCTGAATTACTCCACAACTATTCTCATGAAAATCTTGTTTCTGCTTCTTTCAAAGATCTTTCCAGTGGATCCATTAAGTTTCCTGCAGCCAGTCGCTGCAGGACAGTCTGAAGTGCTACGTGTTGCAGATGACACTGCCACAATATCAGTGTCCTCTGCAGGCTCCCAGGTGAGCTCTACTGTATTAAGTTCCTTCTGTGACAATAGTTTCAGCAGTAAGCTTAACCTTACAAGTGCTCTGGTTTATAAATTAGTTGAATTTTTTATTAAGATACTGAAATCGTATCCCTACAGGCTGTTGGCGCACCTACTATGACAGGGCAGGATTCAGCCAAAATTCCCATCAGCCTGGTCCTAAGATTAAGGTATTTTAACATTATTGTGCCTGATGAATGACTATCCATACCGATTGAGGACTGTTAGTAAAGTCGTTCTTCTGGGTTGTGTTGGCACACTCATTCTTTTTACATCATATAAAAAAATGCAATCAGTTATCCCAGTGACTTTGTAGTAAGATGTTTGGATGATACTGAAATATTTTTATAGCCAAATAAAATATACTGCCAAATGAAATATACTGTATTTCCTTTCTAAATGGGCAATGTGTTGGAACCCTGAATTGAAAATCTTAATAAATACTTTAATAGTAAATAAAGTGCTTGCGCATTCCAATTCTAAAATGAAATCAAAATGTTTAAATCAAAACTAGTTAACCCGAGTTTTTGCGTTTTGTTTTGCAACAGGAACACAAAGAAAGAGCTAAACGATATCAGATTTGAGTTCATGCCGGGGAGAGGTTTGTGACGTTTACTGAAGTGTCCGTCTGCTTGCTCCTAATCTCTAATCTCACATATATTGACAAATTGTAATCTTGATCAAAAAGCTAGTGAAATGTGTCACATTTAAATCCTCTCTATCCAGACACAGCTGACGGAGTGTCTCAAGAGCTTGTGTCTGCAGGACTAGTGGATGGAAGAGATTTAGTTATTGGTGAGTTTGAATTAAAATTGCTGCTTGGCACTAAAGATACAAATGTTGAAAATAAGAAGTGTTTTTAACTTATGTATTCTGTTTTTTAGTTGCAGCCAATTTGCAGAAAATCGTTGATGATCCACAAACCAACAAAAATGTCACTTTCAAACTGGTAAGCTACTCTATTATGTGGCGCAGTGGTCAGTTCTGATTGCTTGTTTTATATTTGCCATTGTTTATCTTTCTCCCGTTTAGGCATCGGGAGTGGACAGCTCTGAAATTCCAGATGATGTTAAACTCATGGGATTTGCTCAGCTGAGTATAAGTTAAAACAGTATTACCAGCAACCAGGATAAAAAAAAACAACAACAAAAAACAGACTTTGTAAATGCTTTCATTGGCCTAAAGAAACCACTACTGCCAAAGAGACAGAAGGAATCTGACACCACATAGGATTAACAAAAGTTGAATAGGACTGCATCCACGTTCTTCACAGGAGCGCACCTCTGATGTTTACAGTATTCATCCATGTTTTGTTTTCTCTGTTGCTTTAAACATTTGCACAATCTCAACCAACTCCTAATACTGGTAGATGTCAAAAGAAGATTGCCTTACTTTCGAGAGTACTACTGAATTTACAACTGTAGGTAGACGGTAGCTGTGGATCTCATCTGTGAAATGAATAAGTGACTGTGTGTGTGTGTGCATGCAGCTGTGTACCCCAATGGAGGGTTTAGGGCAGGATTGTCATTTCGAAAGCATTTAAGGGTGCATCTTGGACGGCCTATAAAGTCAGCTGTTCAGCACACCCATCTGCAATGTGGTCCGTCATTTGGGAGCGATAAACATTGTGCGCTTTTACACTTTAACCAGTAAACACGGAAGCCACGTTACTCAGACATGATGCTTCACTGTTACACCTGTGCACTGCACCTCACAGTTACACATTTCAGCTGCTCTCTCACTATCGGGATACGTTCCCATTGTTTTGCATGGGCTAATGTCAGACTGCATGAATGATTTTTGACTTAAGATATGCTGGTCATTTTGCGCTCATTTAACTTTTCCAAATGGTCTCTCCATGAAAACAAGGTGCAAGAGAGATGAGATTAAAAAAAAAAACATGAAGTAGAATTTGAGAGTTTTTCATCAAATTGATCTATTTCCCAATATGCTGTTCTTTCAGAAAAAAAAAATAATTGTGCATTTGGCTTTATATTAGAAAAGGGTTATATGTCATTTTGTGGATTGAGCATATTGTTACATTACAAGTTTCATACATGCATATCTATTAAGTATAGTGGCAGCTGTTTGAATAGTGTTAAACTAGATTTAAATAAAAAAATGAAGGATTTTCCAGTGCTTGCAAGGTAGTAAATTAATATCATTGATGGCATTAAAATGTTTTAATATTCTAGTATTCAATCAGAGATTTTGAACTAAATTTTTCTTTTCTGAAGCTATAAACTATATATAAATCTAAATGCACAGCACACATGAAAATCAAAGAGGGAATGGAGTCATGAATTGCAGTAATGTGTATAGAAAATTGACTTTCGAAACATTGCTGGCCTTGCAAGCACTGTTGACGAAGTGAAGACCAGTGAAGACGGGGAGTGACCAGCAACAAACTAAACTTTAATGCAGTCTAAGTGATATTGGCAATATAATTTGTGTGTCTGTAAATATTTAGGTCTATTACAGTTGCTTATATCATTTGTCTCAGCTGTAGACTGATGTCTGATTCCATGTTTATATACAGGCAGAAAATGTGTTCACATGCAACTGGCATTTTATTCTCTTTCCAAAACCTTTTTTTATACCTTTTTTGCTGAACTTTTACTAGGTTTATTATTATAATTATTCTAAACTTCACCCCCATTTTATTTTCTAATTTTTTCCAGTTCATTTCTCTCCTTGGCTTCCAACAAACAGTTCATTTTAATGTGGTTTCAAAATTGATTAATTTTAGACATGGTCAGTGATTCATTTGCTGTCACTTTCTTACATGTGTGTATGTGCAAATGACTGTTGATCTATTATTATTATTATTATTATTTTTAAGTATTTAGTGTGAATACAACAATGAATGTGGGTGGGGCATCTTAAGTACTTGATAAAAAAATGTAAATAATCAAATTGGTGTTGTTTATATATAATATAAACGGTATACATGCCGTTCACAGTTGGCCTTTCTATGGACTCGATGCGGTGGTTTGTCTTATGTCTTGTTGTTGGCTTCTCTATGTTTGCAGTCCTAAGACACTTCCCTCAAAAAATGTCCTCTACAAGATGACATTAGCAAGACTTGAGAGTAGTTAAAAAATAAACAAGTCAAGTCGGGGGGGCTATTTTTGTTTTTCTGCATTTTGGTTTCTGCCTTGCTGTCTTTGGTTGTTATTGTTGGACAGGTTGGTGGGATTCTTAAAAAGAATGCTTGTGTGAGTTTTGTGTGTTTTAAATGGTTAACAACTCATTACAATGGCATGCCGTCTTAATCATTGTTGTTTTTTTAAGCTATAGCTCAGAATCCTTAAGGAGACTCAAGTCAAAGCCTGAACGCAATGATTTAATTTCTTTTTACCATCAAAAATGCTGCCCTTTCATGATTCTCTAAAGCAATTTTTCGTTGTAAGACACGTCCTTGTCTCATTTTCTTTCTCACTTTCGTCATAGTGATATGACAGTATTTATTTTCGTGTGTGCACAAGTGGTTGGCCTTTTTTTGCATTGGAAGTCATTTGAAAATTCAAAGAATATTCTTGTTTCTCATTTGTATGAATTCTTAAAGATAAATAAGCTGATTTATCTTGAGATTGACACATCAGATCGTGTTAATCTCTCCATGCTCATTTCTTTTCTCTGTGGTGGTGTTTCTGTGTTAAGCTGAGCTAAGTTGTCTAATATCATTCCATCATTCTGCTCATTCTGGAGGGATGCTGTATTTTCACACCAAACACATGTATGCAGGACTTTCAAAGAGGGATTGCCTACTATTTAAGTGTTTCCAGTTTTTAAAAATGTGTCTTTTCGATTTGTTTTTTCTCATTGAACTGTAAGGAATGAACTGTCACAACACAAAAGAAATGGAGGTATTACTGTCTTATAGTTACTATTACTATTATAGTATTTCACCTTTTGGGATTTTCTGTGCATGTGTACCCAATTATTTTTAATAATCAATAAAGAATGAAAATTTTTCCCCCTGCAGACATGTCTAAATGCTATATATATATATATTGCATAATAAAATTAAAGTGCTTCATGATCCATAACAACCCTTTGTGGCACTTATTCAGTTTATTGCTTGTTATATTGTTGAGTTACACATCAACATTTTTATTTTTTTAGCTTTTACTTTAGAACCAAAGTACTAAAGTTGCATTTGGTCTGTTTTGAAAACTTTAAAAGATTTGACAAATATGTTAACTTGGTTTTCGTTTCACTGTCTTTCTATCAATATTTGTGTGTGTCTGACAATCTGTCCATTTGTTTTGTCACATCAGCAGTGTCAAAACATCTTTGAATGTTGACCTATTACACGCTCACATTAAAAATATGACCATTGCTCTCTATATATGACTTTCTGTGTTCTATTCACTCACGTGATTGTGCAGTTAAACATTAATTAACTTTTTATATTATAGCTTGTTATTTCAGCCTTCTTTAGTTGTTTCTTTTCAGGACCATCATGACTGATTTTGGGGAGATTTTAGAATCTATTGGAGACTTTGGGCTTTTCCAAAAGCTGCTTTTGTTTGCTTTGTGCTTTCCAAACCTCATTTTGCCTTTTCAGTTGTCCAGCCTTGTCTTCAACCATGCAGACACAAACCACCATTGCAACACTGACTGGATCCTTCAGGTGGGTCCTAATCTGACGAAGGAAGAGCAGCTGAACTTGACCCTGCCTAGGCTCCCAGATGGGTCTATCGATCCCTGTCAGATGTATGTGCCTATGGATTGGGATCTGTCTGCTATACGGGAATATGGCCTAAACGAAACCACCACTTGCACTGATGGATGGGTGCACAATGATACTATTTATGATGCAACCATTGTTACTGATGTAAGTAACCAGTATATTAGAACTTCATGTGCTCACTGTGGTCACACCACAATGTAATTTAACTACTATGTTTTTAAATGATTGATTTAGTAAACAATATGCTGTTTACATGGAGAAAGCCTGATATTTTTGTGGTGTTTTGCAGTTCGATCTTGTTTGTGAAAATACAAATATCTTTCGGGGAGCACAGACAATATTCTTCGCCGGAGTACTAGTTGGAGCTGTACTTTTTGGGCCTTTTTCAGAATCGTAAGTGTTAAAAATGTGTTATTAAATTTTGACAAACTCTTTAGACTGAATACACTGAATTTCAAGGTGTCCTTCTTAAAGTGTAGGACTAATAAGACAAATAAGTACAGAGTAATTTTAATTGACAATGTGTACTTATTATACTGTTAGGGTTATTTGGTTGTTGTTGGTTGTAATTTTGCAAATTTTGTAATTTTTGCTAAATTATTATTTTTTTTATTGCTATATAAAATACACTGTAAAATAAAGTAATACCTGAATGTACACCCCCCACACACACATTAAACTTGACTAGATTTTATATATATATATATATATATATATATATATATATATATATATATATATATATATAATGTCTAATATTTTATGTTAAATTACATATTTAATATACTTCTTAAAGGAGTATTTGTATTTCACTTTAAAAAAAAACTTTTGCTGGTAATCTACTCACCCCCATGTCATCCAAGATGTCCACGTCATTCTTTCTTCAGTTGAAAAGAAAATAAGGTTTTTGATGAAAACATTCCAGTATTTTCTCCATATAATGGACTTCATTGGGAACCAAACAGTTCAAGGTCCAAAAGAGAGTTTCAGTGCAGCTTCAAAGGGCTTTAAACAACACCAGACGATGAATAGGGTGTGATACTTTTCAGGTTGTTTGTAAAGTGTGGGTGATGGAAGGAGGCACAGGGTCGATATCTGGGGCTCGTGCACTTTTATTTGGACTTCGGACTCTCCCCACAGCGCACTTTGCGCTCAAAATAGCTTAACTCAGAATCGAACAAAGAAAAAGCAAATACACAATGCAACTCTTCCCGCTGGCTACAGCTTCACGTGCTTAGTCTCTGCACACTCTTCCCGCTGGATACAGCTTCTCGCTCGGGCTAACTCTCGATAGCAGCGTCTTGTCCGTTCGTGCACGATCGAGCTCCCAGTCTCTCTCACTTCGCTGTCAGCCCGGGCCGCTTATATCCGGTGTCCTCACGCCAGTTACTGCAATCACAGACACAGGTGTTCGTCATTTGAACTTGACCCGCTTACTCACCGCCTGGCTCCGCCCAGTGGCGGATGCAGAACGTGACAGATGGGTACTTAGAGGCTTTTGCATCTGAACTCTTCATATATATATATATATATATATATATATATATATATATATATATATATATATATATATATATATATATATATAATCATGATGCAAACATTTCTTAAGATACACTATCTAAAGGACATGCTAAATGAAGTGGCATAACATATTCAGCCTTCAGCTAACATTTCCATTCATCCATGATGTAATCGTTCATTTTTAGTGATTAATTATTTTGTACGTGTGTTTTTCCCCCCCTCTTTCTTTTTTAAACTCAAGGTTTGGTCGCAAACGAGCTACACAGATACCAATGGTGCTCATGCTTATCTTCACAGTCGTGACTGGTCTCTCTCCAAACTTTTATGTGTACCTCGCCTCCCAGTTCATTAATGGTGTCGCCGTCGGAGGATTTCGGATCAACAGCATTATCCTCGGTATGAGACAATATTGATGTTTTCAACCTTTACATCATGTTAGCTATCAGCGGACCGAATAATTCATCAGAAGGCTCTTTAGAAGAAACTGAACATTTTTAAACTTTGTGTCAACAACAAACCAGTTGTTAGGTCTTGTGTAAGACTATATTGGCTATTTGACTGTAACAAAGAATTGCCCTAATTGCTTATGTGTTTATCACAATGTTTTCATCCTCACTGTAGCCACCGAATGGATTGGAGTCGCTCAGAGATCCTATGCAGCGTGCCTGAGTCAAGTCCTGGCTGCTTTGGGGCAGGTCATGGTTCTTGCCATTGTGTATTTTGTCAGGGACTGGAGGATGGACCAATTTATAATGGCTGGCCCACTTGGATTTGTAGTTGTCTACATATGGTATATATGTTCATGTTGATGTTTCTTTACATCTGGATGAATTTGTGAGCGAATTAAATAATTAGTTGTGCACACCAATATAGGTTTATTCCAGAGTCTGCCAGATGGCTTCTTGGCCGCGGAAAAACTACTGAAGCGAAAATACTCATTCAGAAGGCAGCAGCGATCAACAAACGTTCAGTTCCTGACTCATTACTGGAGACGGTTAATATATATTTGACAAATTAACATGTCAAGACAAAGTACAGAGCCATCTCTCCTAAATAACACAATATGGATAACATCTTTTTGTTTTTTGATGTGTTAGGTCCTAAAAGAAAAGCCTGTTGAAAAAGGAGGTATAAAAATGCTTTTTGCTTCCCGTGTGCTCAGGAAATATTTCGTTACCGTTACCTTTGCTTGGTGAGTCGATTCTACTGTTAATATTCAGACTTTTTTTTGCTTGAAATGTGTTTTCTTAAATTAATATTTAAACATGAATTGTACTCTGCTGTTGATACTCAGGTGTGCTGTAAATCTAGCGTACTACAGCCTCTCTCTGAATGTGGGGAAGTTCGGCCTTGATATTTTTCTCAATCAACTCATATTCGGCGCCTCTGAGATTCCTGTCCACTTCTTCTGCATATGGTCATTGGAAACAGCTGGAAGGAAAGTGTCTCTAATGGGTGCTCTTATAGTGGGAGGGGTTCTCTGTCTCCTGACTCTTGCAGTTCCACAAAGTAAAATGTTTTCCATATGTAACACTCTCTATTACATACAACAAATCAGCACTTAACTGCGTGATTCTCTACTTAAGGTAGTTACATCGCCATCGCTACTCTTGCAACATGTGGAAGATTTCTCATGAACGGAGCAGGCAGTATTTGCAACGTTTATTTTCAAGAACTGTTCCCCACCGCCATTCGGTAGGCATGAGCCTGTGTCATTTTCTACAGGTATTAATGAGTGTTGTTTTATAATCCACTTGTTGATTTCCAGTCAGACGGCCACGGGGCTGGGCTCCACAGCTGCACGTGCCGCAAGTATGTTGTCTCCTGTGGTGAACCTGCTGGAGATCTACCACTTCACTATCCCTACTGTGGTGATTGGCAGCCTGGCACTAGCAAGTGGGATAATGGCTTTCCTGCTGCCCGAGACCAGAAGAACTGATCTGCCTGATTCCACAGAGACGGCAGAGGGCAAGAGGTACATGTACATTGACGTTTTCATGCAACTAGTAAAAATTCATTTATACAGGGAAGTGCTGCAGATTAAACTGCTTTTGCAATTCTCACATGTCTTAAAGTCTTTATTTACTCTTTAATATTTAAGTTACACATTCAGTCTTGTTACATATTGTTTTAAAATACATTTAACATTTACAATTTTTTTTTTACTAAGGGGAAATAACACTATTTCACCTCTATTTCCCCAAAGGAGTCCAAAAGAATCTAATCCTGCAACTAGGGATTGTGAAGACATCCAAGCAACCAAGTTATAACCTCGTAACTTCTTGCAAGATGGTGGAATTTCTTTTGTTCCATTTACAGTGTAATGATATGTAGAAATAACAGATTTTTATTACAACTTCTGCAGTTTATTTGACTTTAGAACATTATGAAAAAAGATTTGTGAATTTAGTGTTCTGTTAGCGCTGTAAAATGACAAAATGCAATAAACCTCACGTGAATTGTTGTTTTATTATTTATTAAGACCAGTTTGTTTTTGAAGAACACAGTTTTCATTACATTGTTTCATGATCAACATGAACTTTTTGTGTACAAATATATATATATAGATTATATGATGACTACAGGGATAGTCATATCCCTATATAACTATAGTCATAAAAACAGGTTGCTTGATAAAACAAAAGTAATATGAGACTGATTTAACTGAACAACTTTTGTAGAATCACATACTTCATTTTGTGTATCTACATTTTTTTAAAGTAACCACACATTAATTATTGACATGTTAACTTAATATACATTGATTAATTAAGTTACACCACATTATACATGAATACTTTCACTTAAATACACATTGATTAATGAATCAATCAATCAAGTGTAATGTTTGTGAATTGTACAGAATAGTACAGCAAAGGCAAATCAATATAACTGCTTATTTAATTGAAATATTTTTATATTTTCTTTGAAGTGTCCATGGGCTGAGTTTCAAAAAGCTATAGGGTGGATCCTAAATTTCCTCCAACAATTGCCTCCTTCTCTGAAACTTCACCCACAGACTCTCCTTTAAAAGATGATCTGCTTCCCCAGCGATGTCCTCAACTGTTCCTATGAAATTTTGTTCTTCCACAAGACCTTCATAAATTGAACCTATAGTGGGTGCGTCTCGAACATCCATTTCTTCTGCTCAATACCACCTTTCTGGGTGGTGTTGTGGTCAGTGGTGTTTTGGTGCAGTGGTCAGTTCTGATTGCTTGTTTTATATTTGCCATTGTTTATCTTTCTCCCGTTTAGGCATCGGGAGTGGACAGCTCTGAAATTCCAGATGATGTTAAACTCATGGGATTTGCTCAGCTGAGTATAAGTTAAAACAGTATTACCAGCAACCAGGATAAAAAAACAACAACAACAACAACAACAAAACAGACTTTGTAAATGCTTTCATTGGCCTAAAGAAACCACTACTGCCAAAGAGACAGAAGGAATCTGACACCACATAGGATTAACAAAAGTTGAATAGGACTGCATCCACGTTCTTCACAGGAGCGCACCTCTGATGTTTACAGTATTCATCCATGTTTTGTTTTCTCTGTTGCTTTAAACATTTGCACAATCTCAACCAACTCCTAATACTGGTAGATGTCAAAAGAAGATTGCCTTACTTTCGAGAGTACTACTGAATTTACAACTGTAGGTAGACGGTAGCTGTGGATCTCATCTGTGAAATGAATAAGTGACTGTGTGTGTGTGTGTGTGTGTGTGTGTGTGTGCATGCAGCTGTGTACCCCAATGGAGGGTTTAGGGCAGGATTGTCATTTCGAAAGCATTTAAGGGTGCATGTTGGACCGCCTATAAAGTCAGCTGTTCAGCACATCCATCTGCAATGTGGTCCGTCATTTGGGAGCGATAAACATTGTGCGCTTTTACACTTTAACCAGTAAACACGGAAGCCACGTTACTCAGACATGATGCTTCACTGTTACACCTGTGCACTGCACCTCACAGTTACACATTTCAGCTGCTCTCTCACTATCGGGATACGTTCCCATTGTTTTGCATGGGCTAATGCCAGACTGCATGAATGATTTTTGACTTAAGATATGCTGGTCATTTTGCGCTCATTTAACTTTTCCAAATGGTCTCTCCATGAAAACAAGGTGCAAGAGAGATGAGATTAAAAAAAAAACCATGAAGTAGAATTTGAGAGTTTTCATCAAATTGATCTATTTCCCAATATGCTGTTGTAACGGAGGCCAGCTGGTAGTTGCTGTGCGAATCCTTGTCTCATTTTCTGTCTGACTTTCGTCATAGTGATATAGTGATATGACAGTATTTATTTTCATGTGTGCACAAGTGGTTGGCCTTTTCTGGAATGCATTGGAAGTCATTTGAAAATTCAAAGAATATTCTTGTTTCTCATTTGTATGATTTCTTAAAGATAAATAAGCTGATTTATTTTGAGATTGACACATCAGATCGTGTTAATCTCTCCATGCTCATATCTTTTCTCTGTGGTGGTGTTTCTGTGTTAAGCTGAGCTAAGTTGTCTAATATCATTCCATCATTCTGCTCATTCTGGAGGGATGCTGTATTTTCACACCAAACATGCAGGACTTTTAAAGAGGGATTCCCTAGTATTTAAGTGTTTCCAGTTTTTAAAAATGTGTCTTTTCGATTTGTTTTTTCTCACTGAACTGTAAGGAATGAACTGTCACAACACAAAAGAAATGGAGGTATTACTGTCTTATATAGTTACTATTTATTTCACCTTTTGGGATTTTCTGTGCATGTGTACCCAATTATTTTTAATAATCTATATAAAGAATGACATTTTTCCCCCTGCATACATGTCTAAATGCTATATATATATATATATATACTGTATATATATATATATATATATAAATTGCATAATAAAATTAAAGTGCTTAATGATCCATAACAACCCTTTGTGGCACTTATCCAGTTTATTGCTTGTTATATTATTGAGTTACACATTACCATTTTTTTTTTTTTTTTTTTTTTTAGCTTTTACTTTAGAACCAAAGTACTAAAGTTGCCTTTGGTCTGTTTTGAAAACTTTAAAAGATTTGACACAAATATGTTAACTTGGTGTTCATTTCACTGTCTTTCTATCAATATTTGTGTGTGTCTGACAATCTGTCCATTTGTTTAGTCACATCAGCAGTGTCAAAACATCTTTGAATGTTGAACCATTACACTTTCACATTAAAAATATGACCATTCTGTGTTCTATTCACTCACGTGATTGTGCGGTGAAACATTAATTAACTTTTTCTATTATAACTTGTTACTTCAGCCCTCTTTAGTTGTTTCTTTTCTGGACCATCATGACTGATTTTGGGGAGATTTTAGAATCTATTGGAGACTTTGGGCTTTTCCAAAAGCTGCTCTTGTTTGCTTTGTGCTTTCCAAACCTCATTTTGCCTTTTCAGTTGACCAGCCTTGTCTTCAACCATGCAGACACAAACCACCATTGCAACACTGACTGGATCCTTCAGGTGGGTCCTAATCTGACGAAGGAAGAGCAGCTGAACTTGACCCTGCCTAGGCTCCCAGATGGGTCTTTCGATCCCTGTCAAATGTATGTGCCTATGGATTGGGATCTGTCTGCTATACGGGAAAATGGCCTAAATGAAACCACCACTTGCACTGATGGATGGGTGCACAATGATACTATTTATGATGCAACCATTGTTACTGATGTAAGTAACTTGGGGTTTTGTCACCTGTATATTTGAAAACAGATGTTATGAACTTAATGTGCTTACTGTGGTCATATGTAATTTAACTACTATGTTTTTAAATGATTGATTTAGAAAAGAATATGGTGTTTAAATGGAGAAAGCCTGATATTTTTGTGGTGTTTTGCAGTTCGATCTTGTTTGTGAAAATACAAATATCTTTCGGGGAGCACAGACAATATTCTTCGCTGGAGTACTAGTTGGAGCTGTACTTTTTGGACCTTTTTCAGAATCGTAAGTGTTAAAAACAGTTAATAATGTTATTAAATTTGGACAAACTCTTCAGATTGAATCCCCTGAATTTTAAGGTGTACTTGTTAAAGTGTAGGACTAATAATACAAACAAGTACCAAGTAATTGACAATGTGTGCTTATTATATGGTTAAAAAAGCATTCTGTTTAAGGTTAGTTGTTTGTAATTTTGCAAAAAAAATTTTTTATTATTGCTATATAAAATACGCTGTTAAAGTAATACCTGAATGTATCCCCCACCCCACCACATTCACATTAAACTTGAAATTTAGTTACATTTACTTAAGATTGACTAGATTTAATATATATATATATGTGTGTGTGTGTGTGTATGTATATATACATACAGTATGTCTAATATTTTGTTAAATTACATATTATGAGGTCTTCTTAATTATATTCAAATATTAAAAAGTGTAAATATTATGTAATGTGCAAATAAATATCCAAATTTTATTCAATAAAAATATTTAATGTATAATTTTTTATATATTTAATCATGATGCAAAAATTTCTTAAGCTACACTATCTAACGGACATGCTAAATGAAGTGGCATAACATATTCAGCCTTCAGCTAACATTTCCATTCATGCAAGATGTCATCATTCATTTTTAGTGATTAATAATTTTGTGTGTGTGTGTGTTTTTCCCCCCCTCTTTCTTTTTTAAACTCAAGGTTTGGTCGCAAACGAGCTACACAGATACCAATGGTGCTCATGCTTATCTTCACAGTCGTGACTGGTCTCTCTCCAAACTTTTATGTGTACCTCGCCTCCCAGTTCATTAATGGTGTCGCCGTCGGAGGATTTCGGATCAACGGCATTATCCTCGGTATGAGACAATATTGATGTTTTCAACCTTTACATCATGTTAGCTATCAGCGGACCTAATAATTTATACAATAGGCTAACAATAACACATCAGATACTCTTTAGAAGAAACTGAACATTTTTAAACTTTGTGTCAACAACAAACCAGTTGTTAGGTCTTGTGTAAGACTATATTGGCTATTTGACTGTAAAAAAGAATTGCCCTAATTGCTTATGTGTTTATCACAATGTTTTCATCCTCACTGTAGCCACCGAATGGATTGGAGTCATTCAGAGATCCTATGCAGCGTGCCTGAGTCATGTGCTGGCTGCTTTGGGGCAGGTCACGCTTCTTGCCATTGTGTATTTTGTCAGGGACTGGAGGATGGACCAATTTATAATGGCTGTCCCACTTGGATTTGTAGTTGTCTACATATGGTATATATGTTCATGTTGATGTTTCTTTACATCTGGATGAATTTGTGAGCGAATTAAATAATTAGTTGTGCACACCAATATAGGTTTATTCCAGAGTCTGCCAGATGGCTTCTTGGCCGCGGAAAAACTACCGAAGCGAAAATACTCATTCAGAAGGCAGCAGCGATCAACAAACGTTCAGTTCCTGACTCATTACTGGAGACGGTTAATATATATTTGACAAATTAACATGTCAAGACAAAGTACAGAGCCATCTCTCCTAAATAACACAATATGGATAACATCTTTTTGTTTTTTGATGTGTTAGGTCCTAAAAGAAAAGCCTGTTGAAAAAGGAGGTATAAAAATGCTTTTTGCTTCCCGTGTGCTCAGGAAATATTTCGTTACCATTACCTTTGCTTGGTGAGTCGATTCTCCTGGAACTGTTAATATTCAGACTTTTTTTTTTTGCTTGAAATGTGTTTTCTTGAACTAATATTTAAACATGAATTGTACTCTGCTGTTGATACTCAGGTGTGCTGTAAATCTAGCGTACTTCAGCCTCTCTCTGAATGTGGGGAAGTTCGGCCTTGATATTTTTCTCAATCAACTCATATTCAGCACCTCTGAGATTCCTGTCCACTTCTTCTGCATATGGTCATTGGAAACAGCTGGAAGGAAAGTGTCTCTAATGGGTGCTCTTATAGTGGGAGGGGTTCTCTGTCTCCTGACTCTTGCAGTTCCACAAAGTAAAATGTTTTCCATATGTAACACTCTCTATTACATACAACAAATCAGCACTTAACTGCGTGATTCTCTACTTAAGGTAGTTACATCGCCATCGCTACTCTTGCAACATGTGGAAGATTTCTCATGAATGGAGCCGACAGTATTTGCAACGTTTATTTTCAAGAACTGTTCCCCACCTCCATTCGGTAGGCATGAGCCTGTGTCATTTTCTACAGGTATTAATGAGTGTTGTTTTATTATAATCCACTTGTTGATTTCCAGTCAGACGGCCTCGGGGCTGGGCTCCACAGCTGCACGTGCCGCAAGTATGTTGTCTCCTGTGGTGAACCTGCTGGAGATCTACCACTTCACTATCCCTACTGTGGTGATTGGCAGCCTGGCACTAGCAAGTGGGATAATGGCTTTCCTGCTGCCCGAGACCAGAAGAACTGATCTGCCTGATTCCACAGAGGCGGCAGAGGGCAAGAGGTACATGTACATTGACGTTTTCATGCAACTAGTAAAAATTCATTTATACAGGGAAGTGCTGCGGATTAAACTGCTTTTACAAATCTCACATGTCTTAAAGTCTTTATTTACTCTTTAATATTCAAGTTACACACTAAAGAAGTTGTTCACTTTAAAAAAAAAAACTTTTGCTGATAATTTACTCACCCCCATGTCATTCAAGATGTCCATGTCTGTCTTCAGTCGAAAAGAAATTGAGGGTTTTGATGAAAACATTCCAGGATTTTTCTCCATATAATGCACTTTACTGGTAACCAAACATTTCAAGGTCCAAAAGACAGTTTCAGTGCAAACTGAAAACTGTTCAAAGGGCTTTAAACGATTCCAGATGATGAATAAGGGTCTTATCAAGTGAAACGATCACTCATTTAAAAAAACAAAAAACAAAGTTTAAGTTTTATAAGCTCAAATGCTCGCCTTGCTCTGTTCTGTGATGCACGTTTGTGACTCTCCTGTTCAAACTTGTTCATTTTGATAAACGAGTTTGAACAGGACTGTTAATCGAGCTTGCACTGAAACTGTCTTTTGGACCTTGAACCGTTTGGTTACCAGTAAAGTTAATTATATGGAGAAAACTCATCTTGGATGACATGGGGGTGAGTAAATTATCAGCAAAAGTTCTTTAAAAAGTGAACTACTCCTTTAAGTCTTGTTACAAATTGTTTTAAAATCAACGCATTCTCACCGCAAGGCGTCACCTTTGACCATGCTTCAATATTTGACGCTTTAGGCGCCTACGGATCCTACGGCGTCATCTAACTGACGCTAAAGGAAAGCGTCAGTTAGATGACACGGTTAGGCTGGCTGCAACACATTCTCACCCCAAGGCGTCACCTTTGACCATGCTTCAATATTTGACGTTTTAGGCGCCCTTTACCGTCACTTACATGACGCGATCCTACGGCGTCATCTAACTGACGCTAAAGGAAAGCGTCAGTTAAAGAGCATATTGCAGGTAAAAAAAAACAAAACTAAATTTATAGATAACCTTGTAAGAAAATACCATATGAAAAGTTAATGCAGGATTTAAAATGTTTTAAAACAACATAAGGGCACTAATTTAGAAGATAACTTGAGTGTTTCTTGGACTGCTTGTAAAAACGGCTTTTTTTTCAACACCGCGTCATTTGACGTAATTTCAGGGAGCCGCAGCCTCGGCTCAGTGAAGAGTAGGCTGGTATTCAGTGAGAGCGGCCGTCAGTCAGTGTGCTTTCGGTACTTTTTGTATTTTAATTTATCATCGTCATGGTAAATTATTGTGTTTGTGGAGGTTGCAAAAACTCCGGCCTGTCAGGACTTCAAGATCAGGTCCACAAGTATCAAATACAAGAACAGGGACAGTGCTATATAGCCTATCTTTCGTTCCTGGTGCGGTTTGTGCAGGTGAAGAGACAGGATTTTTCTTCCGCATCGGCTTCGGAAAACGCGGTCGTGTGTAGCGTTCACTTCAGATCAAATGATTATCATCCCGGCGATATGATGGAGTTCAATAATGGATGCCGAAGCTAGAATATTGATCGTCATATACTATATACCAATGGCATAGCGTGATATAGGTAACTTAGTCATGTCATGCCCTAAATAGAGGCAACTTGTAATTGAAAAACAAAATTGGTTGTTTAAATACTAAAATCTTTAATTTTCTGCTTATGTTATAACCCAGGTGAAAAAATATGTATTAAAATTTTACCTGAGTATGCTTTTAGTACAATAGAAATATACTCAAGTAAAGTTTTTATACATTTAATAGTATATAAATCTACCCTAAACATACTAATGTCTGCTGGCCTGTTATAGGATCATAATAATCTGTACAGTATTGTGAGCACAGTGTATATCGTCAGCGAGCGTGTATATCTATAAGCACGTCTCTCACCTAAAGGCACCTGTCCTGTTCTCCACTGGTTCTCCTCACATCACAGCTCAATTAGTCTCTGACCGTTCTGTCTGACATTATCCTGGCCTGTCCCTGCTCCCCTTTGCATAGCAGGCTCGTAACTTTATGGTTTGGTCCGTCATACGAGTATTTCCTCAGCGCCCGAAATGTCATTGCGATCCATTGTTCCTGTTGTTTGAATCGACCTCCACACCCATTTTCAAACGCAGAAGTAAAATTTTCTCACTAAAACGACTCCAGAAGCTTCTGTGGCGTATTTATAAGTATATTTTAAAGAAAATCTAGTTCATACATTGTTTTTCTATGCATTGTCTCGTTGGGTCCTCTAACCTGCAATATGCCCTTTAAAGGACGCGGTTAGGTTTAGGTCTGGGGTGGGGGTAGGGTTACACGCGATCCTAGGGCATCATCTAACTGATGCTAAAGGGCGCCCAAAGTGTCAGATATTGAAGCATGGTCAAAATGCTTCCCAAGGCGTCAGTCAGGTGACGCCTTGGGGGTGAGAATGTGGCTGTATTTAAATACATTTAACAGTTACAGTTCCGTTTTTACTAAGGGAAATAACACTATTTCACCTCTATTTCCCCAAAGGAATCCAAAAGAATCTAATCCTGCAACTAGGGATTGTGAAGACATCCAAGCAACCAAGTTATAACCTCGTAACTTCTTGCAAGATGGTGGAATTTCTTTTGTTCCATTTACAGTGTAATGATATGTAGAAATAACAGATTTTTATTACAACTTCTGCAGTTTATTTGACATTCAAACATTATGAAAAAAGATTTATTAATTTAGTGTTCTGTTAGCACTGTAAAATGACAAAATGCAATAAACCTCTTGTGAATTGTTGTTTGTATTATTTTAAGACCAGTTTGTCTTTGAAGAACACAGTTTTCATTACATTGTTTCATGTTTCATTTCTCTCCAGTGTTTTATAGCTGAGCTAAGTTGTCTAATATCATTCCATCATTCTGCTCATTCTGGAGGGATGCTGTATTTTCACACCAAACACATGTATGAAGGACTTTCAAAGAGGGATTGCCTACTATTTAAAGGAGCTGTATGTAAGATTGTGGCCAAAACTGGTACTGCAATCAGTTTCAAAATACTGTAGAGCGGTGTATCCCCTCCCCCTCCCCCCTGACCCCAGGTTGCCAGATATGCCGCAGGATCCAACTTTTTTTACCCCACACGTTTGTAGCTGCAGCTGTGGTAACTAGAGCAGAGCTGGCAACCCGAATGCTGCAACACGACTTCGTGATTGGTAGATCGGTGGAGGGTGGAGCATCAGACCAAAACACAACATGACAGTTGAGGGCTGCAACAACACTTTTTAAATGACAACATCCTGGCCGGACTACTGTTGTCAGTGATAAAAGTATTTGAAATGAACATGATTTCTTAATGTCTAGTGACACATCAGGGTCATTTCATGATTATTTGAAATAAATTCTTACATACAGCTCCTTTAAGTGTTTCTAGGGCTGCACGATTAATCGCACGATGTTGTTATGCGCATCTAATCAATAAAGCCGGCTCCTTGATTAGTAGTAAATCACCTTCACCTGCTTTCAGATGGAGCGGCATTTACTACAACGAGCCGTAGATCACTGACAAGCTGAGCCAAATCGTGTTAAAATCGAGGACAAATCGCCAACGATATTTAATGCGATTTGGCTCAGCTTGTCAGTGATCTACGGCTCGTTGTAGTAAATGCCGCTCCATCTGAAAGCAGGTGAAGGTGATTTACTACTAATCAAGGAGCCGGCTTTATTGATTAGATGCGCATAACAACATCGTGCGATTAATCGTCCAGCCCTAAGTGTTTCCAGTTTTTAAAAATGTGTCTTTTCGATTTGTTTTTTCTCATTGAACTGTAAGGAATGAACTGTCACAACACAAAAGAAATGGAGGTATTATTGTCTTATATTTACTATTACTATTATAGTATTTCACCTTTTGGGATTTTCTGTGCACGTGTACCCAATTATTTTTAATAATCAATATAAAGAATGACATTTTTCCTCCTGCATACATGTCTAAATGCTATATATATATATATATATCAGGCTGATCTCATGAAGTAGCGTGTGTATGACTATGACACGCCAATTCGTATTTGCATTTTTGGCGTGTTATCAAGACGCATAATCGCTTTTCAGCGTGTTTATGAACGCCGTTGACTTAACGTTATATAAATATAGGACTTACCTCAACCCCGTCCCTAAACTTAACCGTCACTGGGGTTAATAGCATTTATGACTGTTCCCTTACCATCCTATTGAAAAAAAAGATATGACTTACCTCAACCCTATCCCTAAACTTAACCGTCACTGGGGTTAATGGCGTTTATGACTGGACATTTGACGCGCGTGTTCTGACACGCGGGATGACGCGGACGTTAATGGCGTAGACATACACGCATACACGCGGATACACGCGAATAGCTCAAAATGCGTATAAATAATACGCCACTTGACTCGAAAGTGGCGTGTATGTTTACGCAAAAGTCATGATGTCATGTTGTATATATATATATATAAATTGCATAATAAAATTAAAGTTCTTCATGATCCATAACAACCCTTTGTGGCACTTATCCAGTTTATTGCTTGTTATATTGTTGAGTTACACATCACCATTTTTATTTTTTTAGCTTTTACTTTAGAACCAAAGTACTAAAGTTGCCTTTGGTGGGTTTTGAAAACTTTAAAAGATTTGACACAAATATGTTAACTTGGTGTTCGTTTCACTGTCTTTCTATCAATATTTGTGTGTGTCTGACAATCTGTCTATTTGTTTTGTTGCATCAGCAGTGTCAAAACATCTTTGAATGTTGAACCATTACACTTTCACATTAAAAATATGACCATTCTGTGTTCTATTCACTCACGTGATTGTGCGGTGAAACATTAATTAACTTTTTCTATTATAACTTGTTACTTCAACCCTCTTTAGTTGTTTCTTTTCAGGACCATCATGACTGATTTTGGGGAGATTTTAGAATCTATTGGAGACTTTGGGCTTTTCCAAAAGCTGCTCTTATTTGCTTTGTGCTTTCCAAACCTCATTTTGCCTTTTCAGTTGACCAGCCTTGTCTTCAACCATGCAGACACAAACCACCATTGCAACACTGACTGGATCCTTCAGGTGGGTCCTAATCTGACGAAGGAAGAGCAGCTGAACTTGACCCTGCCTAGGCTCCCAGATGGGTCTTTCGATCCCTGTCAAATGTATGTGCCTATGGATTGGGATCTGTCTGCTATACGGGAAAATGGCCTAAATGAAACCACCACTTGCACTGATGGATGGGTGCACAATGATACTATTTATGATGCAACCATTGTTACTGATGTAAGTAACTTGGGGTTTTGTCACCTGTATATTTGAAAACAGATGTTATGAACTTAATGTGCTTACTGTGGTCATACCACAATGCAATTTACCTACTATGTTTTTAAATGATTGATTTAGAAAAGAATATGATGTTTAAATGGAGAAAGCCTGATATTTTTGTGGTGTTTTGCAGTTCGATCTTGTTTGTGAAAATACAAATATCTTTCGGGGAGCACAGACAATATTCTTCGCTGGAGTACTAGTTGGATCTGTACTTTTTGGACCTTTTTCAGAATCGTAAGTGTTAAAAACAGTTAATAATGTTATTAAATTTGGACAAATTCTTCAGATTGAATCCACTGAATTTTAAGGTGTCCTTGTTAAAGTGTAGAACTAATAATACAAATAAGTACCAAGTAATTGACAATGTGTGCTTATTATATGGTCAAAAAAGCATTCTTGGAACACTATCCAGAAGAGTAGTGGTTAAATATTATTGAAAGATACAGCAATGTCCTTTTATAAAAGCGTATAATTCTTGTGATCAGTGTAATCAAGTTGGTAAAGCTATGTAATGGAAGTCATACAACTATTTTTACTTATTTGAGTTCACTCTCTTGTGCTAATGCTGAACTATTTTTTCTTCTATACAACATACATGAACTTCATTATAATAAAATTGTTGGCAAAAATTACAATATGAAGGAAACAGTCCTATAAATTCAAACAAATACCTCATTTTGGCTCAACCCCGATGAAGAAGGGTGTTTCCGAGACTGTGGCGCGGCATGTTTCGGAGTGCTGATAAAAAACTTCAGTCCACCAGAACAGTGAGTGGATTCTGGTCCAGAGGAGTCCTTTATAGGTGTTGACTGTGGTACAGTGAACATCTCCTGTATTTTCTTTGCAGATAACAAGAACAATAACATCAATAGTAACATATATCAAATTGTATTGATACACATTACATAAAGATAAATAAACAATTATACTGTAGTGGATTGTAAAGACAATTGCCATAAAATGTTTGACAGACTGTTGGACCAATTCATGAAATAACTAACGTTATACCGTCAGTTACACTATTGTGTCACTCTCCACAATGCCTTGAACTGTAAAGTTATCTCTACTAACGTTAGTTACACTATAGTGTCACTCTCCACAATGCATTGAACTGTAAAGTTATCTCTACTAACGTTGTCAGTGTCGATCTATCAGTTATGAAAGAGTAGCTTCATTAGCTGGAGGTTAGAGTAGACAAACAAAAGTTATTACCTGTTCATCTGTAGCTGTTGGTACATCGGGACAGACGGCTGGAACTGCAATCAAACTCAGTGACTTGTTGTCGTTTCTATCACTTTGTACAAAGTCATCCGATCTAAAATGATCGATACAAATTCGGGCCTTTATTAGTGTCTCTGTCGGTGTATCCATATCCAAGCCGGCAGCAAGAAGCCACAGTTTGTTCCTTTCTCGATCTCTTATTGGAAATTTGTGGAAACTTTTTGTTGACCATTTTTTGGGTTTATTTGTACAATTTCTAAAAAATACATTGAAAAACCATGTTGAATATTCTTTAAATTCTGATCGAATGTTTCAAAATCGACGCTTCTCCTTGCTAACTTGACGTTCCGCCTGTAACGTACTGCGATTCTGTTGTGTTTACTTTCCGGCGCAACTCTACTCCCGGAGCAAAGTAAAATTCCGCCACTGCTGAGAAACTAGTTCCCGTAAATGTAATGCGATCATTGAAATATATTTTGATATGTCAAACTACATTGAGTAGTTTGATTTCTAACATTATTCTATCAACAGACATTTACATCGATAGTCTGGCGTTATAATTGATGTGCTTTTGGTGAACTGTTTTAATGGCATGCTTTAAACAACACATACAAATGATTCGCGCTAGCCTAGCACCGGCTAACTAAGCAACTGGGACGACTGGATGATTTTTTTTTTTTTTTTTTTAAATGTCTTTACTGATAAATAACAGTAAGGCTCACTTGAAAATGAGGCCCGATGTCCAAAATTCCGAACCACCCCTTTAAGGTTAGTTGTTTGTAATTTTGCAAAATTATTTTTTTATTATTGCTATATAAAATACACTGTTAAAGTAATACCTGAATGTATCCCCCACCCCACCACACTCGCATTAAACTTGAATTTTAGTTACATTTACTTAAGATTGACTAGATTTAATATATATATATATATATATATATATATATATATATATATATATATATATATATATATATACGCGCGCGTGTGAGTGTATGTATATATACTTATACAATATGTCTAATATTTTATGTTAAATTACATATTATGAGGTCTTCTTAATTATATTCAAATATTAAAAAAGTGTAAATATTATGTAATGTGCAAATACATATCCAAATTTTATACAATAAAAATATTTATTGTATAATTTTTTATATATATATTTAATCATGATGCAAACATTTCTTAAGCTACACTATCTAACGGACATGCTAAATGAAGTGGCATAACATATTCAGCCTTCAGCTAACATTTCCATTCATGCAAGATGTCATCATTCATTTTTAGTGATTAATAATTTTGTGTGTGTGTGTTTTTCCCCCCCTCTTTCTTTTTTAAACTCAAGGTTTGGTCGCAAACGAGCTACACAGATACCAATGGTGCTCATGCTTATCTTCACAGTCGTGACTGGTCTCTCTCCAAACTTTTATGTGTACCTCGCCTCCCAGTTCATTAATGGTGTCGCCCTCGGAGGATTTCGGATCAACAGCATTATCCTCGGTATGAGACAATATTGATGTTTTCAACCTTTACATCATGTTAGCTATCAGCGGACCGAATAATTAATCAGATGGCTCTTTAGAAGAAACTGAACATTTTTAAACTTTGTGTCAACAACAAACCAGTTGTTAGGTCTTGTGTAAGACTATATTGGCTATTTGACTGTAAAAAAGAATTGCCCTAATTGCTTATGTGTTTATCACAATGTTTTCATCCTCACTGTAGCCACCGAATGGATTGGAGTCACTCAGAGATCCTATGCAGCGTGCCTGAGTCATGTGCTGGCCGCTTTGGGGCAGGTCATGTTTCTTGCCGTTGTGTATTTTGTCAGGGACTGGAGGATGGACCAATTTATAATGGCTGGCGCACTTGGATTTGTAGTTGTCTACATATGGTATATATGTTCATGTTGATGTTTCTTTACATCTGGATGAATTTGTGAGCGAATTAAATAATTAGTTGTGCACACCAATATAGGTTTATTCCAGAGTCTGCCAGATGGCTTCTTGGCCGCGGAAAAACTACCGAAGCGAAAATACTTATTCAGAAGGCAGCAGCGATCAACAAACGTTCAGTTCCTGACTCATTACTGGAGACGGTTAATATATATTTGACAAATTAACATGTCAAGACAAAGTACAGAGCCATCTCTCCTAAATAACACAATATGGATAACATCTTTTTGTTTTTTGATGTGTTAGGTCCTAAAAGAAAAGCCTGTTGAAAAAGGAGGTATAAAAATGCTTTTTGCTTCCCGTGTGCTCAGGAAATATTTCGTTACCGTTACCTTTGCTTGGTGAGTCGATTCTACTGTTAATATTCAGACTTTTTTTTGCTTGAAATGTGTTTTCTTAAATTAATATTTAAACATGAATTGTACTCTGCTGTTGATACTCAGGTGTGCTGTAAATCTAGCGTACTACAGCCTCTCTCTGAATGTGGGGAAGTTCGGCCTTGATATTTTTCTCAATCAACTCATATTCGGCGCCTCTGAGATTCCTGTCCACTTCTTCTGCATATGGTCATTGGAAACAGCTGGAAGGAAAGTGTCTCTAATGGGTGCTCTTATAGTGGGAGGGGTTCTCTGTCTCCTGACTCTTGCAGTTCCACAAAGTAAAATGTTTTCCATATGTAACACTCTATTACATACAACAAATCAGCACTTAACTGCGTGATTCTCTACTTAAGGTAGTTACATCGCCATCGCTACTCTTGCAACATGTGGAAAATTTCTCATGAACGGAGCAGGCAGTATTTGCAACGTTTATTTTCAAGAACTGTTCCCCACCTCCATTCGGTAGACATGAACCTGTGTCATTTTCTACAGGTATTATTGAGTGTTGTTTTAATGCAGTTTTTATTATAATCCGTTTGTTGATTTCCAGTCAGACGGCCACGGGGCTGGGCTCCACAGCTGCACGTGCCGCAAGTATGTTGTCTCCTGTGGTGAACCTGCTGGAGATCTACCACTTCACTATCCCTACTGTGGTGATTGGCAGCCTGGCACTAGCAAGTGGGATAATGGCTTTCCTGCTGCCCGAGACCAGAAGAACTGATCTGCCTGATTCCACAGAGGCGGCAGAGGGCAAGAGGTACATGTACATTGACGTTTTCATGCAACTAGTAAAAATTCATTTATACAGGGAAGTGCTGCGGATTAAACTGCTTTTACAAATCTCACATGTCTTAAAGTCTTTATTTACTCTTTAATATTCAAGTTACACACTAAAGGAGTTGTTCACTTTAAAAAATAAACTTTTGCTGATAATTTACTCACCCCCATGTCATTCAAGATGTCCATGTCTGTCTTCAGTCGAAAAGAAATTAAGGGTTTTGATGAAAACATTCCAGGATTTTTCTCCATATAATGCACTTTACTGGTAACCAAACGGTTCAAGGTCCAAAAGACAGTTTCAGTGCAAACTGCAAACTGTTCAAAGGGCTTTAAACAATTCCAGATGATGAATAAGGGTCCTATCAAGTGAAACGATCACTCATTTAAAAAAAAAAATAACAAAGTTTAAGTTTTATAAGCTCAAATGCTCGCCTTGCTCTGTTCTGTGATGCACGTTTGTGACTCTCCTGTTCAAACTTGTTCATTTTGATAAACGAGTTTGAACAGGACTGTTAATCGAGTTTGCACTGAAACTGTCTTTTGGACCTTGAACCGTTTGGTTACCAGTAAAGTTAATTATATGGCGAAAACTCATCTTGGATGACATGTGGGTGAGTAAATTATCAGCAAAAGTTCTTTAAGAAGTGAACTACTCCTTTAAGTCTTGTTACAAATTGTTTTAAAATCAACTCATTCTCACCCCAAGGCGTCACCTTTGACCATGCTTCAATATTTGATGCCTTAGGCGCCCTTTAGCGTCAGTTACATGACGCAATCCTACGGCGTCATCTAACTGACGCTAAAGGAAAGCGTCAGTTAGATGACGCGGTTAGGTTTAGGTCTGGGGTGGGGGTAGGGTTACACGCGATCCTAGGGTGTCATCTAACTGATGCTAAAGGCCGTCTAAAGCGTCAGATATTGAAGCATGGTCAAAATGCTTCCCAAGGCATCAGTTAAGTGACGGCTTGGGGGTGAGGATGGGCTTTTTTGTAGGCCTACATTTAACACTACTTTTACTAAGGGAAATAACACTATTTCACCTCTATTTCCCCAAAGGAGTCCAAAAGAATCTAATCCTGCAACTAGGGATTGTGAAGACATCCAAACAACCAAGTTATAACCTCGTAACTTCTTGCAAGATGGTGGAATTTCTTTTGTTCCATTTACAGTGTAATGATATGTAGAAATAACAGATTTTTATTACAACTTCTGCAGTTTATTTGACATTCAAACATTATGAAAAAAGATTTGTGAATTTAGTGTTCTGTTAGCGCTGTAAAATGACAAAATGCAATAAACCTCATGTGAATTGTTGGTTTTATTATTTATTTAGACCAGTTATACTTACATTGTTTCATGATCAACTTTAACTGTTTTATCACAAATATATATATATAGATTATATGATGACTACAGGGATAGTCATATCCCTATATAACTAAAGTCATAAAAACAGCACTATAGTCATAAAAACAGGTTGCTTTAATAAAAGTAATCTAAGACTGATTTAACTGAACAACTTTTGTAGAATCACAATGCAGTAATTGGCAAATACTTCATTTTGTGTATTAATTTTTTTAAAGTAACTCCACATTAGATATTGACATGTTAAATTATTATACATTAATTATTTAGAAATAAAAAAGTTACACCACATTATACATGAATACTTTAACTTAAATACTCATTGATTGATGAGTCAACCAATCAGTAAATCAATCAAGTGTAATGTTTGTGAATTGTACAGGGGTGCGTTTCCCGTACAACGACATAGTTCACTGCTTCACTACCATAGTACGATGCATAGTTGGAAAAATCAACTAGCTAGTCCCGACTGTTTCCCGAAACCCACTGTCGCAAAGTATCGTTCAACCACGTTGGTTTCGCACGTGGAGGAGTAATAAATACTTTTAATGAAACTGTTTGAGATCCAATTAACGCTACATTTGTTTTATATAAATTACAGACATGTCATCTGAGGACTATTTCTATTTGTTCTCATTTGTTTTGCTTTATTACCAGACTCAATATTTGGCTCGTTCTTACATAGTGGAGCGTGTTCGCACATGCGCACTTTTCAAACACATTATCTTCAAATATTTTGACAAACTAAAAGACGTAAATTCCATTTGTAAGTATTCTAAATAAAAGACACCGGTTGTACTGAATGTCAGCTTGCTCATTATGCTTAAGGATTTATTACCTCCAAATGTGTTGGAATATAGAAACGATGCCTCTATAACCACAGGTCGAGAGCTGTCGTTCAAACCACACAACTTTGCGATGCTGTTTGCGAATGTTCGTTGGAACGATGGTTTCGGGAAACACTGAATCATTGAACTATGCTGATAACGACGGAACTTGCGACCATAGTTGGCTAACGATGCTTTCGGGAAACGCACCCCAGAATAGTACAGCAAAAGGCAAATCAATATAACTGCTTATTTAATTGAAATATTTTTATATTTTCTCTGAACTGTGGCAACGATACTACCCCAAAAGGTCAGACATCCAATCATTTTCAAGCTTTTGTGGCTGCACACCATTTGTATCAGTGTTTGTTGGAT
This sequence comes from Cyprinella venusta, assembly GCA_038021265.1. NCBI lineage: Eukaryota > Metazoa > Chordata > Actinopteri > Cypriniformes > Leuciscidae > Cyprinella > Cyprinella venusta. The sequence continues at coordinate 26,645,617 of CM075870.1, read as the reverse complement.
CTATCAGGGTGGAAGTGTCCTGTGCTGGTTCTAAAGAAATGGCAGGAATATTTAAGAATATGTCATCTGGAAATAAGTTGCTTGCGTGTGTCTCTGCAGCCTCACCTTCACTCTGTAAACCAGTGAAATCGTCAAATGGGTTTGCAGTTCCTTGCATTGTCTCCACACTGAAAGTATTTGTGCTTGGGCCGTTAATAGCACTAGCAAAGATGTCATCTGGGAATGGATCGGCACTTATTTGACTGAATGCTGCTCTGGGTGGATCTTGCTCAGAGCTGAAGAAATCAAAATCCTCTGTTTGAGATGACTCAATTAGCTCTTGGCCGGAAAGGTTTTGATCAAGTACATTAGAGATTAATGGATTGCCATTACTTTCGAAAACAGCATTAACCTCACTTTGAATTACAAATCCCTGTTCAAGTTCAGACCTTTTCTGTGTTGATGGATCATCTTCAGAACTTATCAAGTCAAAAACTCCATTTGGTCCCAGTTGACCATCTGTAATTCCCTCAAAAGGGTTTTGACTTTGAGACTTGCTGTTTGTCATAATATCAAAGAAATTATTTGTGGACATTTGATCAGAGACAGTGAGCATATTGTCTCCTCCAAAGATATCCACTGCTTGTACTGATAAATTGTCCTTACCAACGGGATCATCAGTCATTCCTGAGATAACACTGGCTTCATTCTTGTGGATTTCAGTCATGGTGTTTCCATATGAGTTTACCTCAATATTTGAATCTGATGGGCCAAAAATATCTAGAGTATCTCCATTCAAATTCACTGAAGGTTTCTGAACTGAATCCTCTGTTTCTTCTTGTATTTTATCTCCAAATGGGTGTCCTTCAATAAAAGAGCTCCCTATATCAATTGATGGTGATTCAAAATTCTCAATGTCCGTCAATGTGCCACTGTTTGTATAATCTGGAAAAGACATGTCATTTGTGCTAGTGCTCATAACTTGAGATGTGAATGCATCAGATCTATCAAGAAAACCATAGGTGTCTCCATTCTGAGGCAAAAAGGAGTCCTCAGTTCTTTGCATTGTCTCCACACTGAATGTATTTGTGCTTGGGCCAGTAATAGCACTTGCAAAGTCTTCTGGGAATGGATTGGCACTTATTTGACTGAATGCTGCTCTGGGTGGATCTAGGCTCTCCTCAAGACCTGATGGTTTTAAGGAGTCTGGAAAGGTGAGATCTACATGAATGTGTTCTTGTGAGGAAATAAGAGCCTCATTGCTTTCAATCTCCCCTAAACCACCAGAAGCTGGCTCAATTTGATCAGGGTCTATTGATGGCAAATTCAATTCAGGGTCCGTCTCATCAGCAAAGCCATTATTAGGCAATAAGATGGGATTTTGAGAGCTCTCGTTTGGATTAAATTCTTCTGGAGCATCACTTAGTAGGGTTTGTGTTGGTTTCATGGTCTCTTGAGGTTTATTTTGAGAGATGGTCTCTGTCAGAGGAAGAGATACAGAAAAATCATACTGAACCAATGCAGCGTTTACTCCATCTTCTGTCTCGACGATTTTCTCTGACTCCTCACACGTAGTGTCTGTTTTGATTTCTGGTGTTTTCTTTATTTCTGACTCTGTTTCAGTAGCTGAAAAGAGTCTGCTCAGTAAATTTCTAGGTTTGATATCGGGTCTTTTGCTTTCTGTTTTTGGCTCACTTTTGCTCTCTTTCTTATTTGGGCCAGATGTGAAGAGTTTGGAAAGTGGGCTTTTACCTTTAGACCAAGACCCTTTATTCCCTTTATCCATGGCCTTTTTGTCACCAACTTTTGTGTTGCTTTTATCTTCAGATTTTGGAGGCAAATTCGACATATCAAGGTCTTTAGATTCATCTTTAATTATTTCTGTGGCTTCCTGCTTTTTGGAGGTTGTAACATTGGTCTTAGTCTCAGTAACATCCTCATTAATTATTTCTGCAACATGATCCAAATCACACGATTCACTATTTGGTTTGAATGTTTCTGTACCACATGAAGTGATGTCATTTAACTGCAGTTCTTTCTTGGTTGTAATTGCCTCATCTGCCTTTGTATCATCATCTAAATGTCTTTGCACAGATGAGATGCTTTCTTCTACTACTGTGGTCTGAAGAAAAGGATCCTGCATTTGTCCACCCGAAGCTTTGGGATGTTGGACAGAATCACTGCCATGTAGGTTGTGCACTGTATCAATTAAACATTCCTCGGGTGAATCCTCTATTTCCTCTATTCCTGATTTTGAAGTTGTCACATCTCTCTTTGCTGTCATAACATCACCATTGACAACTGCAGTTTCAACAAATGCCTCAGTGGAGCTTTCAACTTCTTCATTGCTGAACTCTGTATTATTTTCCCCATCTGTATTTAAATTCGAAGCAAACCGGACAGACTTTTTTAGTTTCGTTGGGCTATAAACTCTCCCATCTTCAGCCAAACTGGGTTCTCTCACAGAATCTGGTCTTGAGGTAACAGAATTCAAGTCTTTGCTTGTCACTGTCCCTCCTTTTGAAACTTTGCTTTGTGTTCTCGATTGGGCAGATGTATCTGCGGTCTTCTGTAATGTTTTTGAACCTCCTGGATTAGGTGTATAAACAGGCTCTGAATATGGTGTTTTAACCTCACCGTTAGTTGTGTAGGGAGATAAGTATTTGTTTGTCTTCTCATAAATCCGAGGTGAAGGCTGAACTGATTTGTCCATTTCATCCAACCCAGAATTAAACCTTTTCTTTTCAAGAGCATTTCTGGAGCTTCTGGCAGAAGAATGGTCTACATTTGACCAATCTGTTGTCTTTCTTGAGGCTAAGTAAGTACTTTGTGAAACTGGGTGTTGTCTGGTCCACTTGTTTTCCGGTGGCCAGCTAACGGTAAGCTTTTTCTTGATGTCAGGACTTTTGAATTGAGCATCTCTGTGTCTTTTCTGTGGAGTTGAAGCTCCTGTAAATGACCCCAGAGGACCATCAACACATGTAGGCTCTGTGTTGCGAGCTGAGCTGAACTTGTTAGTAGGTTTAGGTTCCTCTGTTTTAGCAAGCCAGCGGTCTTTGTGTTGTCTGTGGCCAAAACCCTCATCATAGTTGCCCTTTTTCTTAAACAACTGTTGGTAATGGTATGTGCAGTAGAACTCTCCATAAAGAGCAGAGTAATTGTGAATGCTGTAATAAATAATAGTACACCCATGAAGATTCATTGTTAAAGTATTTACTGTGGAATAAAATATTCCCAGGGAATCAAGTCTAATCATTTTTAATTTGTGATTCGGTAAAACCAATTAAATATCCAGTATCAAATAGATTACATATTTTAATAGCACATGCATTTCTCATTATGAATCACGGGTTCCAGTATTACACTAATGATTATTTTGTAACCATGTCTTGAAAACTGATTTCTAAATTTCTCTCACCTTAGCTTTTTATTACAGTGTTTGCAGCAGAAACAGTTATTATGTAGAATTAGTTTATCTGCCACCATTTTCTCCATTGGGTAAACTGGCATCAGGCATGCAGAGCACATCTCTTTAGCAGGTGACTGGAACTATGACAACAATATAGACATGCATGAAATATGAGTTGTTATGTATGAAATACACATTATGAAGATCTTCCTACAAAAAAAAGGTCAAAATTGTTATATAATGCCATTTTAAAGATATGAGTTTAGAAAATAATAAACAAATACTGCTTTATAAGTACTTTATTTTATATAATATACAGTTTTTGAAACAAACAAAAATATTTAACATTAACACCTAATTCCAACCATACAAAAAAAATTCTCTTAAACAAAGCACCACAATAAAACCGTTATTTTACACACACAAAAAGGACCAATAAATCTAATATAAATGTATTTTAAATAAAAATATGGAAATAAAAATGACATCAAAAATATTGTTACAAAAAGAATTGCCAGCTTGGTTAATGTTTTTCTGTGTTGGGATGGCCGAAAGTTACAAACACTTTTCTGTCTTTGCTTTTACACTGAGAATTAGAGGAGAAGGTCTGGCCAGACCTTTGCAAAACAGGTGAAGTCATTCCTTCATACCTCCCTGAATTGGTAACAACACCATGTGAGGAAGATAATTCTGTCTCTGACTGCCTGGTTACAAATGTAGATCTTTTGGAGGAAAAGTAAGTATTCCCAAAGCAGTCTATCTCTTCATATTTCTCACTGACAGTTTTAGTACCAATGATTCCACTTGCAACCTCAGGAACTCGCTGTACTTCAAGAACGCTGACTTTCCTTCTAGGACTTGGAGGGCTACAGATGTGGCTGACCGAGATTTTCTCAGGGGAGGACTGTGTGATGGAGCTAACTGCATTAGGTTGGCCATTTGCTTTTGGTTTGTCTAAGAGAGGCTGTGGTGATGTGGGTGACTCCACGGGTTTTCTTGCAGCAGAATGAATGGAAATAAATGAAGGAGAGGAGATATTTGAGCATGTTTTTCCCATTTGAACTTGATGTACATGTGGTTCTTTGGCCAGACCCCTGTTTTCACTGCTCTGTGCCTGTTTAGGTTGCACAGGTTTTGCTTTGCTGGACACAATGCTAATTTTCCTAATGTTTTTAGTACTTGGAGAGACATTATCAACATTTAAGGATTCACTAAACAGACCTGATAACCCTGCAATGTCTGCCTCTGACTTTAAATTTGACACCGAATAAAGAGCTTTTTTTATTGCCTCCTCTATGTCCAAGAGTCTAGCTAATGTCTGTTCTTTCAAATTGATGATATCCATGCTTGCTTTCTCTAGGTCCTCAAAGGCAGCCTCAACAGAGGATATGCTCTCTACATCATCTCTAACGCCTTCTGTTTCTGTGCCAGCTCTTGGCAAATGTCTGCATTTCATATTTTTTATTGGATTAGTAATCCAAGCAGGCACATTCTCAAACAAAGTCTTCAGAGATTTAACATCCACCTCACAGGTTTCCCCCTCTATTTCTTGAACTTTTGACAAAATGATCTTAAGCTCTTCTCGTCTCATAAGGTTTTCAAATATCTCCATGGCTGCTTTTACGTTGCCCCTCATAATCTCGTCTTTGTGGACGGACAGCCTCTGGTGCCGCTCATCTTCTGTCTCTCTCCTTGCTTTCTTTTCTCTCAACACAACTTTGTTCTCAGAATCATTGCGCTCTTTATCATACTTTGAAGGAACTTCATGTTTTTCAGGTGTTGAAGGGGTGTCTTTGCAGGCGAAGTGTAGCTCAACTTTATTTGTGTTCTCTTTGAAAGTTTTAGCCTGTTCCTGTATGGTTTTGTTTTGCACAACTTTAATTTTCTTTGAGAAAGTTGGGGTTGTGTCCATAGTTTGTTTCTTTTCCCCAAAGTTCTGAAGTGCAATCTTAAACCCATTGTTTAGTTCGTCATTGTCCTTTGAATAACTCTGCATACACATCCTGATCTCTTCTGCAGCATTTATCCTCTGAATCACATTTTTCTCCATTCCTAATCTATTAGACGCAAAGGAACCTTCATCATGAGTTTCACTGACTGATGGAGTGTCCATGTGTTGCATGTGGGAATTTTGAACCCATTGCTCAGTGTACTGCATCTTCTGAAAACCCTCAGGGTCTGTGAAGTTTGTCCTTTGAACTGGTTCATGAATGTTGCATTGCCTGTCATAACCTTTGTTTGAAGTTTCTGTGGTTTCTTTTTTATGCAAAAACGTTTTCTTGCTGGCATTCACTTTGGGTGGGATTGTTGGAGTCTCCTTATTAATTAGACAATCAGGTGAGGTTGGACAAATTTGAGATTTTTCTGCAATATGTTCGGAGCTGGTGGTGATGTGCAATGGCTTTGGTGGAATAACTGGCTTCTGATTTTGAACCTGATGGCCAGTTTTTGGAGGGATGGGTGGTGGATTATTATCTTTTTCTGCAAAAGTGCGAGAGAGCTTTGAATTGTCCATGCTGGAGTTAACAGATTCTGAATTGACTGCAGAGATGATCAGAGGCTCGCTTCCAATCACTGAAACCGAAGAAGACAATTGAGTATCAGATGAAGGTAAATTATCAAAACTCTGCTTGCATTTAGTCACTGTGTCATTTGTCATCTTGTTTTGTGTCTGTCCAGCTTGTCTATATAACATTGCTGCTTTGTAATCTCCTTTAGAAATATTTATGCTGGATCTCTCGAGAGACTGGAGTGTCTCTTGCATATTACCTCCAACAACTTGCTCTCTGTCTACATTTCTCAGCTCTAATGCAGCACTTCTTAAAGACTGTATAGCAGCCTTCACATTACCTTTAACAACATCTGGCTCTAACTTTGTATCCTGAAGAGTTTTATCTAGCACTGTTGAGCCATTTTCTATACTAACATCTATTATATTATTTCTCCCTCCCACTTCATTCTGACAACACACTGTTTCGGTGGATCCCTGATCATTTTCTGTGTCACTAACCTTTCGAAATGTTGTTGTAATCCGCTGGTTACTCAAGGAGGATGTTGTAGACTGATCCACTGTTGTGTTGCTTTGAGACTGAGATGATCCATTAAGATTACACAGCTTTCCAGGAGTGACATGTTCTCGTTCTACACTCATGCTTTGGTTCTTTGCTCTCTCCAGGGACCTTTTGGCAGCCTTGATATCCCCTGAAAGGATTTCCTCCTTAATTAGTTTCCTATCATTTTCTTCTGAGCACATTTCTTCTACCTCTATATTCAGATCATAAATGGTGCCTGGTTTGATGACCTCACGCTCCATGTGCAAACTTTGTTGTTTTGCCCGCTCCAAGGATTCAAGCGTTGCCTTAATGTCCCCAGAGACAATTTCCTCTTTCTGGATCACAACTGGCTGCTTGACTGCCTCATCAAGTTTCTGCATGGCCGACAAAATATCACCTCTGATGATCTCCTCCCTTGACACGCAGTTTCCAACATCCGGGTCTGTGCAGGACTCTGAGAAAACCTTTTTTACATTCTTAACATCTCCTGGTACAACATCCAAGATTGTTCTTTCAGCTTGTTCTCTTTGTTGATTTAGGTGTCGCTTTGCTTCCTTTACATCACCTTGAACAATTTCAATTTGGTCTATACAGGAGGCTGCTGGTTCCTCCTCAGAAAGATCTCGCTGTAGACTCTTAAGGTCACCCTTTTCAATGCAGCTTCGATACAGACCAACATTCCCCCTTTCATTTTGTTCCAGTCTGCAAAATGGTTTGGTCTGCTGGTTGTGAGCTGTGGCAAGGAGGTTGCCAATAGTGGACTTGACATCTCCTCGTGCGATGTCGTGTGACTCAGTCAGGCTGCTTTGACAGTGGAGGGAATACACGGTCATCTCTGGCTGCCCACCTTCCGATTCTTGCACCACCAAGCCTGTCTTGATTGTTTTTTGTTGAACCAGCAAGCTCTCAATGATTTTAACTGCTTCTTGGGTCTTGCACTCTGCCTCAGGGTTAGTTGCACATCCAGGCTGTTGAAATGGGATTTCAAGCACTGTGCTGTGCATCTTGCCTTGTTCATCCTCTTTAAGTAGAACAACTTTAGGTTTCAGGTTTGGTTTGAACAATAACTGCAGCATTATGTTCCTGATGTTTCCCTCAACAACTTCCTCCTTTTGAACTTTGGTCTCCTCATTGTTCACAATTTGATATTTTGCCATGTTCACATACTTATAATCATTTGCCTGGATGATGATTCCACTTGAATGAATAAATGAATAATGGCAAAGGCGATAGAGTGTGTCTGTCACACTCTCTACAGTGATTTTGTCCAGTGGTGTGGTCTCAAATAACCATGTTGTGCTTTTGACATCTGCCTTGGGTATTTCTTCCTTGGATGAAACGAACTCTTCCTTTGATGAATCAGTTGATTCATCGATCTTTATTTTATCCAAGGGCTGTGATTCAAATAACCAAGTGCAGCGTTTCACATCTCCCTTTGCATTGTCCTCTCGATGTACAGTTGTCAAGGCATTCTGCTCATCTGGCTCACCTTTAAGGGTATCAAAAGGTTGGTTCTCAAACAGCCAGGTTGAGGTACGTACATCACCTTGTTGAACATCTGTAACGCTCACCATTCGCACATACTTTTTTGAGGCAGCTTGCTCAGTCTCAAAAAGTTGCTTGCTTTGTTGTACTCTGTTCCCATTGCTTAAATCTTCAACAACCCTCACTGAGGGCCCTTCTCGTCCTTCAAAGGAGTCAAGAGGCTGAGTCTCAAACTTCCAGCGTGCTGATTTCACATCCCCCTTGCACACATCCTCCTGTGTAACTGCACGGATGACGTAGATTTCTTTGTCTGCTTGAATGGTATCCAGTGGCTTGGTTTCAAACATCCACCTCGCGCCCCTGACATCTCCTCTCATCAGTTCCTCTTTCTTTACAGTGGTAACTTCATGAAACTGCCCATCCTTGTCTCTTATGGCATATAACGGCTGTGATTCAAAAAGCATTGTGCTGGATTTCACGTTACCGCTACTGTTCATTGGTTTCTCAACACTCATTGACTGGTGTTCGAGTAGTTCGTCTTTATCCTGGATTTTGTCCAGAGAGAAAGTTTCGAAAATAAACTTCTTGCTTCCAACATCACCACCCTCAACATCACTGACACTGTGAGATATTCTGTCGTCTTTTTCATTAATGTTGCTGATAGGCTGATTCTCAAACAGCCAAGTGAATTTGTGGACCGATCCTGACTGAATTTCGTTTTTCTTCTCCTCAGACACTTTGATGGATTCACTTCCTATTTCATGAAGTGACTTTGATTCAAAGATTTCCTTGACACGTGAGACATCTCCAGAGTGGACATCCACTTGACTGACATATCTTACATTTTGGCCAGAATCTGTTTGCTTTGTTATTCTGTCCAAAGTCTCGGTTTCAAACAGGTGTTTCACTGTCTTCACATTCACATCACTTTTTATGTCTTCCTGCACAGTACTGCACAATTTCAAACTGAAGTCCTCCTTGTCTTTAATGTTATCCAATGGCTGTGTTTCAAAAAGCCAAGTGTGCGACTTCACATCAGCTTTTGGTACTGGTTCTACATCCTGGTTCTTTTCTGTTTTCTCATACAAAATGTCCATTGGTTGTGTCTCAAACAGCCATTTGCATGTCTTCACATTACCCTTTTGAAATTCTTCTGTTGGTACTGTTGAGTTTGCTTCTTTCTCACTCTTTAAATTTATGCAATCCAAAGGTTGTGTTTCAAACATCCATTTAGCTGTCCTCACATCACCTGTCATGTCCTCTTGCCTTGTAATGCCCTTGATGAGCTCTACTTGTCCACTACATTCTTCAAATTGATCTAAGGGTCTTGTCTCAAACATCCATTTGTAATTCTGTACATTTCCTTTGATGCATTCTTCTCTACTGACAGTCGTAACCTCATGGAAATTTCCAGCACAGTCTTTAATTGCATACAATGGTGTGGTTTCAAACAGTGAACGGTTACCTTTGACATCCCCGGCTGCAATGTCGTGGATTTGACTCTGTGCTTTCACAGATGTGTGTCTGAGAGGTAATGTTTCAAAAAGGTCTTTGAAAGTCTTCACATCTCCTTTCTCATCATTTTGAACTTTGTTTCCACTATCACCTGTTGTTTTACCAACACTGAATTTCTCAAACTGCTGCTTTTTGTCTTTAACTTCTCCTTTTTCATCACTTGACACCACGACTTTCTGGAGATGTCCTACCTCATAGCTGTCTTTCAGAGTGTCCATGGGCTGAGTTTCAAAAAGCCATAGGGTGGATCCTACATTTCCTCCAACAATTGCCTCCTTCTCTGAAACTTCACCCACAGACTCTCCTTTAAGAGATGACAGAGGCTGCTTTAGTTTGTGAACATCTGCTTCCCCAGCGATGTCCTCCACTGTTCCTATGAAATTTTGTTCTTCCACAAGACCTTCATGAATTGCATCTAGTGGTTGCGTCTCGAACATCCATTTCTTCTGATCAACACCACCTTTCTGGGCTTCCTCAAGTGAGATCCCCCGAATGATCTGCACACCAGCTCTTTTATTAATGTGGTCTAAGGGTTGAGTTTCAAAAAGCCAACGTGCTGTTTTAAAGTCACTGCTTTGGATTTCTTCTCTACAGATTGATTTGATTTCATGGATTTTGCCACTGCTATCCCTAAGTGCACAACAGGGATCTGCTTGAAAGAGTTTGACGGTTTTTTTCACATCTCCTTTATTCTCATGGAGTTCTGATTTGAGCATTAGGAAGTGTTGGTCTTCAACAGAGCAACAACGGCCTAAAGCGTCCAATGGTTTGGATTCAAACAAGAGACGTGCACCTCTCACGTCTCCCTTCTGAACAGGTTCCTTTAGTACGACCTCCACTATTTCCTCATCCTCCATATTTGACCTACTGATTGAGTCTAGAGGCTGTGTCTCAAACAACCAGGTGGCTGTACGAACATCTCCTTTGACTACACCTGGTCTCTCAGCAGCTGTTGTGTGTTGACCATCAAACACTGAATGCTCAAACAGTGAGGATTTGCTCCTCACATCCCCACCTTGAGGATTTTCTTCGTCAAGTAATTTTTTTGTTTCATGCGGGTCTCCAATATTGTCAAGAGTCCAGTTTTCAAATATCCAGCGCATGGACTGGACTTCCCCCTGATATGCCGCATCTACTGATTGGGGATTTATTGCATCTATTAGTTCATCATCTACAACATCATCAAGATTCATCTTCAATTCAGGATGAATGTGTTTAAAAATACGCTTCAGTTCATTTTTTTGCCGTTGCTGGTAGAACTCTGTGAAGGTTTCTTTTGGAGGTGGTACGGGGAGTAAGTTTTGGCTTAGATCCTTTTGAAGTGACTCCAGAACCTGAGGTCTTGGAAGAGGAGGTGGAGGGGGAGGGAAATCGTCATCTCCACTGGCTGCATCGGTCACTTTTATCTGTTTGGCTACTTCTGCCATCTTGGATGCAAAGAAGAAGTATGAAGGCTCAAGTTACTCTCCACAATGCAATTAAATAAATGGTCATAATAATAAACTCTTAATTTAAAAAAGTTAGTATTTTAAACTTAAAAGCCATACCTTTTTCTGTGTTTAGTAGGGAATAGTTCACTGCACACCTATTCATGTGAGGTTTGACTTCATTCATGGTTTTCAGCCTTGTTAGTAGAAAATTAACGCTCCATAACAAATGAAGTTTCTCATTTCCAAACAATTTGGGGAAAAAACTTAACAAGAATAGCAACAAGAATATTTCTAGTGTTATTCATTGTAACCAGAATCCAACTATAAAGCCAACTACATGCACCATTTATTGGGATTTTTATGTTGATCTAAATTTGAAAGAATTTTCAAAAACACTACTAATTGTCAATATGGTTATGGGATTTTACCTCCTATGTTAAGAATATATGGTTATTGAATTTTACCTCCTATACTTTACTTTCACTGTATCACAAACCTTGTCAATAACAAGACTACATATTAACCACATTACTTACCAAGTTTGTGAATCTGATTTAAATATGGTTATTTTAATAATGTTAATGTATTACCCTGTTTGGTTGGAAACATGGTAATAAAGCACTTTTTTAATATACTAAGACTGTCACAAAGAGTATCTTTATTATATTTGTTTCTAAATTAGTCACACAGCACCTATTAGCATTAGTCATTAGTCACACAGCAGACTTAGAAAGTTAGCAAAAAACGGGTTTTTTTCATACCTTGCTTTGTTTTTTCTTCTTTCCGCTTGTGATCAGGTGTTCTTGGACCACACTGCCCTGGGAAAGAAGCATGATTAATTATTCCTACTCATTTTTCAAAGAAAACTTTTATTTTATTTGCATGAAGCTGTTTTTCACGACACATTACTTATTCAATGACTGAGGAAAACACTGGCCTCCAGAAGACTTACTGTACTCTACTGTAAAATGAGTGTGGACCAGACTTTTTGGCATCGTGTGCATGCGAGTGATTCAGTCTGAGAACTTGACCTTACAGATGCCTGTGTGCTTGCCTGTGAGTGATATTACGGATGCAGTGAGTACTCACTTGCTGTTCGATGGATCCTGAGGAGTCTGCAGCTGCGACCTTTGAGAGGTAAAGGGCTGATCTATCCTTCACGCTCTGGATATGAGAGGAGGTGTACTTCTGTTTGTGCTCTTGATAGGAGGCAGATTGTCTCTGGTCTTTTTTTAAATGTCTCCTCTCATCTAATTCACACAAGACACAAGTATATATTTACACAAAACTAAAATCAGAAACTATTTATAAACTAAAAATGGCAGTGACTCGCTTATAGCATACGCAACTGGTTGGAGTTATTTAAATAAATATATATCATTAATTGTTAGTTTATTGATTATGGTGTATGTTTTTGAATTTTTTGACTTTTGATAGTAGATGACTCTTGTTTTGGTGATTATTTAAAATTTTGAATGTGTTTTAAACATTTTAATTACAGCTGTTTGTGAGGTATGTATGCAAATTAAATGCATCAGAAACTACAAGAAGCAAAAATATATGTGGCATGTCGCTAAAGAATTTGTTAAAACATAATTTTGTGATCATAAGCATAAAATGTTCAATAATAATCCAGAAGTAGACTCGAAATAAGAGCAGACTGACCTGACCCAGTTCCTTGGCCATCTAATGGCTCTGATAGTGGCGTGTATAAATAGACTGGAGCTGGTGTTGGTATGCTTTTATCTATGGGTTATTATTATACCTCAAGGACCTATGGAAACTATTCAGCTCCACACATAGTAGGCTATATGTTTGTGTAAGACTGTCTAATTTCAAGAAAAAAAAATTAATGCACTTTTAAAAATTACACTTGTTAGGCTACAGTAGTTGTCTGTTCTCAGATGTACTACAATTTGAATGTTTTTCTTAGCATGACATCTGACTTAACAATAACAGTGGCCTGCATGCCACTGGAAAATGTCAAAAAGGAACAACCACGGTGTCAGCTGAATTGTGACCCTTTTAAGGTTTCTCATTCTCAGGGGACAACACACTGTGACAAAGCTTCCCTGATTCATGTTTCTACCTTAGCCATTTTACCTTGGGAATTGTATTTTGCTAGCATGGTTTTAAAATGGTCACCAAATTGTACTATTGTATATCAAGAAAGCAAATGATCAGATTCAGAATATGAAAGAAATTGATTATTTAGCTAATACCTAAAGTTCATTAGTTAGCAAACATTAAAATCTGTTTGGTTGAGAGGATTCTTATTGTTTCTGAATGCTGACTTACAGTATCACTTATTATTTATGAAGATATGTGATGTAATTTCGTTTTGGAGCAGCAAAAGAAGACATGGCACATTAGATTATTGTAAAGCTGCAGTAGGCATGATCAAAACAAAAGCCTTCCCTCTGAGGTCAGGAGCACTAGAGGCAGCACAGGTCTGTCAGCTGTAACTAATGATTATATTCGAGCATACCTCTGTTTTTCACTCTGTAAGCTCTCATGGGACAAAAGGACAGGGCCCATCACTGGCGCCACTCACGAGTCGGGGCTTAAAACGTTTGCATAGCTGGATGAGCACAGAGAATAACAGGGCCGTACAATACCGAGGTCTAGCTAGACGTTACTGTTTAGAAGAGTGAGGCTAAATATTGTGCTCTCCGATTTGTAAAGAACTGGAGCATCTCGTCGAATTACTAAGAAAACAAATGTTTCATTTTATAAAGCAGCCGCGGCTACACGTAACATTGATTTAATTAGTTTACTGTTAAGGATTTATACTGAATACTGATTACTGCACTGTGTTTGGCTTGATCTTTGTGACACTGTCATGTGATAAAAGTGCCTGCTTGCATTTCCTTTAAGCCTGATCTGACATAAAAGGTGTAGTTCAGGAGTTGTAATGTATAGATATGGACATGATCAAAGGCCTGTGTGGAGTCGTAAACAGTGCTCATCTCGGCCTGCTTCCTTGTATAATGATTTATTTTGGGTCAAATGATCTAAACATTTATTTACATATGTGATACAATTCATTTGATATCCTAGATATGTATTTCAAAGAACTTTCATTCAGCTGACATCATATCAGCTGAATGAAAGTTTCACAGACACCAGCCCCCCCCATCATGGAGGGCACAGCTATTAGTGTCCTAGAATGTGAGTGCTTTTGTGCTGCTGACAGCTGTCCAAATTATTGTGATATGCACTTGGTATTTATTCTCGTCAGCTGCCTTCCTTAGTTTCCTGTGAGCTCACAAATGTCTTGTTAAAGACACAACAACTTAAAAGCACTGCTTAAAATAGTGCAGTTTCAACCAAGGCATGTTTAGCTGCACTTGTGTCGGTCACGATATTAGACACTGCATATTCAACAAAGTGATTTCAGGTGTTGTATACACTTCCGTTCAAATGTTTAGGGTTGGTAAGATAAAAAGAAAAAAAAGATCTAATTTTTAAAAAGATCTAAATTAATACTTTTATTCAGCAAGGATGGATTATACTGATCAAAAGTAACAGTAAAGTGACAGTAAATACTTTTATATTGTTAGTGGCTAATAGTGATGTCCGGCCTAGGAAAAATCTTCACCCTTTATTTAAATATGATTAAAATTTACTTACACTTGTAGTATCATAAAAATTAAATATTTTTTTAACTTTCTATTCATCAAATAATTCTGAAATGAATGATTGATGAATATGTGTTGAGTAACTGTTTGAAAATGAATGAATAAATGTTTCATGAGCATCAAATCAGCATATTAGGATGATTTCTGAAGGATCATGTGACACTGAAGCCTGAAGTAATGCTGGAAATTCAGCTTTGTGTCACAGGAATAAATTACATTCTAAAATATATTAAAACAAAAAACAGTTATTTTACATTGTAATAATATTTCACAATATTAGTGTTTTACTGTATTTTTTAAACAAATAAATACAGCCTCGGTGAACATAAAACCCCAAACTTTTAAACAGTTGTCTGTGTAGTTCAAAATGTTACTTTAACAGGCATGTTGTTAAACAATAAATTATGTAACTTCTCATTTCCTTTACTCTGGGTTAATTATTATACATTTAAGTAATTATCATTACATCTGAAGACATGTCGCTCAACATAACTGGATCATTTTGAAATTCACAGACATCACTTTAAGTCATATACATGACAATCCATCACTATGTTCTGCTAAAATAAAGGAAAAATTCACAAACCAAAATTATTAAAGTGTATGTTATTTTATCCCTTTAATATATTATGTTTGTACTATAAGATTTTCATTTCTATAATTAATTTACAGGCTTCCAGTCCACACTGATTACTGTACTCACAGAGTGAATTGCCGGTTCCAGATAGCAGGTCTTGCTCTCTTTAAAGCCTTTAAAGTCTTTAAAGTCTTGTGTATATCCGCAGGTGATGACTTGTGTTGGTCTGACTCTAGCGCTGTCTGTAGCAGTAGTCCTGTCTCACTCTGTCCCTCTCTAAGGGGTGACAGCTGATTTTTATCACTGCTCACTGCGGAGCGTGATGAGGCCAGCCTGCTATTTTGGAGGCAGCATGGGCGGTATTCCACGCGCCTGAGTCAATCAGTGGTTCTGGAAGTGACGGGGGTACAGGGAACCCTCTTGAGCACAATTCCCACATTAGCCAACATTTGCTTCCTAATGCCAAAGGATGTTTGAGAAGTACTGAAATCATTTTTACGTGAATACATTTCAGTGGCTTTTTGGCTGATTCTTCAAAAAGAGTCTCTATTTTTAACTGTTTATATTAAATTGTAAAACCAAACACCGCTTATAAGAATGTTATGCCCTGTGAAGTTTGATGAACTTTACAGAGCTTGCTAATACATCTCAAAATAATTAAGGCACTGACTAATGCCATAAATGTACTTGTGAGTATTAATACTTATGAATGGTTGAAACAACCTGTGTTAAATTTGAGGCAATATCCTGACACTGTTCTGTTTAAGCTATACAATTAAATATACTTTTTATACATTTAAATGTAAATAATAATATATTTGCATTTGTGTAATATTATATAAATATTTTTTTATTTATTAATATTTTCTATCTAATATAAGGACATTCTTACATTATTAAAAGTGTCTCAAAAACCTTTGAGGCAACTGTATAACACCATATAGCACAGACACGAAGAGCCTCTCAAAACCCTTTCAAACAACTATAATCCAAAAACACTGAATCAACCCAGTCCAAAGTGTCACTCGTGTCAAGGGTGATGAATGTAAGGTCAGTGACATAAACTGCCATTTTAAGCACTATGTTTTGTTTCTTGAATGCACATGAACACATGCTTGCGTACTCAATCCTGCACTCAACCCTCATTGAAAACTTGTGAAATAGGACTCACTATTTGCAGGCAGGATTTTGTGCATGAACGTCGAAACTATTCTGTTAGGATTATCTGAGGAATATTTTTAACACACAGACACAGCCGGCAGATTCCTTCATGCTTGTGTAGGATGCCAAGGTTTTGTCTCACATAGGGTACAAAGTTCAAATGACCTTTGACCTCATAGTTACTGACTAACACAGCTGACTAATAGTTAATAGGAATAAAATAACTGGTGAAATAATTGATCAACTCACCATTCAGGCCACTGGAGGATCGGGTGATGTATCCAGGAACCCCACTGACTGTTCTCCTTCTCATCGTCTCAAAGGGTTTTTCTTTCTATCAAGGGAAGCAAGGGCATATTTTAAACATGTTTCTTTAAGATGTAACTAATTATTTATGATAATATTTTTAATTATATTAAGGTATAATTATTTTTTGTTTTATCTTATTTTATTTAAATAAGAATGGATGGAAAGTGGATGTTTTTTTTTCCTCATTTGAGTTGAAAAAAACTGCTCATTTGTTTTATTTATATATACCAACATTGTCTCTCTCATTAAATCTTTTAAATACTTAATATGAATGTAAAATTATTTTTTGTTTTGTCTTGTTTTATTTAAATAAGTCCAAAACTGTATTTTTTGTATTATGTATACATAATAGACAATTTTCTTGCTCATCTCAAACTGGAGGGTTCATCAATATTTAAAGCAAGGCTGAACACATAATTTAGTGACTACATTGAGTGAAAAGCACAAGCTCCTTTTCTGAGTCATGTCTGTGTAAACACAAATAAATCATGACATATCTGATACACACCTGATGAGCCTTGTCTTTTTTGGCATTGGTGACAGTAGTAGTACCAGAATAACCTTTCTCCCTCCCCGGTGAGGTAATGTGACTCATTGGGCTGCTTTTGGCCTGTGGTGTGACGTTGAGATGAGGGCTGCTGGCGTAGTCCTGTCGCAGGGCGTTCTTTGACTCAAACAGGACCCTCAGAGAGTTAGTGCCCACCTGGTCCGGCTGGGGCAACATGTCCATTGAAATACTTCTGGACAAAGAGGAATTTACCCCACTGAGGGACTCATATCTCCTCCAGAGACTTTCAACTTTACTCTCTTCATGGTTTGATCTTCTCAGGCCAGATGACTGTGGGATACAGAGATCATCCATGTAGGCCAGATTTCATTGATAGTATTGCTAAATACACAATAAATCAAAGTGGTTATACCTTAGACCAGGCCTCTTGTCTGCCAACACCTGTGAGCTCCACACAGCTTTCATACCTAAAGAAAACAGTCAGGTTTCAGCCATAAACTTCACAGAGAAGAGTCGATAGGAAAGGGAAATAGATGGATTATGGTAGTACCTTTGAACAAGCTGAGACACAGGCGTCCTTCTGTCCCAAAACAGCGACGCTGATGTAGAGCATGAACTATGACCTCCAGAAAGGCTCCTGAGGGACTGACTTCTTCTCAAAGTAAAGCTCATCTTAGTGGTGAAAAGACATCAGTAAATAAATCAGACAAAATAGTTTTTCTATCATGTTATCATGATATGCATTTTAAAAGTCAAAGACAGCAGATTAAAGGAATAAGGAAGGTTAAAGTTTTTTTTAAACGAAATTTTTTATTTGATTAAATCATTTGTGATAAATATATCAATACAACACAAATAACTGTAATAATATACTGAGAAATTCCAAGAGGGTCCTCACACCATCAGTACTAGTAGGGCCCTAACAATCTTTTTAACACACACACAGACACAATATATAAAATACTTGTTAATCCAATCTAACACAGCACCAGTAAAACTGTGTAAATGACTCTGGTCACATGATCCACCTGCTTGTCAGCTCTTTTCTCATCTGACTCAGTTAATGTTTATCATTCATAAGCTTTCTTAAATTACACATTGAAAGATTTGCTGTATTGTGCAATTTGCACATAATATGCAAAAAGCGGAGAGCTTTCATATAATCATGCACACATGAATAAAATGAAAGTGAATTGATGAGATGTCTGGGAATATCAATCAGAATCACTTCAAGTAAACAGTTCACAAGTCCTGCAGCCCATTGATGACTAAATGGTCATAGCCGAAATTTAAGTAAATACCCTAAGCATACAATTATGACTTTAAGTACCCATAAAATAAATAAATAAATAAAGACATACAAATTATCATCTCAATCCATCTTTAACTAGAGAGTTACCTTAAGCGATCAGTCTTGCGCTCCTCATTTCCCTCTGTTCTGCTGTGCAGTGTGAACTGGAGCATCACTCACAAGACACTCCTCACACAGGCCAAAGTCCCTCATTTATAGCCAGAAAACCGTCTGATCACTTATTTCCCATCCCATCCTTCTAGACAAGGGCTGGTTGAATAAAAGGTAAAATAAGTTATTTAAACAATGCATTTAGAGTATTGATAATATTATTTACATATTCAGTATAGGGCATTTAAGAAAAAAAATGGTTGTAGGCTATAACAAATGCTTCCTTCCATGTTAGCATATTCATCTTAACTAATTTTCTCATCAACAAGATGGTTTCAAGTTATGTTTGTCTGCTGTCTGTTAGTCTAGACAAAACGCTTGTGGAATGTAAAGGTTAGCATCTACTCACTGAGGTCACGTGTGCTGTGATCATCTTGCTATTCATAGACGACGCTGCATGAACTAATGAATGCCTAACCTTGTTTTGCACTTTCTGTCATGTAGTGAAGTGTATGCATAACATTGGGAATTTGAGATCCTAAATTCCAGTACAGCACAATTCTATTATATGCAACATAATCTATGTAAAAACAGCAATGAACATTAAATCACGGGGTTCTGTGGGATTGCTAATGAGAAATCTAACGCAACCTGTACTCATGTCGTTAAAAAGACAATAGCCTACATAAGACTAATACATTCTCCCTTTATGCATTTCTCCAAAAGTCTTTCTGATTTCCTCATGACTTCTTTCTTGTTCACCTCCATATTATAGTGAACAGGGAACCAATGTTCAATTTCGTTTCTTCACCACTAGATGGCAATCTCGTAACCACAAAGTTATATCTATTGTTACTTTATCATTACAAGACTACTAGGGACATTGAGTCAATACACGTTAATAGACACGTAACTAACTGCTTTTACATGCAAGTATTGTCAACCATCTAAGTGTTGTTTGGGTTGAGAGCATTTATGTCACTAAATAATAATATTGCATTTTTGTGGTAACAAAATTAAAGTTGTAAAGTAAAATTCAGGGCTGATATGCCATGCTTCAAAAAGGTTTGGGTAAATATAGCTACAGTGCGTTATTGACTGTTAATGTTGACATGGGCTAGCCGTATTTTGCTTAGTCATTCTTTTAAATTACATGTAGAATGAACATCCCCAGTCGTCATTCAGTAAGGACAGGATGACAGTTCGTTTTATCCTGTTTTATAAGGACAAAACAAATGACATTCTTTTATTACAAATTAATAGATTTTGTTTGTAACGTAGGCCTATTTGTGTCTTGTAAGGCATAAAGATTTTTAAAATATATTTAACATTGACTACCTGTCATTACACATACTTCTCCTGTATTTGTAAAACTCATACTTTTTTTGATGATTTGTTGTTGGTCTTGGATTACAAATTGTCTATGTGTGTGTGTGGTTCAGGTATACCCTACATTATAGGGACAGAATGTCCCTAATTAAGATGCCAATATCCGAAATCCTTGTCCTTGGGGACATTTTTGGACCCCATAAGGAAAATAGCTTATAAATCAAACTAAGCGATGTTTTCTGAAAATGTAAAAATACAGAAAGTTTTCTGTGATGGGTAGGTTTAGGGGTTAGTATAGGGAGATAGAATATCCAGATTGTACATTATAATAATTATTGGGGATACATTCAAGTCCCCATAAAACTTGAAAACCCATAGTTAAAAAATATAAAATACAAAGCAATGTAAGCTTGTTTTCCATACCCTTTCCATACCCTGTAGAGTTGCAGATTAGGACACACCTGGTGCACCACATTGGCATGGCAACACAAGTAAAAGTGCAAACAAAGAGTCTTGAAGAGTTCAGCCTGTCTATTCAGATGGATAGATATACGCCAGTACAACAGATCCATAGCTGTTGCTGCTTAAATGGCCAAACACAAAGGCACTGCCATTAGATTTACATAGATTTGCATTGTGAATTTAAACTTGGATCTAGATCCAACATGTATTTATCAGTCATTTGATTAAAGGTCTTTAACTCTCCATTGCCTCAAGTCATAAACAAATAATAGCTATGGAAATGTGCTACCTAGAATTACATGCTGAATTAAGGTGATGAAGTCCAAAAGCACTGTGTTCTCATATACTACCACCATGATAGCAGAGATGAGCATATAGATGTGGCTTTATTGGACTGAATTCAGTGAAGGGTGAGAAATTAGGCCAGAGCTTTTTGTGCCGACAGCTTTGTAAAGTTTGTCAGAAACTCCTTGTATGTAGGCCACTTCTTCACTTCACACAGAAAGTGGGCCACAAGTGCTAGTGGCAGCAACCTGAGAGAGGGGGGAATGTAGGTTAACTATTACACAACAGCCGATTGCCTCAGTGAAAGGGGGATAGATTGAGATTCACTTAAAAAAAAAAACAGCATATGTTGACACAGTTTGAAAAAATAAGATTGTGATTGTATAACAGATTGTGACAGTATATAACAGGAAAATGATTCCAATGATGATAACTTCAGTTTTTGAAGAGACTTAAATTTAAGAATTGAGAATTTTAAAAAAATGAATTTAAAAAAAACTAAAAAAATAATAATTTTGATGTATAAACTATTATCACAAAATGAAATGTGAAACAACTCAATAATAAAATCTGACAGTTCTGACTCTCTGCCCATTCATTATAGGAGACTATCATTTGGAACTTTGGAACAAGGACTGATGATGTATTATTAGGATTACAGACTATTAGCTGGGGATACATACTCATAACTCATTGGAGCGAGAAATCGTCAGATTTACTCTTATTTTTTTCAGTGTATGCTCAGATGTACAGTTTGTGACCTACTAACCTATTGCCTTCTCTCCACGCTAACTCTGTATAGTATATGGTCCATGCTATGAATTGATTTGGTTATGTTGTGTGATGTCTGTCGTAAAAACTAAAATGGTCTGGGCAGAAACATTCACATTCTTCACTTGTGGTCATTCTTTTATGGTAATTCTCAGAATAGTTAATAACCACAAAATTTTTCATACAAAACATTGAACCCTTAATCATATGGATGTTTGAAAGCTCATTCCCTAGTGTATTGTCAAAATGTTTTAACCTGCTTTCTAAGCGTCTGTGATTCTATTGTACGTCTGTCTTAGCACCAGCTAAGAAAGGGGGGTTGATGGGTGATATGTGCCCTGTGGTTTCACTACCAAACAGATGGAAAATCATTGAGGTGATACAGTTAGTGTTATGTGTGTGCGAAAAGAAAGAAAGAAAGAAAGAAAGAAAGAAAGAAAGAAAGAAAGAAAGAAAGAAAGAAAGAAAGAAAGAAAGAAAGAGTAGAGATATGTTACCATCTGCCTCTGAATCCATGATGCCCAAGTCTCCTGTGATGGATGTTTCACAGTGTCATTGCCATGGAGAGGCTCTTTGGTATCCAGGGAGAGTTTCTCTAGTGATTGGCTGAGTGGCTGAAGCAGCAGTCTTTATGTTTTTTCTGCTCTGCCTTTTGTCTGACCCCTGTACTGCCATTCCTTTCTTCATCAGCTCAGACTTAATTGGAGAAAATAAAAGAGAAGATCCATTAATCTATTTGCAGAAAGCATCAGGCTAAATAAAATAAGAAAGAAAGAGGCTAGTAAAAAGACATAACTTAGTACCTGTAATGTGTGTTTTCTGTGGCATTAAGGCAATTTCTTGTAAATGTCAGCCTGGGGCAAGTTGTTACTTTTCTAAAAATGAATCGATACTTTCTTTAAAAGAATCACCACTTTTCATTAAAAGAATTGCTACTTTTCTTTATTCGCTACTTTTCATTAAAAGAGTCAAAAATTTTCTTTAAATGATTTGCTATACTTTCCCAAAAGAATCGCTATTCTTCTAAATGTGAATTGCTACGTTTCTTAAATTGAATTGTTACTTTTCAAAAAGTGAAACGCTACTTTTCTTAAAATGAATCACTACTTTTCCAAAAAGAATTGCTATTTTTTTTTAAAAGTGAATCAATACTTAAGGGATAGTTCACTTTGAAATTAATTAGCTTACCTCAAGGGCATCCAAGATGTAGGTGTCTTTGTTTCCACAGTATTTTCAATTTTGATATTTTTCGGTCAAACCGTAAATTAAACATGATTGAATGACTCGTAAATGTAAGTTGATGGCCTAAGACACGAAATGAGCGGTTTGTGTGAGAAAACGAACAGTATTTATATCGTTTTTACCTCGTGCTACCTCAGCGATGACAAACGGATCTCACGGCAAAGACGCTTCGATCTGCGCATGCGCCGGAAGTGATCGATTGCGCTACATCACTCTTTGTTTATACAGAGATTTCGGCAGTTTTACCTTTCACTAAACATATTTAGATATACAGGAAATCGCACTGAAATACTATTTCGGTATATCTAAATATGTTTAGTAAAAGGTAAAACTTATGAAATCTTGAGTGACGTACACGCAAGCGATCACTTCAGGAGAAACTTTGAACATGATTCAGTTCGGTTCAGTTGGACATTGCACAACTGATTCATATCACTTGGACGTGAATGTTACGCGAGGTAAAACGATATAAATACTGTTTGTTTTCTCACACAAACCGCTCGTTCGGGTCTTAGGCCATCAATTAATTTCAAAATGAACTATACCCTATGACTATCCCTTTAATCTTAAAGTGAATCACTACTTTTTAAAAAGAATCAATACTTTTCTTGAAGTGAATCACTACTTTTTAAATCGCTCATGTCATTAGCACATTATATTTACCGTCATTTGCTTTTCACAAAAGCCCTAATTGATCACAGTGTCCATTTAGGCCTACTTAGAACACTACACAAAACCTTCGACAAAATTATTTTATGTTCTAAGAACTCTCTATCCACTCTCTATCCTCTCAATCTAAAACATTTTGATTTTTCACAATATATAGATACCTTTTTTGACCCTTTGTGAGTTATGTGTTTCACACAACCAAATTAATGACATCCAGTACTAAATCCTCGTGTGATGGGCAGCGGAATGAATTGGCGTCGGCTTCTGCAGTTTTTCGTCATTGACAAGTTTGTTTTACCAGTTCCATCGAGTATATGACTCCGCCAGTGAGTCTGTGTGCACGCGCTGAGCGTAATGAGTGCTGTTTTTGTCCTCATGTTACTGTTTACGTCAGGCAGTGTGGGGGGAGGTTTCCACTGACGAACACAAATTCACCAACAGCTGATCTCACTGTACTGTATGTGCATCGAGGACTAAGAAAGGGGATCGTTTTCATGCCTCGTATGGTTGTCTCTTCCACTCATGATACACAGATACATAATTACTGGGTGAGTGTTTGTTTTTGTTCAAGGTGCCTGTGTAGATCTCTCGCAGCGTGAAACACAATATTTTGCATAAAATGTGAATTCAATACTCAATAGTAGGCTACAAGTCTGCTACGCTAATCAATATGTTACCTTGGAACGTATATTTTATTGTTGTTATCGCGTTTTGATGTGGTCACACATTCCTGAATAAATAAGCGCGACCGCGAGAAAATCGGAAGTTCACCAGCTGTAGAGTTAAAGTGCTCGTGTGCGAAAAAAAAGTTGCATAAATTAACTCTTTAAACTGGCGATTTGCTTAAAGTTTCAATTTTCTGTTTTCGTTTGTGCATAAAATGTCGAAAGTGGACACAAAACGCAGCTGTTTTGTACATTAGAATACTTTTTTATATCTATGATGTTTGAACAACATTTAGTGCAAATCGCAACATGGGTTAGCTATATTAAAGAAGATAATGATCAGCTTGACAGAAAATATGCACCTGCATGTCTTGGAATCATATCTTCATGTATAATTGAAGAGAAAAAGACGTTAGAGAGGTTTTGACTACTTTAGCTTAAGGTAGGACACTTTGACTAAATTATCTATCAATATGTGTGTTCCTTAGCCTTTAAAAAAATAATATTAGGTTTACCTTAAACTAGTATAGCTCTACTAGTTTAAGGTAAACTTAATGTTTCCTTCGAAGGACACAGATGTATCTAAAACAGCACCCATAACAATTTTTTTTTGTAAAACTTTACTATTTCCCCTGCTTTACAAATACATTGTGTAGTGTGAGAAAATGTCTGGTTGTTTTAATTTGCTGTAACTTATTTTTCCACCTGACAGCTGTCTACTGCTTTCCCCTTTCACAGTCGACAAACCACCTCATCCTTCTGTTTACATGTAGGGAGACATTTTAACATTCACATGTACATTTGTATAATTGTAGTCTGGCCAAATAACACTGCCAGTCCAAGAAGTTATAGATTCTGTTTAGCTTTAAGTGAAAAGTTGTGGCTTTTGTTTGTTATTGTAATTTAGGCCAATATGTTCTTGTAATCAGCTGCCCTCATGTCTTACTCCTACACTACATAAACACACACACCCGCACCACATACTTTTTCACAGATAATGCATAAATGAATGGACTTGGTGTCTGCACACTTTTAAGTGTTGTATCACTTTATTCACAGCTAGATGAAGCAGTAAATCATGCGTCACCACCACACCAGTTGATGCTTTCTTTTGGTAGCCTATAATTTGCTATGCAACAATTAAATATGAAAGTCTTGCACACATACTGTATGCAACAAAAAAAAAATCACTTTGACAATTATGTGCAACACAAAGTGTAATTTATCTCATGCAGTTATAACCTTTTACATGGTTGACTGTTGCATCTGGGATTACAGTGCAGGTGTTTACACACTATGCAAAGAAAGCCAGACCTGTGTGAAAGAGGTGTGAGAGAAAGTTAAGGTTGTCCAGGATACACAGGGGCACATACTGTTTGGCATAGGAGCCATTTGTGTGGGTTGGGCTTGACTGGATGTACTTGGAACAAGAACCAGGTGATCTGTGATGCAGATTGCTCCGTCCTGTGGTGTGAGGTAGTGTTGTTCTGTTATTCGAGGTACACAGAGTTCTCTGTGTGTATGCTTTTTTTTTTCCATTGCACACCCACTCAAGCAGAAAAACTTAAGTATATGTGCGATTTGTGTTACGTTTCCTCTTTTGTCTCTTTTTGCACAAAGCGTTTACTTGTAAATGCATTCATTGCCAATTGCTATCATAACTATGTTTGTGGGATTCTGCAATAAAAACCGGTATTGGTTTACAAATTTGGTCATGCGGTTTAGTGGAGCTGAATGTTTTAACATTTTGTTCTTGAAGTACTCCAAACATCTGATGTTAATGACTCCAGAGCGAGTTTGAAAGAACTATTGATTCCCTCTTATCATTGCTTGCATAATGCACACTTTGCATGATATGATTAAAAACAATGACAATTTGCCTGAGAAAGCTGTGCTTGTGGTAGTGGTTCATGCCAAAAAAAATTTTTATATTGGGAAACCTGCTAAACAGGCTTGCGTTTAGAGTGAAGATGTGAATCTTTGGAACCGGCCTGAACAAGAGAGAGGTGTCCAGTTGCTGCTGGTTAGGATTTGTATGCTAATGGTTATCAAACATCAACATCATTCAAAGTCTATTTCAGACTTGATATACTAACACCGAAAAATGTGACATGATAGCTCATTTTATGACCTATTTGTAATATTATGCTTTAATTTCTCCATTATAATTTGACAGATCGCCATGGCTACATTGCAGCGTGTGGGTTTAAAGAGAAAATATGGTTTCCCAGATGAGGATGCCATTTACTCTTCCTCATCCCCCTCATCACACTCTGAATGGGACTCTGATGAAGACAGCCCCCAAAGTGATAGTGTGGACTTTGGGCCTTTTACTTCTTTCTCTTCAAGCCATCCCATACCAAGTGAGTCATGCATAGTAACTGTGATCATATATTGTAAACCAACAGTTGTCCCGTCCAGTGTGTTTAAACACATTAGGAGGTGTCTTGTTATCTGACCTCAGCATTATTGTGCAGGACACTAGATAAGAAGAGAAACATTCAGTTGTAACACTGTTTATCAAAATATGTTGTGCACAGTCATCCTAAGTCATTTTAAACCCACAAACCTCAAAGTAAACATACTAAATATCAAGCCATAATCAGTTTCACCGTCCACCGTTTCCTTTTCAGGTAGTTCTCTGAGATTATGTTGTCTGTCTGTGTGCCTGGACATGCCTGGATCACTGTTTTTCATTGTTGATTCACAGTGAAAACTGCAAGTGCTGCAAATAAAGTTGATTTACTAAGGGCTGCTACAGTGCAAACACATCTGACGCACGACCTCACCCCATTATCCTCGTTCAGAGAGTGAAACTGGCATTGCAAATAAAGAATGACGATTTTAACTTTACATTTTTGAAGAAAGTTTTTCTTTTTAGAACTTTTTAGAACACCGTTTGATTATTTCATTATGGTTGAGTTCAGTTTACTTGTTTACAGATCTGACTCAGCTGCCATCTAGTGGCAGCTGCAACAGTCACAGCCACCATTAGAAAATTAATAATGAACACATTTTGTTTCTTTACTTTCAGTTTCATCCATCCTGAAGAAGACAAAAGATACTCAATCCAAAGGCACTGTTCGGTTTGGCCTGGTTACAGTGTTCCTCTTCCAGCGCTGTCAAGGGTTCAGCAGCGTGCCCAGCCACGGTGGCTGCACACTGGGCATGGTTAGACGGCACACTGACCGTCAGCAGTTCACCCTGGCGGATCACGCGGAGGAGCAACAGCGATTGCGAATGGAGAGAGTCCGCAAGCAACACCAAGAGGAGAGGCTGGAGGCCTTGAGGCAGAAGGTGAATTGGTTACTTTCCAATATTCAGTTCTTTTTAGGCTCTCTTTATACTTTATCTTCTCTTTTTTAATTATAGCTGATCAGTAGTGGGATTCTCACAGTGACAGAAGCAGCCAGTTTAGCAGTGAATGACATCCCAGATGAAGATGAGGATCTGAGTAGTACAGAGCTCAAGGATATGGGATCCCTCCGTCCTTACTCTTCCAAACGCAGACGTGCGTTATTGAGAGCAGCAGGAGTGGTGCGGATCGACCGAGAGGAGAAGAGGCAGCTGCAGGAGCTGCGGCGGTGGAGGGAAGACTGTGGATGTCACTGCCAAGGCTTCTGTGAGCCGGAGACCTGCGCGTGCAGCCAGGCTGGCATCAAGTGCCAAGTAATAATAAATAAATAAATTATTGTTTTCAGTTTTTCACTAATGATAGCGCCTTTGTTTTATTGATATTTTGTTGCTCAAATTATTTTTCATTGCTCTAGAGATTTATTAGAGCTCTCAGCTATATTTCTTTTAGGTATAAATTTAGTCTCAGATGAAAAATAGCCCTAAATGAGACCATTTTTAACAAACAGTAAGACAATAGAGCTATACAATGAACTTTGATAGCAATGCTCAGATATGTTTAGGGTCGGTAATTTTTTTTTAAAATGTTTATGAAAGACGTCAAGGCTGCATTTTATCAAAAATACTATGAAACTGTAATATTATGAAATATTACAATTTAAATGAACCGTTTTCTATTTGAACATTATTTTAATGGCAAAGCTGAATTTTCAGCATCATTACTCCGTTCTTGTGTCACATGATCCTTCAGAAATCTTTCGAATATGCTGATTTGATGCTCAAAAAACTTTTCTTATTATCAATGTTGAAAAAAGTTGCGCTGCTTGATATTTTTTATAATTACATTGTACTTTTTTCAGGATTTTTTTTATGAATAAAAACTTCTAATGATCAGCTTTTATTTTAAGAAATATAGAAATCTATATAGGTATAGAAATCATTTGAGCCATTATAAATGTATTTACTATCTCTTTTGATCACTTTAATACATCCTTGCTGAATAAAAGTATTAATTTCTTTTAAAAAATATTATTAAAAATCCCAAATTTTTAAAAAGTCAGAGAAACCCTCCATCTAATCTCACTGAAATGTTGACGGACAGCAAATATCCTATGGACAGCAAGTAGTTATGCTGCCGTATTGTGTTTATATATATAATTATAAATATATAATGTGTTAACAGATGGATCGCTCCAACTTTCCTTGTGGATGTTCAAAGGAATGCTGTGGGAATCCTGCCGGCCGAATCGAGTTTAACTCAAGTCGTGTACGGAGCCACTATATCCACACACACATGAAGCTGGAGCTGGAAAAGAGGCTGCTCAACGACAGCAGAGGGATCGCCACAGAGCAACAATCATCGGCGTGGAAGAGAGTCATTACATTTCCAGTAGAAAAAGACTCTCCCTCATTCCAACTGAGCTCAGAGCTCTGCAGGCAGGGAGACAACAGCTGGAGCACTGACATGACTGACTACTCCTGCTCTTCTTCTCTGAGTCTAGACTCTGAGACAGACGCAAGGCCTTCCTCTGAGCTACCCACACTGAACGGGGATGACACTGGACTCACTCACATACTCAGTTTTTCTGATTCAGATGGGAAGGGATGTCCATATGTTAAAGAGTATGATCTGTCCACAGAAGCTGCTGGTGGCACATCCAAAAAAGAAAGTAGAATCAGTACATCTCAATTGGAGTATCTGGATGAAAATGCTAATCAGGCCACAATGGAATGTGTAGACGACACCTTCGACATCCCCAATACACCTTCTGCATCTCCGGATCACACCGCAAACTGTTACATGGACCTCAGTCTTTCTTCAGACCCTTATCTGGTCTTTTTTGACACTTTTCATGAGTACGGTGACCGTCCAAGCCACAGTCAAGAGTGCAGTCATATGGACTACATCTCACACCTCCAGTTCCCCCGTTGTCTCAGTCCCACTCAAATTGAGGACTCGGGAGTCAATCTTTTGGAGTCTCTTGTAGGAATTTCTTAACAGGGATCAGAGCAGCAAAGTATTTTTACTGATGTTTTAAAGACAAATGAGCCTTGTTCATTTACAATTGAACAGTATAATTTAATGTAATTTACTCTGGAAAAAAAGTGTAAATAATTTTCTGAATTTAAGGATATTCCTTAGCAATATATTTTATGATCTTAATAGTCTGAATATACCATTCATGACTATAGTGTCAATACAGTTAAACCACTCAGTTAAAAATCTATGTGAAGTATCATGAGTTATAAGTCTATTGCAAGAGGATACTATGTTGCCAAAAGTCTTGGAGAGTTTGTACATTAACTTCAGGTCAGATTTTATATTTACACTTCATAAACTAATGGCTTAATTACATTTTTTATAAGGTTGCAAAAGAATCTCATTCCAGGAAGGAATGTTTTACTGTCAAATGTTTACCTAAAAAATCTGTTCATATTTATTTCTCGAATGTGTTTTGCTTTAAGTGATCAAGTTTTGTTTTGTGTAGCACAGTAAATGCATTGGTTAGTGTTTCAAATGAGTTAGCTGTTATAAACATCAAAATGCCACATTCATATTTCATGTATAGGTCTTTCATTTCAAGGACCAGCTTGCCTTAGTATTTTTCATTTAAATGAATGACTTGTAATATATAAAGAAATTCATGCCTACTCTGTGTTTACTTAAATGAATGTTTTTGTCTTTTTCTTTTCTGTGGAATAACTCATATTAATCAAATGTATTTGAGCACGATGAATCGGCATTAAAAAACTGTTTTTAATATATTTTATAATGTAATAATTTCACAGTCAATCTCCAAATTAATGAAAATTAATGATATATATACTCTCACCAAAAGGATTATTAGGAACACCATACTAAACTGTGTGTGACCCCCTTTCGCCTTCAGAACTGCCTTAATGCTACATGGCAGTGATTCAACAATGTGCTGAAAGCATTATTTAGAAGTTGGCCCATATTGATAGGATAGCATCTTGCAGTTGATGGAGATATGTGGGATGCACATCCAGGGCTCCCGTCCACCACATCCCAAAGATGCTCTACTGGGAGATCTGGTGACTGGGGGCTATTTTAGTACAGTGAACTCATTGTCATATGTTCAAGAAACCAATTTGAAATGATTCGAGCTTTGTGAGATGGTGCATATCCTGCTGGCCTTCGAAGCTCAATGAAGCATTTTTGAAATTGCAATCACTATATATTTGATAAACTGCTTTAACCAATGTAGAGGGAAACGGCGAGGTCCTTAAGTTCTGGGGGCACTATAGGCCACAGAAATAAAGGCTGAGACTTATAAGTTTCCAAATGAGATCACATTCAGAAAATTCTGTTTAGGAATGAGGTTAGCTTTAGTTTTAAGAACGTTTTAGCTGACAAGTATTACAAATAGAGAACGTGAGTTCCGAGCATCTGTAAAGGTTCCTTCAGTAAACTCGTTGGCATCATGTTCGATTGCTCTCGCCTGCCTAAAAGGACAACATGGCCACGATGCGATGAGTAATCTGTCTGGGTTGCTTTTTTCAGAGAGCTAAACATAACATTGCAAAACATCGAAACCCTCTACAGCAATGGGTTTAACACAGAGCAGTGGTGCACCTGAGGGGGGGACAGAAGGATTTCACGTCCATGGGGTAAATTGCTTAAATTCAGCTGACTTTCCGTACGACAGCGACTGAGCGAGCAGCTTTGCATGCTAGCTATGCTTTGATGAAGTTATCATGTCCGCATTGGTTTAGCCTTTGACAAATATGCATTGAGAGAAACTAGTGTGTACGTTCATATTTATTTTTTAATTATTTTATAAATAAATAACTGTGTCAGACGATTTGAATAACTAGGAAAGCTTTTTCAAGGTTTTTAAAGTGCTTGCATGGCAACTGTCAGGTAACTGCAGGTTGTGTTGTGCTACATGACAGCTCTGAAAACTCCTTCTTGTATAACATTTGCGATATCTCGCATTATGGTCACACGTTATATCTTCAGTCTGTCCACGCGTTTGCCGTTTGATTAGTTTGTATGTGTTTTAGTTCTAGTTTCGTGGTCAGTGATCCAAGAGCTTTTGGATTTAGGAATATTTAAGCGTAGCCGCCACGTCATTGAACCCGCTGGGGGAGAGGGGCATTAACGTTACGTAATATTTATATAAACACGTCATATATTTTCACAGATATTCATTAGATTGT
Organism: Cyprinella venusta; assembly: GCA_038021265.1. NCBI lineage: Eukaryota > Metazoa > Chordata > Actinopteri > Cypriniformes > Leuciscidae > Cyprinella > Cyprinella venusta. The sequence continues at coordinate 26,614,186 of CM075870.1, read as the reverse complement.
ACACTATACGGTGGATGTTAATAAACTTTCTAGTGCACAATAATGCATGCAGCGTCAATGAATGCATTTGAAAATCAAAGACTCCATAGATCTGAATAGAATTTGAGCTCTGCAGTGATTTACTCCAATTCCTTTACAGATTCAACAGGACTCACCTGCAGCGAAAGCTGGTTTGGAGCCCTTTTTTGATTTCATCATATCCATTGGCAATAATCGTCTTGTAAGTTTGTATTGTACTCAATTTACTTTGTACAACTCAGGTTATTTATTGTCACATGGGGGGAAAATGTGTCACAGATTTAAGACATTGTCACACAAGTATTATCTGACAAATTATCCCATAATTGAGTAATCGGTGCATTATGTGCACAAGAATATTCAATATATTGTAATATTTTGATTGTGCTTTTTTGTAAGCAGTTTGAAATGTCTTAAGTAATAATTAACAAATGATTCTCAAGGTTTTCAGTAGTCATTGACATGACAATCATTCAAATGCACAAGAATGTTCTGGAATGTTGGATTATGTTGTCGTTCGTATTGTTATTGTGCATGCATCATATAAATGAAGCAAATATTCTAGAAATCTCTTTTGGATGTAAACTGAGCAGGACTCAGTGTTTGTGACATACAGACTAAGACTGTATAAGAGAGCTATGGCATTAGCATATCATGTTTTTAAATCATGTAGACAAAATACACTTCATCTCCAGTATATCCTCAAAAGAAAATAAAAGTGCATGCCTTAGTTGGAATAAAGACTTAACCAGAAAATGGAAAATGGTTCATGTACTATAAATTTAGTCAGTGTTGCTTGGATTATAATGGGTCATATGCTGTCTCAACAGAATCAAGAGAATGATTTGCTGAAGGACCTCCTCAAGGCTAATGTGGAGAAACCAGTAAAGATGGAAGTGTATAGTACAAAGACCATGAGGATCCGGGAATTGGAGGTGGTTCCCAGCAACATGTGGGGTGGTCAAGGACTTCTGGGAGCCAGTGTCCGCTTCTGTAGCTTTCAAGGAGCCAATGAAAATGTTTGGCATGTTCTTGTAAGTTATCTTTGCATTTAATAGGCAATCCATGCATTTCTTTAAATATTTAGGCTTTTTGTTTAAGTATTTTGCACCCTGTGGTTTTAGGATGTGGAACCAAATTCACCAGCAGCACTGGCTGGACTTCAGGAGCATTCAGACTTCATTGTTGGAGCTGACCAGGTTCTGCAAGATGTAAGGCTTGAATTGTAATCATGAATGCTTGCAAGTTCTAGCCATTTGAGAAAAAAACCCCTTTTATTTCATAATATGACCACTACATGTACGATCAAGCAATGTTTTGATTTCCCAACAGTCAGAGGATTTCTTCTCCCTAATCGAAGCCCATGAGGGAAAACCATTGAAGTTGCTGGTCTACAATACTGAAACCAATAAGTGCAGGGAGGTGATTGTCACACCAAATGGTGCCTGGGGGGGAGAAGGCAGGTAATAACCCTGTTACTGATGATATAATACTATGATGAATTCTTGACCAAGCCATTATTATGAGGAAATAATTCAGATAACTGCCTATCCATTTGTAGTCTTGGCTGTGGCATTGGATATGGCTACCTGCACCGAATCCCAGCACAACCTGACAGCCCAAAATCGGAAAAAATCAGTGCAAAAGCTTCTCCTGTGGCAGGGACGCCAGAGCAAGAATTTCCTACAAACGGATTCACTGAGGTTGTTTTTCACAAGACTGCAGTATGGTCATATTATTTAAAGGGATAGTTCACTCAGTAAATAGTGGTTGAAATTTCCTTATAAAAAGTTTGTGCATGTGCACAAATTGGTTGAACAACATTCACACATTTGCTTCACGTTTGTTTTTTTGGTGATATACTTAAAACACAGTAACTGAAACTGATTTCCTCAGGTGTCCTTAATGGGGTCTGGTCAGTCAATGAGTGGCTTGGATCTTGAAACCCCACTGCCACCTCCCATTCAGAGAGTCATGGATCCTGGTAAGGCATTAAAATATGTGCTTCATCTAAAACTTCTGTAGAACGTGAGTAATGAAAAGACATTCGAATGGTTCTTCCAGGTTTCTCGGATCAGTCAGAAGTGGTCATCATGAATTCAGAAGTATCAGACATGGCAGATCGACTGGATCTATCCACTTCTTCCATTGACATGACAAATACATCCCTAGCAGTCCGAGAGGACATTGACGTATCGGGTGTTGGTGAGGCAGCTTTGCTCGTTTTAGGTGAACAGAATTCATTCGGTCAGATTGTAAAATGGGCAAAAATGTGTTTCTTTTTGCAGAGGAGCTTCAAGACCGAGAGTTTCCTTGTCGTGACCCTGAAGAGAAAATTACAGAGGAATGTCTTACTGCGGATTTCAGTTCCTCTATTACACCACCTTCAGATGTTTCTCCTCCCCTTTCTGTCTCACACCCTCCTCTCCAAAATCAACCTCTCGATCATAGCATGCCAACAGACATGGCATCTTTGATGAATACTTCAATCCCATCTCTCGAATCTTCCATGCCTCCTATAGACATCTCTTCCCTGCTCATTGATCCCGCCGCCCTTCATCTCGAGTCATCTGCCTTGCCGGCAGAATATCCCGTGCAAACCAACGAGTCCGCAATTTTCCCCTCAGAAACTGATGATGTCAATCAGGGTTTTTCTGATGAGCCACAGTTTCCGAAGAGCAGCTTTTCTGAGGGTAAAGCAGAGGCCGTTTCCGTTTCTTCTGACCTGATGTCTTTTGATTCTCATAGTGCAGATGTCAAAGATGAAGCTGCTCTTCAGTAGTGTCACTATCAAGTACCTTGTATCTTGTTTACGCAGTTGCACAACAATCATTGGTTGCATGTTTTTCAATGGTCCTGGACTTGAATGGTTGTGTCCAAACTACTTTTCCTTTTTGTTTTTTTGCGTGTTAGTAGTCATGTTGATTTTAGGCCTTAGGTCAGGATTTTAAATTGTGTAGAAGATCATTTTTTTGTTTCTACATTGAAACCCTTTTAGTCTGCTTGATTACAATTGTGATTTAAAGTCACAAAAGGTAGCATCCAAAACCTTTATTTAATTGCCCTTTTTGTTTTAAACATTTGTAGTATTTATTTAGCTACTACAAAGACACTCATAGATTGTTGAGTTAAAATGAACTCAGTGTAGATTATATAGAGCTAATGTCAGAATATACGCAGTGGATCTTAAGAATACTGAGTCAAAAAATAGACTATTTTTGTCTAGAAATTGTATTACAATATTTTGGCTACGTTGTTACATTTTAACTTTTTAAAGCTCGGCAACCTGTTTGGTTTTTATTCTTTGTGTGTTGTGGGAATTTTTTGTTAGCCTAAGTACAAATTTGTAATACTGGACAAGGGTTTTGTATTTGTTAAGGTTTGCTGATTAGAATTTTAGGGATTTTATAATCTTTTCAACAAATATTTAATTGAAATGTTTGCAACTTGGATATAGTAATATTTTATTTATACTTTGAAAACACTAGTGAAATGTTCCTACAGTAGAATGTGCTTTTCACTTTTTTTTTGGACTAGTTCAGTTTACTTGTGACTGGTCATTTATTAATCTATGCAAATACAGTTATTGTAAAAATGCCAATAGAATATTTGTGGTATTATGATTGATATGATTTAATCATTACTGCAACTTTTAAGAATAGTGTCATATCCAGGCCAGGACTTTCTGTTTGATGATGGGGAGATCTAAATTATACTCTTTGTTCATCTTAAATTCATTGTTGTACTTCCTAAAAGTTTCAGCTTTGAACAAAGTCTTTGTGTGTCTATACAGGGAAAGTGATTTTTGAGGTACTTAAGGGTGAAGAGAGAACGTTTTGACTCAAAAGCATATCTGTTCTTCCTAGAGTGTGAACACAAATGTGTATATTTTTGTATAGCAATGCTACTGATGCTTTAGAGAAGTTTTAAGTAAACACTACTGTACCTACACAAACTATATTCTTTGGGTTTCTGGGAAAATATCAGTGAAAAACACTGCAACCATACACTGCAATAAAAGATCCAAATGATAAATTTTTTTGTGGCAAGTTTTTTTTTCTTTTTCTTTTTTGAGTTTTAGCTTAATTTGGTCTGATTACGAGTATTTTAAAATGGAAAGTGATTTTGTAATCCTGATTACATGTTATCAGTTATGACCCAGGTTTTTGGAGGTAAAGATTAAAGGGATAGTTCACTTTGAAATTAATTTTTAGCTTATTCATTTTAATTTTTAGACATATTTTAACTTACCTCAAGGGCATCCAAGATGTGGGTGTCTTTGTTTCCACAGTATTTTCAATTTTGACATTTTTCGGTCAAACCGTTGTTGTCTGTCAGTCATATAATGCAGGTTAAGGGGGTCCACCTCAAAAAGCATGCACAGAGAAGTCAAAATTAAACATGATTTAATGACTTGTGAATGTAAGTACACACTGATGGCCAAAGACACGAAACGAGCGGTTTGTGTGATAAAACAAACAGTATTTATATAGTTTTTACCTCTTGTTAACAGCTATGCCGATCTGAATCAGATGTCCAACTGAACCGTGTCCGTTACGCCGGAAATGATATCTTGCGCGTCTACGTCACGCATTGTTTACACGGAGATTTCAGAAGTTTTACCTTTCACTAAACATATTTAGATATACATCGCAATGTAAGCCGATTGCGATATATCTAAATATGGTTAGTGAAAGGTAAAACTTCCGAAATGAAAAAAAAAACCATTTCTCAAAATAACTTATGTTCCATTGAAGAAAGAACATCATACAGGTTTGAACCCTAGATTTGAACTCACTTGAAAGGTGAATAGGCTAACAGTTAAATGATGACAGAATTTTAATTTTTGATAATACATTAATGAATGTGTTAAACTAATGTAATCTATCTATAAATTACAAGTCTGTCTGTTAATCGAATATCTCTCGAATCGTTGCATTTCAAACTTGACAGGTGTCTTGCTACGGCACTAGTAAAGTACAGTGCCGAGTTAGACGTTGTTTGGATTAGAAATGTAAAAGATATTGTTAAATATATATCATTTGACAGAACTAATAGCTATTAGAAGTAAATATAATTAAGAAGTTTAGTTTAGGTGACTTGTGAAAATAGTGATTCATTTTGTAAAGGAGAGCGGGACAAGCGTGTCTTTGTGATGTAAAGTCATGTGATGTCATCCTTCTTATCCTCCTCACTGTATAATGGGGAACTGCGATGCCACTGCACGAGCGCTGCATTGGGGTCTAATAATGTTCCAATCCAGGACATGTGGCTCAACAACCCACCATCAAACCACGAGCATCTCGACCGGGTCTTGAGGTAAGACACATGCAACAGGCTGATCTCGCGCTGTGAGGCCTGAATAGCCTACAGAATGCGACAACTATACGGCTTCCTCTTCACACTTTTATTTGCAGAGGTGAGTAACTGCATTTCATTATTTTTTAAATTATTTTATTTTCAAAAGAGTAACCAAAAACATGTTAGTTTTGAACTAGACTTTGATGATCATTTTCTTGTCGTGTATCTCCGTCAGTCTATGACACAAATATCTTACAATTCCACACACAGACACGCTGTGTCTATCTAGCACAAAACATTGTTTATTGTTCTTATCCAGGACTCAGACAAGAAGCTCTTTGTAGTTTATTTTCCTTGAACTATGGTGTCAGATGCAGTGTAAAACTGTCACAAAAATGACTAGTATGTCAAAAAAGGACACAACAAAGGTTCCTGAGGTTGAAATTGTCATATACTATTTTGCTGGTTCCTTTGTGTTGGTTTTATAAACAGGGTGATGTCAGGTAAAATGGGCCAGTAGTTTCGGTATTTTACAAACAAGACAAAATGATAGTAGAGCCAATACAAAAGCATGTCTGAAATGATCTGATTTCAAACAGATGATATTATATCCTCTTTTCAAAATGACTTTGTTAGCTGCAAATTGCATGTGAATATTGAAACAGTTTAGAGTTAATCACTTTTGTACATACGTGACGTTACAAAACTAAACAACATCTTTTGCAGACACTTGCTGAAAAAAAGGACTGTTGGTACTTTGAAGGAGATTATCCAGTATACTTCATGTAAGTGTAGTATTATATATATAACCATAACATAAAAGAGTAAAGGGTCCTGCTTCCTGTTTCTGTCATTAAAACCTAACTGCTCATTTTAATATATATATATATATATATATATATATATATATATATTATGTGTGTGTGTGTGTGTGTGTGTGTGTGTGTCTGTGTTAAAATGAGCAGTTGTGGTTTTAATGGCAGAAACAAGAAGCAGGACCTGTTACTATCCTCACCCCTTTCCTAATAGTTTCAATAGTACATCGGTTAAAGGATTAATTCAGATGCACATTGAATAAAAGAGAATTCCTCAGCTCAGAAACTCCCCACCCCCTTTACTAGTTTCAATAAGAGCAATTTATCACAAGTGCTCCCATATACCCAGCCACTGACATGCGCCACAGGAGGTGAGGTACAAACAGTTCAGTCTTCACACCAAACGCAAATGCTCCTTCATTATATTCAGTTCAAAACACCACATTCATCAAGTTTTTACACACACACACCTGTTCAAAAATGTATGGTATATATATATATATATATATATATATATATATATATATATATATATATATTTAAATTACATGTAATTTATTCCTGTGATGGCTATGCTGAATACTGTCACATTATCCTTCAGAAATCATTCTAATATTCTGATTTGGTGCTTAAGAAACATTTCTTATTATTATCAATTTTGAAAAAGTTGAGCTGCTTATTTTTTATTTTTTATGTTAACCATTTATTCAGGATTCTTTGATTACTAGCCTACAAAGTTCAAAAGAACAGCATTCATTTTTAGAAATATTTTGTAACATTGTAAATGTGTTTACTGTCACTTAAATTTAATGCATCCTTGCCTGACCCCAAACCTTTGAACAGTCGTTAAATGAACATATAGCCAATCATACATATATTTGCATGTGTCTGTCTTTAGATGCAAGACATACGAGGACTGCTGTGGCACACAATGCTGTGTTCGAGTCCTTTCTGCTCAGAGAATATGGTTTTTCTGGTGAGTTATTTCTACAAGAGTTTAAAAAAAAAAAAAAACGTGGGTCAGTTGGTCCATTCATTTTCCATACCGTTTGTCCTATGTAAAGTATATTACATAGGATGATATTCACTACTCTCCCGCAAACGCAACACTTCATGTGAATTTATGGGCTGTTTTAATTGGTTCTCAGGCTGTTGCTGATAATTGGCATTTTGTGCTGCTGCAGTACTGGGTACTTCATTCGCAGACGTGTCCACCCTTACCCTCCACCTGGGGAACCTGATTTTAACGTGGCCTTCACCAGACACCCCATCATGTCACCAGGTAATCTCTCTGTATGCCCTTGTCCTGCAAACACAGTTCATGTGGTTTGATCCACTGTGTGTGTGTTGGCAGGACTGCATCAGACTGGCTTTCACAGTTATGGAGACTCAGAGACTGCAGTCATTTCTACTGTCTACCCAGTGCAGACCCACCCCAGTCACATGACTGCAGTGTATTCAGCCCTGCCGTACAACCAGCCTCCTCCTCCCTATGATCAGGCCATGCAGGACTCGCAGAAGAAATAAACAGAACAACACAGTCCTGAGGAACAACACTATAGTGACGTTTTCTCACTCATTCTTAAAGTAAAGAAGGAAGCAGCTCAACAACTCAGGCATGACTGGAGGAAACAAACTTACGAACAAGAACTGATGTAAGAGTACAAAAAACAAAAAAATATAGAGACATTAAAATGCCTCCATCTTTCTATAATAAAAGATGAGACAGAGTTATATATATATATATATATATATATATATATATATATATATATGACAACGGCCTCAAAAACTGCTTTTCATTTTACTAAATTGTATAATTTACTACATTCAAAAAAAGATACTTAAAAAAATTAAATAGAGGGCTCTAAAAGTATCAAACATTTTTTTTCTTCATACATAGTGGACATTATATAAATGTTATTGACAGAAATCTATTTTTTCATCACCCATAACCCTAATAAACTCATCACCCTAATAAAATTGGGCTTTTAAAACATTTATATCTTTGCTTATTTTACTTACAGTCTATTATTTAGCCTATTATAATTGCTTAATAATAAATGTATACATTTATTGTTTTTAATTAGATATTATTCAACATATTTATTATATATTATATGTATTACTTTATATTTTAAACATTTTGTGTGATATTTTTTTTTTTTATTTATACATACAAGTATGCTGATACATAAAAATACAAGATTTTTTTATGCTTACAGCTTACGTTGCATTAGTACCCCTTCATTACCACCACAAGGTGGCACTGCAAAGTAATCTTCAGTTTCTTCTTCCTCTTTACTAGTACTTACCTTTGTAAAGGAACACACGCCAACATCAGTTTATATCTCATTACGTCATCATTTATTCCCCAGAATGATGATACATGAAACATTCGATCAAATTTGTCTTGTTTGGAAAAGGACGTAATAAGAATTTTCAAGGCACTGGAAACCCTCATGCCTGTCTGCATCATAATGAACTGGTGAGGGAGACAGAACTCGCACTGGTAACCTAAATACTGCCCCAGCTAAGTGGGCTCAGTTTTGAACCCCAGGGAAATCTTACAAAAATGCATCTGAGGACATTTAAATTGAAACAAAAGGACAAAGGAAAAACTATGACAAAGAACACTGTGTCCTGTATGATCACACCTGAGCAGCTCGTCTTTGATTCGATCTGAGACAGTTATTGATTCAGGGCCATGTCATTCAGTTTCAAGAAATCAGCACATTACTGAAGTTATGCTAAAAGTCCTTCCTGTGACGAAACTGTATATCCTGAAGTACTCCCTTTTGAGGGGAGGCAGGCAGCAGTATCAGATCTGTCTTTATGAACCTTTAAGTCGAATCACTATTTGATATGTTTTATTCCACAGCGAACAATAATTATGTGCAAAAGTCTTGAGAATGCCGCTAAATGATGGAAACCACCCCATCTCATTTGTTCCTTTTGGTCTGTTTGAGGACAGGTCAAGGACAATACTGAAATATTGCAGTATCTGAGTGATTCGATTATTGCAGGTACATTTGGTGCTCAAAGTCAAGTGGTTCAAGTGGTTATATTTTTAATTGTTTTAGTTTTCTAATTATGGATCACAAGATGTTACAGGCCATAACAATATAACTTTTTCTGAAAAAGGGGTCTTAAATATTGCTAAAAATCATAATTTCTTGTGATTTTGCCCATCATGTATCATTGTGTAAACAACTTATTTACTTTTACTTTTCTTTTGGTGACATTTCATTTATAAAAGCCATAAATAGTAATTTTCATAATTTTACAACATTAAATAGTCCAATAACTTTTATCATCCATAAATCTTGAGTCAATTCTGGTAAGCCACATCATGACACTTCCCCTCACTGATAAGATCTGAAGCTGTAAAAGTTATTTGTGCTGTCTGAGAAAATATTCTTACACCGAGTTATATTGTAAAACATCAACAGTTACCACAATATCAAAAGGTATTTATCAGAATTTATCACCAGTGGTTTGTTTAGAAGGCTTTTCATGATTTCATTATGCTACATGCTCTTAGCATTTATGCTAGCAAGTGGAGTTTTTGGCGGAGTCATGAACTGGCTTTTTAAATTGTATTATATTGTTTTCTAAGGTGAACTTATGACGTTCGCTTTGTTTTTGCAGTCAAAAACATAAAAAATGGATAACTAATAAGCTATTTTCAGCTTTGAGACCAGCCCAGAAACGCATGGATTTTATGGGCGTCTCGCACTGAAGACTTGGAAGTAAACGCCCACTGCTGTGAGTGGAGAACAGTTTTGCATATTATAATTAGTTTTTCAACTTACCTCACGTCCAACGTAGTAAAATGTCAACCGTCCGGAATGATTCGCCCATACATGTTCGACACAGAGTCCGTGTGTTGCAATTCCTGTCAGATGCAGACGGCCCAGCACTGTCTGCAAATCCAGTCTTTACAAAACAATCCTCCGTGAAATGAAGCGAACAGACAAAGTTTATCCATGCAGTCCTATTTGAATGCAGAGGAAGCGACTGTCTTCCACAACCAGGCACAGCACAGCACAATATTCTGTATTGCTCTGCTCGGTAGCTCGATCCGGGTTGTCATCACGAGGGAGGCCTATGTTAGCTATAAGCATCGGTGGGCGGGGCTAAACAGTCGTTAAACGAACATTAGCAAACCACAACCATCTTATCAATTCCTGATGGATCAAATCAAGTTCCGCTCTACATTTTTTCTTTTTCTCAGATATATTACAAGGCACAGCATTTAGGTTGTTTTCAGGTGCATGGGAGTAACGGAAAAAGAATGAATGATGTGCTTCAAGTTTCCTGTGAGGACAACCTTTGTTTGACCTTCATCTCCTTTCACTTATTTATTATGCATACTTCATAAAAGTTTGAGGACAACTGAGTCCACAGTCCAGAATGTGGATGTGTTCAGCCTCTAGACTTTCAAAGCACTCTGAGAACAGACGGAGCGTGAAATGATACATCTACAAATGTTCTGGATGGAACAACAAAGGAAAGATTTGAAAAGAAAATGAAAAAACTAATAAAAATTTCCCATTCTTGTTTACCTGCTTGCCACTGCAATTCATTTCTTTCATTTTTTGACATTAATAGTTGTTTGCAAAAAGGAAAAAAAAATGTATATAGACAACAAACAGAACACAAGTGTAAGCAAATCCTGAGTTTGTGGAACATGAGGCAGCATCGTAGATTTGCAGAGTTAAATATTTAGAGTCCACTGGGATAAAATAAACTTGACTAGATGTTTACAGTGTAGCATATATTTTTTGATGGTCAAGTTTCTTCTTGAGTCAGCTTTTCAGATATGCTGTTTCTTTTTACATGCGAGACATTTGTTCTGCAACTACATTCTCCGCATCCCTGACTGTTGTGCTGTGTAGAGGCAGAAGCAGCAGATGGACTTTGACGTGTTGTGAAAGAAACAAATAAGCTGATAGACTTCCAGTGCACCAGAGAACCCCTTTGTCTAGTTTACTTTTTAGGTGTTGCTCTTGTGTGTTACCACAGCTACACTTTACGCAGGTGTGCCCAACCCTGCTCCTGTCGATGACTGTCCTGCGCAATTTATCTTCAACCCTAATCAAACACACCTGAAGCAACTAATTAAGGTATTCAGGATCACTTGAAAATTAAAGGCAGGTGTGTTTGTTAAGATTTAGAGATGAACTGTGCAGGACAGTCGATCGACAGGAGCAGGGTAGGGCATCCTTGCTTTACAGGAATCAGGCCCAAGTGCTTCACATGTTCACCGAGATGTTCACACATTCATACGAGAACATTGAGAAGACAATGTTAGCTTTCATTACAAAACAACACCAAACGCATTTCAGGTAAAATAAGTACCTATTTATTAACATGCATTCCAAATTTACAAGTTTAACAGACAGAAAAGGAGACATCCATTACAATTCTTTGAGCATTCATATTCTCATCCAAATACAGCAGAACACTGAATGACAATATGACACCGAAGAAGCAAATAAGACTCAAATGCCTCTCAATTGTGTTTAAAATATTAAGGAGAGAACTAGAATCCTAGCACTGACAATTTCTTCCAGACAAACAAATAAAACAGAGACTTTTTTTCAATGCAAGCGCTTTGTACAAATCTAAATGAATAAACCTTTATATACACTGAGGTAAAATGATCACATTGGTCCAAAGAGGTAATATGCTTTGACGTTAATCATGTTTCAGTTTTGCACAGTAGTGTTTTTCAAAATTATATTTCTGGATCTTGTAAGATGCTTCAATGTCTAATTACATTTACACCAACTGTAGAGTAGGCACTCGATACAAAAAGGCTTCTGGAATGACTTTGTTAGAGGAAACTGAATAGCAACATTTGTCTGCACATAAACAAGGACCTTGGAATGAACAAAGGAGGATAGAGGTATGACGACCTTCATATACCAGGAAATAGTTATTTTACATTTGGGGGCTTATGAAAACTAATAGTTTGTGACTTCACAGAGAGCAGAACAAATCTTTATAAAATCGAGGCACTTGTATTGCATCATGCACTGGAGAACACAGATTTCATATCCCAGCAAAAGTGTTCCTGGCTGTATCCTACATCATTTCTTTGCCTTTTGGGCATTCATTCTTTCATTAAGGAAATGCCAGAGTCAGGAGAGTGATGGAGAAAATGACAATTGTCATTAATTACTTTACCCTCATGTTCTTCCAAACCTACGAGGTCTGTTTTTTCTTCACATCTTAATCTTTCAGTATCTTTGGTGCTGAGAATATGAGATTTCCACCTGACGTAACTGAAGGACATCCTCAAAGATCCTTTATATTTTATTTGAATTTCCAAATACAGATAGAAAACTCAAAAATGTCTAGGCAAAAACTTGAGATCACAGAGAGAGACTCTTGAGATCACATTCATTGACTCTAAGCACTCTCCAGCTATAAAATAAAATAATAATCAAAGGAGCACTTATTGCTTCACTTGATCAAATACAGACGCAGAGTTACACGATACATCCACAAGAAACACAGCAGCTTAATGACTGTTGCTCAACTATGAGTGAGGTCACACAATTTAAAACGATGAAAATGGTGTCTTGTACTGATCTGAATGACAATGGCTCCGTAAAAACAGTGCTTCCAGCAAAACAACCAAAACTGAATACCTCAACCCGATGAACATGTACAGACTATATGCACAGAGAAAAATACAATAGATAGGTTTGCATCTTTTTGAGCTACATGTGTCAATATTCTCTTAATGCCTCTAGCAGCATGAATGAAAACAGTAAATTGGACTATAGAAATGTATACTCTGATCATCACAAAACCGCCATCTTGTCAAATGGGCATAAAAAAACCCCCAACAAACACATTTTTTTACATTAACATGAATGTGCTGTAGCTGGGTTGGCCTTAGTACAAATGGTTTTAATGACTGACCCAGTTTTGTGCCTGATTCTTTAAGAACTAGTCCCTTCAGGCAACACCACAGGCTGCTTCTAATATGCAGTATGATTGTGCTGAATATGCTGCCCTCGCTCGCTCTTTGTCTGGAAAGTGAGTATGTCGGTGAAGTCACATTACAAAACCACTCTTAGGCGAGACATTTGAGTCAGTGTTATGATTTTTTTTAACTGCTGAGTTGTTGGCAAACAAGTGGTTATTGTTAATCTGACCTCCACTGTAAATATACTCGATACAAAGATCCCCTTTTTTTACCAAATATGATAAACATGACTCATTCAGAGTAGTGGCACTTTCTGGGACAAAAAAACCAAAGCACGGACTACATATATATAGTGTGTGGCTCTGGGTACGTATACCTGTCAATACTTGAGCATACAAATAAACACAAGCAAGTCCAGTCACATATGTACATCTATAGACAATCTATATACAGAACTCAGTCCATAAAGGCTCAAGTCCAGCAAAGCACATCAATGACACCGAGTGGCTGCCTGTTGTTAGTTTGGTGACTCACCAGTTGAAGCATGGGTGACATGGGTGACTGGTTTTGCATGGTGAGGACATATCTTTTCATGGACAACAGGGAACAGCACCAATTGCTTCTGGCCCCTCGATATCCCTGATTATCGTAAGCCTCCACAGAGGATGTAGCACCCTCGCTCACCCCTCTAGATGAGGGGAGGGAATGGATAGGCAGTGTAAAGATGATGATTTGTTGCTCTATATCTTGATGCCCTCTTGTTGACTCAGCTGGGATAGTGACTTCTTCACGCGCAGCGCAGTGAGGCGAGCCCCACCGTTGGCGTACCAGCATTCCCTCATGATCTTTGCCATCACACGCAGGGCCTGCGGGTAGGAGGACACGGATACTTATATCACAGATATAATTGCTATGCATCTTCACTTTCTCGAATACAACTCTGGTAAAAACAAAAATATGTTCCCTGAAAAGCTCTATTTGCCATTGGTTACAGTCTGGAAATCTTTGTGCACGTCCATATGAGTCCGATATCACCTTGTTGGAGTTCCTGTTGGAAGACGTGATACTGGTTGTTTTTACTGGGTAAGTCTCACAAAACTTTGCTCGCTCATGAGTTTCAATCAGACTCAGTTATTCAAAGGTATTAAACTCCCTTCACAGAATTTTTTCCAGGTTTGCAAGTTTTACATCAGTCCATTTACTGATTGGTTGTTGATTTTGAGAGTGTGTAATTAAACGTACATATTGACAAGTGTTGTTACTGACAACTAAAACCAATTCTATTAAAATCATCTTCATTTATTTAAATAAAGCTGGAATAAGGCATAAATATAAGTAATTAATATTAAACAAAAAAATGTAAATGTTCTCTTTAGGGTATCTGGACTGTGTCAGTTGGGACTCATTAAATTCTACATCGTGAAAAGCTTTAAACATTTGACTCGCATCTAGTAATTCACCAGCAAGCCCCAGAAAGTCTGTTCCTAATGGCATTCATTGACACTTTCAGAGCGAATGTGAGTTTTGATTAACCCAAAATCATATGTGTAGCATATTTAGTCTCTAAAATCCAATCTTCGTTAATCTTCGTTCCATTTGTTAATTTTCTTTACATTTTGCTAACTTTATGACAAGAGAGAAAAGAGTGGAACCTAAAATTCTCGGGACAGCAGCATTTGTCCAAATTTCAATCTTAACGGTTCTATTTCATCAGAAATGATCTTAAAACAGGGCTTTAAGTGTAAAATACCAAACTAACCCTTTAAGTAATGAATGACTCCCTCGTCATTTACATGGCCTAGGGGTGTCAAACTCAGTTCCTGGAGGGCCACAACCCTGCAGAGTTTAGCTTAAAACCTAATTAAACGCACCTGATCAGCTAATCAAGTCCTTCAGGCTTATTTAAAAACTGCATGCGTGTGTGTTGAAGCAGTGTTGGAACTAAACTCTGTAGGACTATGGCCCTCCAGGAGAGTTTGACACCTGTGGCCTACATTCATGACTTTGTATTATTTCATGTCTTTCTTAATTCATAGCATTTCGCTGCTTCTGAAAACTCGCCATTTACCAACCATTGGGTTTGATGCGTTTTCATTGTAGGACCTTAAAGCAGAGAGCATGAAGCGTCTCGACTGCTGTGGCCTTCTCTCGTCCTTTTCATTACATATCACAGTCTAGACAGCTCTTTATTTAATCGCATCCAAACGCGTGTCTCACGGCCAATGCAATGCATTGTTTAAATTCAGGCAAACTTTATACTTTATGGACAAATATACATAATGAAAAGATGATATACAAAATTTAATACCTTGGAAAATGGCATTTAAGGCTTTATTACTTTTTATAGGCCTTAATGTTTCACTAAATTGATTTATCAACTTTGAATACTTTAAGACCCCGCCGACACCCTGTGAAAGAGTGAGATGTGCAGGTTCGTTGGGTTTGTGGCAGGGCTCCACTTACTATGTTCAAATGATAGTTTCTAAGGATGCTGATTTTTAGAAAGCAGCTGCCTGATTCTGAGATGGCGAAGGAGAACATAGTTTAACATTAGCAACACATTAGATGTTTTGATAACATATAGTCAAGCCAAATGCTAATCATATCAATTACCGCTATGTGTCAGACGCTGTTGAGAGCAATACATAAAACTCATTATCATTCTGATACATTGACTTGTAGATGAGGCTGTATAACTTCTTCTTCTAATCAGTTTCTGGTTCAAACATATTTGGCAAAATTAAACCAATATTTCCACTTAGGTAGTCCGAGATGGTGTGATTGAATGTCATCAGTTCTTCAACCAAAACCAGTGTTCAGACACTTTCTCAGCATGGGTCACAGTATTTCCAACATGTCAGTTCAGGCCTGATCTAATAAGCTTGTTCTCTGCAACTGCTTTCCCACAAACAACCATTTACAAAGTGTGAAAATCATAGAGCAGCCATTTAATATTGCACAGTAGCATGCAGCACAGTAATCAAATGTGTATTTTACATCAGCAAGCTGTGATAGCTGTGCAGACGGATAGTTAGATTAGAGGCTTTTTGGGACTACAAATTAAATGCAATTGAATTTTCCCTTTCACAGCAGTAAAATGCACATCAAGATAGAGTGAGGAAAGAGTGGTGCCTACTTAGGCTGAAAATGATTGAAGAAATGAAAGACGAAAAATGCAATCAAACGGAGATCAAGAAGATTAAAATGGTCACTTTTGGATGAATGCATCATCTACAAAAAAGAAAGAAAAAACCTGAAGAAATGCTCACCTCGCAGCTCTGCCACCTGTTAGGGATGTTGGCACGAAGCTTTTGGTCACAAACAACACGCTTCATATCCTCTACTGATGGATCAGATGGTACAAGGTCATAATAGGGCAGCTGGTAGTCCTCATGGATGCCTGAGTGGAGAATTTAGCCCACAAGAGCACACATTTAACGACCGGTTACCATAAGAGGTTATTATTTCTAAGATTATTGTAATTGGGCTCCAAAAGTTTGGAATTAATTATAATACATTACAATATATATATTAGGTGTCTTTAACTACTATGTACTTGCATCAAAGGGGAGGTTTAAGGGTGGGTTAAGGTGTAAGGGAAGGGTCAACAGTGCAATTATAGATGCAGTTACAGAAATGAATTACAGGTGCAATTCCATGCAGGTATGTTTTTTTTAAATATAAGTACAATGTAAAAACATGTATTTACACAAAAGTGCATTGTTTAAAATAATTAATTTAAATGTTAGTACATGGTAGTTAACCCTCTGGGGTCGGCATCACATAGCAGCAAAAATACTCCATCATTTTTGGTCATACAGACTTAAGAACTATGAAAAAATTATTTATACTAAATAACTATATGTATATATACCCATAACAATGCTATTATTATCATGCAACAGAAGGACAGAAAATAAATCTTATAGTGTCTTACCTCCAATTGAACACCTGCGAGCAATCTCCCAGAACACCAGACCCAAGGCATAGATGTCTGCTCTTTTAAAAGACTCAAAGTGCTTCATGTTAATGGAGTCATCGAGCACCTCAGGGGCCATATACCTGTGAACATGACATGTCAACAGACGTCCCTCAGTGTAACATTATTCAATGGGACTTTTTCAAGAGCAAGATTTACAGTAAAATGTGCTGAAGTAGCCAAAGTTGGTCTGGAATGAAGTGTGCCACTGCCACCAAGTATTTTTACCTGCTGTATTTCTTTAAGAAACTGTCAAATTACAGGATTCAACAGGATTAAAAGCTGTGGAAACTGGTAATCAGAATCAAGGAAATCAGTTGAATAGACACTATTCAATAGACACTATTTGAAAGCAATTACGAGAGAATATTATTAGTGTGAGCAGAAATGTCCAAATATGCAAGTTAATAAACAGTAGGTTATTAACAGTAGTTTAGCTTCGAGCAAATATAGGCACTTATGGTGCTATACATCAGTCCCTCCAGGATTTTAACAAAAATAAATATATTCTAAAAAATATATTCTGTTGTAATTTAATTCTGTAAATAATGGTTTATTTTTTCGGTACATCAATGTTGCGCTATACTTAGAGCCTGCTCGCACAGGCACTTTAGCACTGCCGATTTAATTGATTTGCATGTGAAATGCAAATCCTGTCTGCAGTGTGGCCTTTCTGCAGTTATTTCTAAGTTTTATTGATCCGAAATGTTTTTATACATTTTCTTCTATATCTTTGTGTGATGATGCATACTTCGCAGTTTTAAAATGTTAAAGCCCCACCCCCTCCCCTCTACACACGATTCTACTATTAGTCGACTATAGGCAAGACTATGAAAATCCTAAGTCGGGGACACCCCTATACTGTTGTAAACCAAATGGGTCTGCCATGGGTGGAAACGAGCAGATTAAGGGGTGGTAATATTATAATAATATCATATGTACAGTATATTAATATTATTCCAAGAACGTGATCACACCATCGGTGCTTGGGCCCTAAACATCAACAATGTTGATTTTCAGTGAAAATCCACCAATAATCAATGCTGCAAATATCACAAACATTTTTTTTTTTTAGAAAATCCGCAACAAATTTGACTATTTTATGGTCATTTATGCAAAATTCAATATAAACCCCTAATACCGATAATATGGCAGACAGCAACAGTTTTTTTTAGGATTGCTCTGTCCTGTTAAAGATGTAGCTTTAAAGGTATAGTGGATTGTATAGTGGCCTAAAACATGGTTTTCCTTTAGAAACAGAGAAGACCAAGCGAGACAACATCACTCAAGTGAATGCAAGGTGGATAGAAGGCTGTGGGAAGCACTTTGACATTCAAAAGTCACATTCAGTTATGGTCACAGCAGGAGACAGTATACTGCATACTGCAATCCTTGAGTGTCAGTGTGTGGGTGTCAATGCCTGTTACACCCGGGAGTAGTCTAGGGAAGTGTGTGTGCAAATGGTGTCCAGGGGGCACAGAAGCGAATGGGTGCACCGCTGAGAGCCTCTTGCTGTATATTAGATGTGACACACTCCTGTGATGACAACAGTGCGAGTGGTGTCCCTGCAGCATTGTCCTTCACAACACACATCTCACCCTCTGAGTGTCCTCTGACTCAACTCAAGATTTCAGAACTGTGAGGGTGCTCGAGGAGAGAGGTCCCACTCCCAACAGAGTATGTCAAAAGAAGCCTGCATAACAGTTTAGCATCAAGTAATGATGGGTCAACAACAAAAAGAGTCCTTTTAATGGAGGAATATATATATATATAGACGTTAATATATATATAAGGTTTCATATGGTATCAAAAAACTTCAATAACATTTTTAAAGAAATGTTTAAAGATGGCATGAAATGTAAGTTGCATTAGCTGTTTCTTTCCTACTGTGGCATGCGCTCACCTAAAGGATTATTAGGAACACCTGTTCAATTTCTCATTAATGCAATTATCTAATCAATCAATCACATGGCAGTTGCTTCAATGCATTTAGGTGTGTGGTCCTGGTCAAGATAATCTCCTGAACTCCAAACTGAATTTCAGAATGGGAAAGAAAGGTGATTTAAGCAATTTTGAGTGTGGTGTGGTTGTTGGTGCCGGTCTGAGTATTTCACAATCTGCACAACCATTTCTTGGGTTTACAAAGAATGGTGTGAAAAGGGAAAAGTATGCGGTAGTCCTGTGGGTGAAAATGCCTTGTTGTTGCTAGAGGTCAGAGGAGAATGGGAAGACTGATTCAAGCTGATAGAAGAGCAACTTTGACTGAAATAACCACTCGTTGAATGGTAAAAATAGGAAGACCAAAGTTCACGTGGATGTATTAACGCTGGGTGTGAACTGTGCTGAAAGAAAAATGTTGCCTGTTTTTAATGCAACTTTTTTTATTCTGCTTAAATTGATATGATTATATACCAAAATAATTAATAGGTCCAGTAAAGAAAAATAAAATGTATCTTACAAAGCTATGAAATCCAGAGGTAAAAAAAAAAGAAAGGTTAAAAAGGGCAATAAAGGTTGATGGTGTTGGCCACCACCGAAGACCAATTTTGACCCAAGAAAAACTAGAATTTTGACCCCTTAGCAAACAAGCGATTGTGCCCTCTTTAGAAAGTTAACTAGTCGCAAGTTTGCAGTAAAAAGCAGTTGGTTTGTCAAGGTCAACAACACTATATAAGCTGTGAATCCAATAAACTTATATACTTATAATGTTATGTCATATTTTTACTCTTACACTGAATGTTTGGATTTTGGAACACATCAAGACCACAAAAACACTTGTCAACGCAGTCCTGCAACTTATATTAATAAATTAGCTTTATAACATATTTCTCATCAATGAGATATTGCTGTTTTTGAAGTAATTAATCTTGCAGTTGCACTATTATTAGTGAGACAAAGACGCAGGTAATTTACACATGCACAATATCTCCTACTGCACTTCTTTATCTCTAGTTGTGTCTCACATGATAAAGAAATGCAGTTTTGTTGATTTTTTTCCCCCAAGAAATAATTACAAAATTACAAAATAAATTGGATTACTATTATTAACAAAAAACACTAATATAACATTAGGCAATACTGCTTAAATAAGGTTTTATTTTCAAGCTACTCATTCTTAAATGACAGAATGTTTATCATAGAACATGTGAAATTAAGTAGTTTTCTGTATTATTTGCATTTTTGAACAATTTCAAATAAATGTACCCATCTACAAGAGCATCTGTCTGGATGTGATTGGTTGAGGTGTCAAAAAACTGCAACACACAACGCAGTTGTGTTGTGTTTCTCAAGTGCTATCTTAAGAAACCACTCAGATTTCACTCTTGCATAAGCTTGAATTATTGACTGTTTCACAACACTATTTCACAGGCACACAAAGCCCTCAGCTCATGCAAACACTGTGGATAAAGCCATACGTCACTGTGAATCGTGTAGACTCAGAGTGATGAATTACTGACCTTTTAGTGCCCACTCTGTGGTTGGGTGCAATGTCAATGGTGTCTGTGGCTGAGTCATGGCGCACAGCCAATCCAAGGTCAGCGATGCAGCAGGTACCATTCTTCTTCACTAAGATGTTTTTAGATTTCAGATCACGATGGGCAATGGCAGGCTTACCTGAGTATTGCACAAGACACAGTACAGCCTGAAACAAACTTCAAATCAGAACGTCTCTGATTAATAAAGGAAAATGTCTAACACTTCATCATATCTCTTCCATTCAATTAAGTATTTTTCTTAAACGGCAGGACATTAAGGGTGTGTTCACACTTTGCAGGTTTGGTTCGATTAAAACTGTGGTGCGGCCACTTTGTTAAGCCTTGACACATTTTATAAGCTCTTCATGAGTTCTCAACAGGTGAAACTACCAATATATTTATCCTAGCACACAGCATTGTTATACACATACCGAATGAAAGCTGTTTTTATCTTAAATATCTAGGTTTTTTTTTTTTTTTTTTTACCAATCTTAAGGTTTAGTAATAAAAATGACAGTGTAAGCGAACAAGGACAAAATGTATAATTTTCTTTTTTGGTCCAGCCCAAAAGAACCAAACTACAAGTGTGAATACACCTTCAGTCATACACTTTGCTTTTGTTCCTGTGGTGTCACAGTATATTACTGAATATAAAATATCACAAATTTGATTCAAGGAAACAAAGTGGACAGCCTAAAGCAGCATATTTTTATAAAAATGTTTGCATGTTCATGTAAAAATGTCTGTGCTTAAGAAAGGATAAAAGAAAGGTAACTTCTGTATTGCGACTCACCCTGAGTGCCCACAATCTCCATATGCAGATGAGCGAGACCGCTGGCAGCGGAGAGAGACAGCTTGATCATGCCCTCCACTGTGACCGTGTACCTGTTCAGGTAGTCAAACAAGGAGCCGTGCTCATGGTAATCAGAAACCAGCCACAGCTGAGTCCACGTGCCGTTATCTGAGATGAATAGAGAGAACAGAAACCTCTCAATGCTTTAAACTTCTAAATACATTAATATCTGGCAGCTCAAAACACTTCATAACTTTAGCTGAATGTTGGTTGAGTGGTTTGAGATCATTACTGCATATTTTTCATGGACTAATCCAATGGCAAAATCTACATAATAGGCCTTGTTCGGCCTGGAAATCAAACTTGTAAAATTCCCTGATATCCTTTTAGATCCCTTACTGTAAAACACTGTAAATATAAGAGAATTGACCAATAACATCCCAAACAGATATGTGAAGTACTACCTTCCAAAACACACTTATGGTAGAGAGCAAATAATGTACAGTACAATACAACTTAATGCAGCTGAAGTGCTTTCGGTGTTGTCTAACCTTTATTGTCTGCAGCAATAAAGCCCAGGATGTTCTCATGACGAAGCATGACAGTCTGGTAAATCTCCGCCTCACGGAACCAAGAGCGCTCCTCTCTGGAGGAGAAGATCTTCACCGCCACCTCTTCTCCACGCCAGCGGCCCCTCCACACCTCTCCGAATCGCCCCTTCCCTATGCTCTCCTGGAGAATGATGGTTCTGGCGATGGTCCTTTGCACTAGCAGTGGTAAACCTATAGAAGACAAGAAAAAGCAGTCAGGGAAAAATGTCAAATAGAAGCAAATGTATTTGTACAAAATCAAATTATTAAAAAAAATATATATATTTTGTCAGATTACACAACACAACAACGTCTAATGTCAATGGAGAAAGATGCTCTTTGCTCTCGAAATAGTGTAGTTGTAGCATCTGCCAGCAAGTGATGATAGACCATTTCGAAAGATGTAAACAACACTGGTTCAGAAGCACTTCCTGTTTCAGTTTTTTTAACACTACATAAAAGCTGGGATAAAATACAACCAACAGAACATATAAAACTGAATCAAAAAGTTAAACGTATTTAAGATGTTTTCTTTACATGTGAAATAAAGAAAACAGTTACAAACTGAAACAGGAAGTGATCTAGAATAGTGTTGTTTACATCTTGCAAAATGGTCAATAGAGCCATGCAAACCAGAACCCTTGAACCCTTATATAAGAAGGCTGTCATGATTTCCTATCAAACATTGTATGAAGTCATCCAGGTGCCAAAAACAAATATTCTATCTGAGACACTACCAACAAACCTAAGCTAAAATCCTAGACTAAAAATAAAGCCTACAAGCCTACCAGCTTGGCGTAAGGCACATAACTTAGGGAAAGCATTAAACTGTCAATTTAGACTTCCTCAATTGCTCCCAAGGGGCTTTGAAACCAAAGTTTTGGAAATGACATTGGCTTGAGCGTACTTTGGGGCTTATAAAGGTCAATACACAAAAAACATCCTTTAAATACATAAAAATGAAGGGGAATGTAATGAATTTAATGGAATCTTTGCATTTTAAGTGGCATTAAAAAAACGTTACAGCTGGATTCAAACAATAATGAGATATGAAATGTGTGTAAAATACCTGAGCCTGATCCAGAAGTGGTCATGTCATAAATGAGGTCCTTTAGCGTGGTGCCTTTAGCGAGGAATGGGTGGTTCATAGTGGGGTCTTCCTCACTTGGTACACGATGGTGGTTGATGGAGCGATTATGGCACATGTATAAGAGAAGCACCAGAATGAAGCTCAGCACGCAGATGGGGACGGCAATCACCGCGGCCAAGGCTACAGGACTCAGAGACGGGGGTTCAGTATCTGGCAACTCTGAAAGAAGCAGCAGCAAAGCTTTAGGCTGTAAACCAGTGGTTCCCAATCAGGGGACTGGGGCCCACATGAGGACCTTAGCAAACTTCCAGGGCCCCCGAATGGAAAAAAAAAACATGTACAACCTTAACACATCAGACCATATCTTAGTTTTTATTGCAACAGATGTACCATTAACTTGCAAGGTACATTTCAACTTGGATAGGATGACCTTGGAATGTTGTCTCAAGGGGGGCTTCAGAGTTGTACACTAATACACTAACACCAATATAACAAGTTATGAAAGGCAGTATTCACATCAGTGCCTTGGTCATCGTGCCGAACTTTTCTAGCAAATGTGGATGACATTGAGAAAAAAAAATAGACATTCTATACATTTCAATAAACGCCATAGGATAGTGAGACTTTGAAAGAATAACTTTTGAATTGCAAGTCTAAAGGACTAGTAAGTTTTAAGAGAGTGGCTACCAGCAATCAATTTCCAGCATGTTTTGTCCTGTCTGTGTTGTTCATCCACTCAGTCGCTGCTCCTATGTATACATTTTGGTCAAACTATTGAAACTCTTTAATACTAACATTTAAAAAGGTCAAAACATGTGATATCCAAACTGTGTTGATGGCTGTTATTGTAGGTACGTGATATTTCTTTTGTGTTATTTGTCCTTTAAGAATATTTTAAGCTCTAGTGGGGAAAAGTGGCAGAATCAATTTATACTAACAGCTTTTTTTGATTGATTTGTGACTAAAATACATTTAGAGGACTGCACCATTTTTATGAAGCCCATTTCTATTGCAAGGGAATTTTTTTGATATGAGGTCTAAAAGACTGATCTCAGGCAATTGTGCTGGCAGGCACTAGCATATATAGCATATATATATATATATATATATATAATTTTTAAATAATCGCCATTTGCGATACGACATGGATCAGAAAATATTGAAAAAGATAATAAAAATAAAAGGGATCTATTATGCTACTTTTTACAATATGTATTGTGTATGTGTGTATGTGGAGTTTTAGCAACAAAATACTTTTTTATAGCATGTAAAATCATCACTTTTGGAGGTGAGCAAAAACAAGTCGTTTTTGTTTGTCCATTTATATGCAAATGAGCTGCTGCTGCCGGCCCCCTTTCAAGAAGCGGGTGGAGCTTCAAGAGCACATTCTCCAGCACTCCAGCAAAAAATAGGACAATCTCACAAACAGTTGGTAACAACTTTTTTTGCAAAGCCTGCCTTGTATTGCCCCTGATGATTTGAGCAGACAAACAAATTTAGGTATATTTTGGGGACATTACCTTCAAAAGTAAAACTAATCTACTGCGTCCTTGGTGGCTCAGATGTTGGTGCAGTATGATGTCACACTGCTCAGAATCAAAAAGGCATGTCTAATGAGACTGCTTTGGTTTAATGGGGATTTTAAAAAAAGGAGAGGGTATATTTTTATCATTGTAGGGCGATTGTGTTCACACAATGCCAACACATTATGTCCAAACACCATGTAAAAGTGGATTTTGCATAATGCAGTGTTTCCCAACCCTGCTCCTTGAGGCACACCAACAGAGCACATTTTGGATGTTTCCCTTTTCTGAACCATATTTCTGGTCTTGGAGTCTCTACTAACGAGCTGATGAGTTGATTCAGGTGTGATTGATTAGGAAGAGTTGGAAAATGGGTAGTGTTGGTGTGCCTCCAGGAACAGGGATGGGAAACACTAGCATAATAAACACCCTTTATGTGAATGTATAAATGTACAGTATAGAAGATACATATATAATAAATATTATTTTGTAACCTGCTATTAAACAAGAGCTCATAATAAATGCTCATGAGGAGTTTCAGAAACATTAAAACAATATTAACAAACATTAATCAAGCTTTAGTACTATTTTTCCCCCAACAAAATGTAAAATATTGACCAATAAATATCCAATAACCATAAATAATAGTGATTTTTTTAATTGTGGTGACATATTGTTAATATTTAATATCAAAATTAATAACTGAGATGACAATAAGGGAAATTCACAAGTTTTTCACAACTGTGCTGCTCCAAGTAAAAATCTAAAATGGAGACAGCAAAAATGATTAAGAGTAATAAGGGAGCTCAGGAGCACGTCTGTGCAAAAACAAAATAATAAGAAACACAGATAATAACTGAGTTATGCCTAAATGAGTTCGCTGAGTTTGTTAGATCTGGTACATAACTGTAGGCTCCATCAAAGTCTCATATCACAATTTCTTTTAATATAAACATGGTTCGAACTAATGAAAAAAAAAAAAAAAAGCAACAAAGCCAGCTTTGAAGAGCCAAGCACTTGTGTCCCTATCGGCATTGTAAAGTAAGAGCATGAGAGAGATATATATTCATTACTAAATTTCCCTATCTGTGACATTAGCCAGTATGCACTCCCAAGGTTTTAAGACTACTTCAGGCATCTTTTATATAAAACAGCCACATGGAAATAATTGACATCAGGCCATACGTCTGTAAGCTCAAGGTTGCAATTTTTTTTAATTAAACTGATTTAGAACCATGTGGTACAAAGGATGTGGATGCCGCTCAAAAAAACAATGCAAATTCAACATGGAAAGTCATTTAAAAATTATTATTTTGTGACGGACAAAATAACCCCAATCCAAATATGACCTTCTTGTGACACTTTTATGACATATTGACGTTATAGAGTCATAAACTCTTGAAAGCCCACTCAAAGGTCATCATGATCACATTATTCTCTTACCTGGGCTGACATCTGGGTTCTTGTTGCACATGTTAGTGTCGCAGCAGTACGGATGCTGGCCGTTGTTGGAAGAGGCGCACTGGAAAGGCCTGTCCGGTGGGTAAAGTAGATCTTGATGAATGCACTGACCATCCTGTATTACGATCTGTCCGGCAGACTTTGTGATGACCGCATAACACAGGCCAGTTGTGTTACATGTCCGATTCACACATCGCTCACAATAACACAGCAATTCTGATTGAGAAGAGAGAGAAAGAGACTCCAGGTTAAGATACAATTAGATAGTGAGCTTATTAAACAGTACAGGAAGTGTCCTTGACAGATTAGAGTTGGTACAGAACAATGAACTGAGGAAACTAAGGGCTTATATACACAAGGTAATGTAATGAGGTAACGGGTAAACATAATTAGTTACTAAGGGAACAAACTGGCACATCACAATTTTTGCACAATAATCATCACAATAATTGCATAGTTTATATTAATATTTTCCGTTTGATATATTTTTAATTTGTATGATTTCAATGTTTGTAAAAAAAATATAGTATTTTTCTCAAATAAAATGTAATTTTTTCATTTTATTTAATTTAATTTAAATGTTAATTTTATTTTCAAGTAACAAATAAGGATTTTTTTATTACTGGATTTTTTTTTTTCCCCAAAATAAAAATGTAACTCCTTTTGAACAGTTTTATTGGCCCGACTGGAGAAAAACCCAGTCATGTTGCCAACTTTGATTATAAATTGATTATAGGTGAGAGATTTTACCTCACGCAATGTTCCAATTAAGTGATTTCCAGAAGAGAAAAGTCTGCACCCACTGGGGTGATTATGTATGCAATATATGCTGCGGGCTGTCACAGTCAACTCCTCTGAATGAAGCTTTAAGTGATTGTGGGATTCTGACTAACCAATTTCAACAGGTTTATTCAAAAGCTGCCATTACACTGGAGGTCTCTGCGGTTTTCCTGCATTAGTTAATGCATGGAAATTGGAAGGCACCTTTATACAACACTATGTATTATGCATTCAATTTTAAATAACACACACCTCAAGAACAAAACAAAAGGTGATTTGTTTTTTCATCCAACACTAGCTAACTAAAGGATTGGTTTAGCTTTACATTGTTAATCTATTTTCTGATGGAAAATTGTTTTTTTTTTGTCCATCTCCATACTTAAAATGCAACCACAAAAAAAGAAGAATCAATTACTTCTGTCGCTTAGCAACTGTAGTTGCAGCACTTGCTAAACCCATTGCATTCAGTTAAAATCCTATTAAATCACTCTAATAGTCACCTCACCACTTCAGCAATGCTTATAAAACGTAGTAAAATAATGCAGGTATGTAATGTATTAACATATTTGTTTGTTATAAAAAAAAGGGCACATTGTATCTTATATGTCCAATTTTTCACTCTTGCTTTTTAATTGGCTTTATTTAAGGTGTTTTTTTTTTTCTTCATTTAAAGCTGCAGTCCAGTTTTTCCTCTTTGTCGCCATCTCTGTTCAAAATCTGCAATTGCAGTCATTTGCGAAATTATCAATTTTATGCGAGTTGTATCGAGTTGTATGTTGGAAATCCACCAGTACCACTGGAATTAAAAACATTATTACAAGTTTACCATTTTGAACCGAGCTAAGGCAAGCAGAGAGTTTTGAACACTGGTTGGTTATGTACTTTCTTAAATATGTATTTTGGATTATTTATAACCCCAAAAAAGCTATGGACTAAAGCTTTAACATTGAGTCAAGTCAAGTCAAATATATTTATATAGCGCTTTTCACAATACAGTTTGTATCAAAGCTGCTTCACAATATCAATCAAGACAACTTAACAGTTTGCCTGTTCATGGAAAAAAAGACAATCAAGTTTGGTAGAGCTTATCAATGATGGATCATTTAATTTGAATATCCCCATTGTATGAATAATAAAGTTTGTTCTAATGCACTAAAAGACTAAACAAGATAAAGAGCTCATGTTATATGGCTGGCATTTTCTCACTAACTGTGACAGAATTGAAAATGCAACAGGCTAGAAAAAGTGGGCGTGTCCAGGCAGCCATGCCAATGTAATGAGTAATAACTGGGTGTGCTGGCATTTCCATTAGTACTAAACACTAAAATAAAGCATGTTTCTATCCTGGGTGACTGGAAAGGAAGGATCACATTCTTGTAATAGGACAGGATATATATAAGACGGTAGAAAAAACAAAACACAGACATGCAGATCTGACTCAGACTGCATGTTTGTGTTTCGTTTTGTCTACCATCTGTTGACTAAATTAACTAAACAAACGGTACTTTCCTGTTATCCAGACCAGACCCCACAATGGCCTACTTCTAACAACACCCCTAAACCTACCCGTCACTGGGGTTAAGACAATCAGGGATGATGGCCTACCCCTAACCCCGCCCCAAAACACCTAATAAACATACACCAATTTGACTGGTACTGTGCATTGCAGGCAAATTTAACATCCGTGCACATCAGGAAGGTATTGAACAAGTTAGTTGCTGCTGTGTTTTGTTATAGTTTTCAACTTTTTTTTGTTTTGTTTTTTTTTTAAGTTTGTCATTATTGGTAAAAAAAAAAAAACACAAAAACAAAAAAAACACAGAATTCCAGAACACACAATACTCCATATGATAATTGCCTTTATTTTTTCCCACAAATCTTATTGCAGTTAAAGTTCCCCGGTTCATACAACCAAACCCATAATCTAGGTTAAACTGCTTTTTAAAGCAACAGCCACGTCACTTCCCGTGGAAGCTACCTTTTTGCCAAACTGACCACCAGCCAAACTGCATTACACGAATAACGTACTTGGTCCTGATGTCAATCGTGTGGATAGTGCAGCAGCCTACAAGTACATTTCAGTTTAGGGAAGAGAGAGGAAGAATGGCTAAAGCCCTATGCAATTTGTTGTTTTTCTTTATAATGAAGTTGTCTGTATTAAATAGATTGTGTTTAACACATAAAAGAGTGAATCAGTTCAACACAGAGAGTTCTAGAAATTCTAGTTGATTAAAAAAAACCTGCACTGGTCTCAGTAGATAGATACTCATAATTTTGGTGTCGGATCGGTTTTGAAAAAGTGGTCTCTTTGCATCCCTGCTAAAAATACTTCCCCAAGGGGCGGAAAAGACACTAAATTGAGTTATGTTGTATCAGAGAACACATATGCTTAGTCATACGCACATTCAACTTGTCTGGAGGAAGGAGTCAGACCTCCTAAGCTGACAAGTTTTGGAGAACATTACAGGGCCAAATCAGTCGCCTGCTGAGTCACACGCCACCAACTCAATCCAGATTACTACAACAAACTAACACTCGATCTTCAACCATATGACCAAAACAAACAACGACGAGGGAAATAAATAAAACACTACTTAGACGTCTAGAATTTATCCTATCCCAATTCTGGCCCACCAACGACTATCATTTCAATCAGTGTAACCTCAGTCTGAGAAGGCATATTTGCTGACTGAATGGAAGACCAATAATTGGCTGTTAATTTGTTGACTGAAAGGATTTCTGAGAACTCAATTTCAGTTTATTTGGTGTTGTCTGAAGCATGGTGCAAGTCGATAACCTGCTCCGTAAACATTCACGTTGACCCTCAGCTGCTATTTCTACATGAGAGAATATGCTCAGGCATGCACGAATCTCTCTGTAAACCACAGACCACCTCCGGTCTCTATGGATTTTTCTTAGCAACGGTTCACATCAGTTCATCAGTGACAGTGTCCATGGAGGTTACTCATTAATCACTGGATTTGATGTTAACTGGGGTGTGTTTTTGGCTCAAGATTTTCTAACTAGAGGGAGTGTCTTCAATTTTTTTTAAAGGAAATCATGGTCATATTTTACAGAGTAAGGAGGACCCAAATTGAGTTGACTCAGAAATGTTCCATGAACTTCCATCTAAGAAAAGAGTCTCACAAAATGTCAGTATATGTCCTGCTGACCCACATTTTTGTGAGGCTTTCTGTTAGAGTTTCTGTTAGCACATTTTCCATGATGGACAACATTTGCTCAATACCTGATGAATATCCAATTCACATATGAGTATGGATGGGCTTTTTTGGGTGAATTTTTCATTTTGAGTACCAGTTGACAGATGTCAAAAATGAGTACTCTATATCAGTCATGCCTATAATGAAAATATATTTAATTGAGACACTTATGAAAATTATTGCTGACAAATATGACATGAAATATCTATCAAAATATGACTAGAAAAATAACTGCTAGATTTTCAACGTTTTTGAAAAAGAAACATCTAAAAGTAATAGCTGCATGAAGTGAAGCTTAAGAGTGAATTAAGTCTGTTCTAAATGACACACATGAGATTAATCAGATTAGATTATTACAACGATTACCAGTTACTTGTATATGCACAAAAGGATGCCTGACAGAGGGTCAGAATGAAGGTTGAAAGTAATTGTTTTTAATCAGACAGACTGTATAATGAAACTGCCATTGCCAGACGCACCTGGTAGTCAAACGGACCATTAGTTTGTGAATGGCAGCCTGGATTCATCTGATGTCTGTACTTTTCTGTCCCACACAGGTGTGCTATTAGTGGAATGAGCAGAACCACACAGTAATGCACAGAAAAATGGGTAAAAATAGGGGGAGTGTCCAACTGAACCCTGTTTGCAATGCGTTCTCCTCTTCCACTTAGACTGCAGTGCAGTCACACCTTTTCCATTAAGGGACAATATTTGACCCCTTAAATCATTTTTTACATTTCATTTTTTTTACCTTTAAAAATAAATAATGCCTAAAACAATGTTCAATAAATAGGCAATGTTAAAAATCGTTTAATATTAATATGCAAAATCTGCCACTTGTGCATACGCATACTTTTAGAATGAAATCTATGCAAAGTCTTATACATAGGACCCAATGGGTGATTTTTTCATTGTTTACCCACTGGGGTAAACAATGAAACAAAATTCATTGTTTACATATGCCGTTTATGATAAATGAATCTCAGATGCATCTTCTGGGACCACATGTGATTGGATTTCTTTATGACTAATTACATCAATGTATAGCTATCTCACTGTTGCTCTCAAATATAATTGAGATACAACAGAACAGCAATGTATTCCCATGTGTTTTGGACTACCTTCGATAGTGTGAGGAATCAAACCTCATCCTTGTAGTGCTGTTAGAACGCAATCTTCCAGAGGAAGGTGCAGCTT
Source organism: Cyprinella venusta (assembly GCA_038021265.1). Classification (NCBI taxonomy): domain Eukaryota; kingdom Metazoa; phylum Chordata; class Actinopteri; order Cypriniformes; family Leuciscidae; genus Cyprinella; species Cyprinella venusta. The sequence goes on along the minus strand of CM075870.1, from coordinate 26,582,996 downwards.
TCAAAACTAGGTCTCTCACAAAGGCTAATCTTTAGAAATGCATGATGTGGTACGGCATGTACTTTATGCTTTACTATTACATAAGACAAAAACAAGTAGACAGAAACTTTAGTATATTTTCATTTGTATCGTACAGATTAGAAGTTGATTGGTTTTGTCGCACAGATAACCGATTGCTGGGACTGGTAACCCAGAAGAGCAGTGTAAAATGTAAATACTAAGATAACCCGTGATTACGTTTACCAGAGGTTTAGAATGACTCAGGTTAACCATTTCAAGTGTGAAAAGAGTATTTTGTTGTCATTTAGTATTCATTCAAAAAACTATAAGTTGGTTAATCAGTTATTGGCCAGTGTGGTCCAAACTTATTATCAGAAAAAAACACTATCAGTCAACTTCTAAAACAGATGTATTACAGGTCACAAAGGGGAGGCCAAAATATGTGCAATTGACATTTTATAAGCAAAAAAAAAAAAGTACAAATATTAAAAGTTTGGCTGATGGCGGAAATGATATTTTCATGTTGTGTACAATAACTAATAAATGGGCAATATTAAAATTAGCCTGATACTATATACTATTTTGTATATATAGAATATACATAACAACATAATATACAGTACTGAGAAAATATATTAATTCTGAGATTTGCTAAATATTACATTTAATAAGGTTTATTGAATTGTGAGTGTTTTTAAACTACAACTTGTATTGTGAGCATTTACATACATCCCTATTATTATATTTAAAATATTGTACCAATTTATAGATCAAGTTCAAATTTTGCCATATATCAGGCCAGGTGATACTGCACGTAAGAAGATCCATTTCTTCTCTTTTGACTTCTTCAGAATAATCTGTTTTGTGAATCTGCACAAGAACAAAAAATCTACATGAATGGAAGCAGGTAAAAAGATTCAGACAAAAGACAAGCAGTACCTGTAATTTAAAACCACAGTTCACACAACTCCGCAAACACAAACTGAAAATATTTTCCTTTTGATAGTTCAGGGGCAGACTGTATTATTAACAATAAATCTTTGTGTCAGAGGAAGCTCAGTGACTGGGAGAGGAAGGAAGGGCTGGAGTAAATATAGGATGTTTCCTTTCTGTCAATCACAGTATGTGAATCAAGGACATCTCAATTGCATGCATGCATCGCACAAGTAACAAGAATGAACCAATTGCATTTTGGCAAGTTTTACATTTACTTTAATAAATATAAATGCACACAATTACTCATTAATCTCAACGTCTATTAATAAAAAAAAATCAATCAAAACACCTAGAATACCATGTTTGACTTTATTTGTTAATATGTTTTTAATCATTGCTTGTATATCCATCTCCTTTTTTCCTCCCTTCTTCTTCTGTTAGGATAATCCCTATCTTATCATACCCATTGTTAATGCTGGATGTGGGAATAAAATATGTTTTAAGTTTGATTTGCTTTAGTTAAAAGCTCCTGCTTTGAATAAAAAAAAAACAAAAAAAACAAAGGTTGAAGTAAAAGGCATTTGTTTGCGTGAAGGAACGCATAGCTATTTAATCGAACAGTCTGAATACAATCTAGACTTGTCATGTTATAATATCGTAAAAACAACAACAACAATTCGAATGGCATGAATGGTATTACACACAAAAGCATCCATAAAAGGTTTAAAACGTATCCGCGCGTGCATTGTTGTGGGGCAAAAGATAACGCCCCTGAACAAACAAACTGTTGCATCCATAGACGTTCAGTCATATTACATTTAACGTTGAATATAATGGACGGACGGAAATTATTAGCTGGTATTCTGTGCACCATCTGTTTGTAACGTACAGTAACAGAAATAGTCCGATCTGTTATTACAACTCACGTCAACATGTGAACAGTGTTTCTGTCAGTCTACAATCTCCACATAACTTAGATGCCTAGACATGAAGCCTTCGATGTCACTCAAGCGGAAATATCGGTCTAGGATGTCCTAAAACCAAAAAAAGAGTCTGACATTTTACGATAGAGTTTTTAAATGTCGTCAAACGAAAGAAAAAAATGTCCATCACCACAAAACACATGCGGAACAGGCGTGAAATAGAAACAGACTGAAAGTAAACTGCTGTTCGCTCATGAAAGCACATCTCGTCAACAGTTTCAGATGACTGAACATTTGATCTAACGTTAGAGGTTGTTATTATAAGTTAACAGGAGCTTTGAAGTATGGTAAATAAATACTGGGTCGCGATATCCAAACCTCGCGCGGTGCTCCGCTTGCATACGCGAGTCACTCCATGTCCACATCCGAAAAACGCACTCTCGCAAACTGATGTAGATGTGACCGTTGTCAGGGCACAGAAAAGAAAAGAAAAACATTCATGCCAGCGTGGCTTTCTAAGACCTGCGCCATATTTGAACACCCCTAAGTAGTATTGTGAAAAAAGGAAACGTGCGGGTATAAAACTTGAGAAATGTAGACGAGGGGAAACCAAGAAGTGTTGCAGCCCCACGCACTTACCCCGCGCCTCTTGGGTCACCGAGAACACAAGTAAAGCCAGCAGCAATGAGCGGCAAAATGACGTTCCTGCGTCCATTGTGCTATAGATCATTCTTTAGAACTGGTCAGTTTTTTCCTCACACATTCAAGTAGTCGAGTCTCTGCTTCGAGAAAAGGAGCGCTCTGATTGGTCAACACGGAGAAATATGCTCCGCCCACAGCCTCACTCAGTTTAGCCAGGGAGTTCAGCTGTACCTCGGGACTCTTGCGAATCTGTCCTGAGAATTTCGTTACAAGAATGATCTGATCATTCCACATGTAGCTTTCAAAATACTCAATGTAATGCTATGCAATCAGATACTCATGTAATGGTAGACCATAATAAATATAAGTATTACATCTAAAATACATTATATATTATGTATACAGTTTATACAGTTTAACCACTGTAAATGCACCTTTTTGTGATAGTTGCTTTGGATGCATCTTTGGTGGAGCAGTGTAATAAGAAAGAGAAAGATTTTTAATCATTATTGTGAATGAGATAAGGCTGTGTATGGCAGAGATTACAACTATGTCCTGAGTATATGAAACAAGCTAGGGTAGACAGACAGCCTGAAGGCAGAGATTGATGAGCAGCTTTTATCTGTGGTTAGTGCTCTATAGGAAACTCTTCTTTCCTGTTAGTAGAATTGAACCATTTGAATCAGGCTGACAGAGCATTTCTATTTGTCTGACTTCTCAGTAAACAAGTCTCTGTGGCGGACATACAAAACAGGCAAATATGATGGAATGCAGTAGAATGAGGCCAATGATGATTGGTCATTACATCTTGCTAAAACATTTTAGATACATTTTAGAGAAAACTTGGCATCAGCAAGGTTCAGCTTTGCAAAGAGTAACACTAAAACATTATGTGTGCCAAGGTTAGCGCAAAATCATATTAAATTTATATTATACACATACAGTATACAAGCTCTGAATCAACTATGTGCTTTTTTGATGATCATTTCCTGCTTTATGTGTCTCCACTCTGCCCCCTTGTGAATTGTTATACACTACTGTTCAAAAGTTTGGGGTCAGTAATATTTTTCTTAAAAGAAATTAATACTTTTATTCAGCAAGGATGCATTAATTGATCAAAGAGAAATATATATATATATTTCTGTCAAATAAATGCTGTTCTTCTGAACTATTTATTCACCAAAGAATCCTTGAGAAATGCATGTTTCCACTTATAAAATATTCAGCATATTATAATGATTAGATGTGAAACGGAAGACAGGAGTAATGATTCTGAATTTCAGACCCCAGACATTTAAACGGGAGTGTACATAGTCACAATTGCCCTTGACGAGACAGCAGGTACATTAAATCTTTATTTTCCTCGTACAATGACTTTGTATTGTTTTTAAAACTGCCTCAACTTAGAGAAACAACAGACATACTTATAAAACAAAACATTTATTCACTGAGCACCATTAAAACACGAAAAAAAAAGAAAGGGGAGGGCTCTCTACATGAGTGTTTCGGACTCATCTGTCTTTAACAATGTATTTTATTTTCTAGTAGTTTGTCTTTCTAAACATGTCATAGAAAGATTAAACACAGTGAAGACTCATTATAATGTGGTTGTGGCCACTGTCAACTAAATGAATGCCTATTTAAGTATGTACTTGGCACAGGGTTTTAGTTTTATGTGCTTTTACATTATAAATTAGACATATTGCCATTTAATACTAGTTTAGATGCAAGTTCACAGAAAGTAGCTTCACGGGTGTAAAAAAAACCACTCTAAACAGAAAAAACAAAGAAATTATTATTATTACAGTGTTTAAACAACTTCCAAAACTCTGTGGTTTGATTATATCCAAATACTGATATCTAAATATTGCCATTTAATCTGATTAAAAGAAAGGATCTTGTGTGGATCTATGGTTATGGTTTTAAATTTGTAGTTAATATTATACACACACACAAAACTCTGTATTAGTCACTGTAAGGGAGGGACTAAGACCAACTGAGAAGACACACAGTAATGCAGTGAACTCAAACAATGGACCTACACTTGCTCAATGTCTGGCTGAGGTATTCTTTGGCATTCTAATAGTTGAATAAATGCTGTGGGTCATCGATTGAACAATATCAGTGGGTGATTTATACATATTTACATCATGCTCAGAGAAATACTGAGACATGATTGCAGTGCCATTTCCCTGGCTTTTCACTTCTCAAAGGAGCTCTCTCCCTAAAAATAACAGAGTAGATTGGATATTTCCTCTAGCAGTCCAGCTACTACTGCTCCCTACATCAGCATTACTTTAAAATGGTCAGCTTTCTAGTTCCTTCCAGCATCCTGGATGTAACTGTTCTCGATGCAAAGCACAATGAAGTGGTTTGAGCAGCTACGCGTGTGCTGCCCGAGCAATCTGCCGGTCTGCAGAAGAGATGCCTGTCCGGTCACCGCCATGTCACCCGTCCGCCATGCCTCACAGTAGTTAGTTGTCATTCTGATGCCCACCGTACTCGAGCCGTGCCACACCAGTTTCTGAGGCCTTGAGTCATAGAAACATATACAATCATTTATGTTTGTTCATGAATTTAGATAGTATTTTTATTAGCATTATTCAAACCGTTAGAATTCAGTTTACATGTCTAAAAAATTCAAAAAGAAAAAGCTGTTTACCAAGCCTGATCTGTCATGACATTTCGTCCATCGAAGGAGTAAATCGGAGTAAGTGGATCAAAAACAGCTCCGTTGCCGGAGAACAAACTCATCCAGCTGCCGAAGAGCACTTCTCCCTAAAGAGGAAGCACAAGAAGCTTAATTTAGACAGGCTAAACGTAGACAAACTACATATTATGAGAAATCTTGATTGCAATCTATCGTGCAAATATGATCCTTTACATACTTTGAGGTTCACCACTGGCAAGTTAAAGCGGTCCCCTTTCTTGACGATGGTGGAGAGGTCTTGTAGGTGAGAGGAGAGGAAAGCTCTGTAAGTTGATGTCAGGCCCCTGGCACGGGCTTGCTGGTAACACTGATAATCTGCCCCTCGGATTCCGTGCATGTCTCCTGAAAACGGGGCATTGAGTGCCACCAGGCGCAACTGAGAAGTTCAAAGGTCAGAGGTCATGTCAAAGTGCACACCATTTCACATCAATCATTGAAACATGCAACAAGGTTTAAGAAATCCTTACCGCAGGCATCGAGTGTGGAGTGTGTGAAAGAATATTGTAGTCTGGCAGGAAGCTCTTTAACTCCTGTAATTAAAATTAGATGTTCACGTCAGACACCATTACAACTGAAATTAACATTTGATTCCAGCATATTTTAATATTTCTCTTGATCTGATAAATGGTAGTAGACAAACAATGATCCAAAGGCCATACTAGGGGACATATCGGTATGTGCCATATCGATTTTCATTTCGTTATTTTATTATTATTTTTTTTAATTTTCAGGCTTTCCCCCTATTTTTACATTTAAATTATCTTTACCATAATCTAACAATCTCTTATATTCTCGTAGACTGAATTAATTCAGTTAGACTGAAACAAAAAGTGTGCATGTAAACAATGAATGGCGACTGAAGAAAGCATACGCTGAATCCTGGACATTTTGTATGATTTCAATGGCCGGACATGTCCAAGAAAAAGAGAATGGTAACCCCAACTACTCAGCTAAAAAATACCAATTTATTAGAATCGCCCACAATTTTAATATCTGTGCATCCTTAGACTACTGCATGTATGACGCACCTGGCTGTGAATTCTGGGTACACTGCGGTCGCTGGGTCTGCTCAGGCCTTGTGACAAAGCAGACGAGGGACTGTCTTGGGGAACTGGGATAAGCTCTCCAAGCTAAAACACAGTTACACATCAGAAAACATTAGAATAAGAAGACAAGACATTTTTGCTCTATTTACGTTTGTTTTGAAGGAAAACGTGATAAGTAAATACCTCAACTTTCTTCCACCCCCCTTGTACCCTGATGTACAGTTCACTCTTGTCTATAACATATTTCAGTGTCCCCTCTGCAGCTTGACTGGTCTCTCTTATCATGGTCTGAATGTTTTTGTATGTGCTCACTGTCACCGGGTGTGGTCCGGGCAAGGAGAACTAGGAGACCGGAGTATCGGATATAGATCACTTTTAATATCAAACAGGCAGGAAGACAGGAGTACAGGATGCCACACGGGCTAACACGAAACATGCGTTTACATCGACCGACAAAGACAGACTGGAACAGAGGAGGCTAAATACACAGAGAAATCAAACATAATGAGGTGCACACAGGTGAAGACGATGAATAGACGAGGAACAGGTGGTTGATGAGGGAGTGAGTTCATGAAGGAAAGCAAGAGGATCCTGGGTAGTGTAGTGCTGAAGACGAGACAGACTGGTGCAGACGAGGGCTGTGACAGAACTCCCCCCTCCCGGAAGGCGTGACCTCACGCCGTAGCACAGAGGAAGGAGGGGGGAAGAACTGAGGGCAGGGTAGGGCGTGGCCAGGGCGGAGCAGGTTGAGGGCGTGGCGGAGCAGGCTGAAGGCGTGGCCCCGGTGGTGAAGACCCTTCAGGCAGCCACGGCGGAGAAGACCCCTCAGGCGGCCACGGCGGAGAAGACCCCTCAGGCGGCCACGGCGGAGCAGGCTGACAGCGAGACCAGGGCAGAGCAGGCTGAGAGTGAGACCAGGGCAGAGCAGGTTGAGGATGCGACCAGGGCGGAGCAGATGGAGGGAGGACCCCTGGTGGCGGCGATGGAAGCTTGGCTAACGCCACCAGGGGGCCGACTGACAGGGGCGGAGCAGATGGGAGAGGAGACCAGGGTGAAGCAGAGGGACTGACGACATCGGGTGCTGATGAAGGACCGAGGGACCATGGGGACACCGCAGGCTCAGGTGACTGAAGTGACGACAGGGGTACAGAGGGACACGGTGAGGCCAAGGGGAGTGAGGGCTGACGGGTGACTGGAGGGAGTGAGGAGTCCGACTGAACCGGGGGGGTGGAATGACGGGACGAAGGCAGAGGATGGAAGTCCAGAGGTGAAGGGAGGATGGCGAGGGAGCGAAGGGAATCCGGAGGGGCGAGGGAGCCTGGTCGAGCTGGTGGACTGAGGGACCATGGAGGAACTGAGGGAGGTAAGAGCCAGGGGGAAGCCGATGGGACCGGGGGCCGAGGAAGTGTCCAGGTGGAGGAGGAGTGAGGCGTGAACCGGGGATCCAGTGACCAGGCTGGGTCGGGGAAGCAGGCAGACGGGAACACAGACGGATGACTGATGAGAGGAGGCGGGAGAGGGAGGCTGGGTGGGATCCAGGTCACGGGTTCTAGTTGGACGGTCTCGGGCTCTGGCTGGACGGTCTCGGGCTCTGGCTGGACGGTCTCGGGCTCTGGCTGGACGGTCTCGGGCTCTGGCTGGACGGTCTCGGGTTCTGGCTGGACGGTCTCGGGCTCTGGCTGGACGGTCTCGGGCTCTGGCTGGACGGTCTCGGGCTCAGGCTGGACGGTCTCGGGCTCTGGCTGGACGGTCTCGGGCTCTGGCTGGACGGTCTCGGGCTCTGGCTGGACGGTCTCGGGCTCTGGCTGGACGGTCTCGGGCTCAGGCTGGACGGTCTCGGGCTCTGGCTGGACGGTCTCGGGCTCTATTGGAACTGGGCTGGACGGGACCAGCGGTGAGGCACATTCTGGCTGGACGGGGCTGGACGGGACCAGCGATGAGGAGATTTCTGGCTGGACGGAGCTGGACGGGACCAGCGGTGAGGCACATTCTGGCTGGACGGGGCTGGACGGGACCAGCGGTGAGGCACATTCTGGCTGGACGGGGCTGGACGGGACCAGCGATGAGGAGAAAACACTTTCGACGAGGCTGGGCGGGACCAGCGAGGAGGGAAGTTCAGGCTCAGGAGGGCTGGACGGGACCAGCGATGAGGAGAGTTCGGGCTCAGGAGGGCTGGACGGGACCAGCGATGAGGAGAGGTCGGGCTCAGGAGGGCTGACGGTGAGCGCAGGCTCGGCAGGGCTGACGGTGAGCTCAGGCTCGGCAGGGCTGACGGTGAGCGCAGGCTCGGCAGGGCTGACGGTGAGCGCAGGCTCGGCAGGGCTGGCGGTGAGCGCAGGCTCGGCAGGGCTGACGGTGAGCTCAGGCTCGGCAGGGCTGACGGTGAGCTCAGGCTCGGCAGGGCTGGCGGTGAGCGCAGGCTCGGCAGGGCTGACGGTGAGCGCTGGCTTCCTGGGGACCAGGATCAAACGCCGTCTAAACGGCTGGAGAAACCCCTGAACGGGAGCAGGGTACATTTCGGTCGGTCGATCTGTCACCGGGTGTGGTCCGGGCAAGGAGAACTAGGAGACCGGAGTATCGGATATAGATCACTTTTAATATCAAACAGGCAGGAAGACAGGAGTACAGGATGCCACACGGGCTAACACGAAACATGCGTTTACATCGACCGACAAAGACAGACTGGAACAGAGGAGGCTAAATACACAGAGAAATCAAACATAATGAGGTGCACACAGGTGAAGACGATGAATAGACGAGGAACAGGTGGTTGATGAGGGAGTGAGTTCATGAAGGAAAGCAAGAGGATCCTGGGTAGTGTAGTGCTGAAGACGAGACAGACTGGTGCAGACGAGGGCTGTGACACTCACCTGGAAAGGCAAAGTAAGCAGTCACAATAAATAATAATAAAAAAAAAACCAATGCACATTTAATCGTTTATGAGCTTGCTCCATTACAACTGAGTTCTGTGCCATCTGACTTACAGGGTTTCCATGGCCAGAAGCACCGGGCGGCCCTGGTGGACCTGGAGGTCCAGGGATGTTCGCAGCTGAGACAGAAAGTAAAGCAGAAGTTTGATGCCTGAGCAAGTTGTTGATAAAAAGTTCTCGATTAAGTCACTCAAAATAACTTTGGAGAGTTAAGAATGCGCTCAAGCTAATTGTCAAAAATCGTTTTCAAAAGTTCACTATTTGAAGTCGCGATAAAGTATTTGTTGTCACCTGAGCCATATGCCGATGAGGTACCTGGTGGCCCAGGTGGTCCTGGTGGCCCTTGAGGTCCTGGACTTCCATAACCAGGCAGTCCTGGCTGGCCAGGGGGACCAGTGTCTCCAGGAGGGCCAACAATAGAGTCCCCTTTAGGTCCCTGAAATGCAAAATATTTATTTTAGTATTTGTTTTGAATTGATTACTTATTGTAGACTTACCCAGTGTTTTGCCTGAATGCGTTCAATGAACAATAGTACTGTAACGATAGTAACTGAAAGTACTGTATTACTGCCTGATAAACGTTACTGTGAACGCGTTCATTCTGGTGTCAGTGAACGCACGCTCTCTCAGTTTAACTTCGTACAATGGGGTGCCAGATTTCTATAGAGCCTTCCAGGTGAAAACCCGGCTAAAACACAGCTAAACAGACCTTAATATGTAGCAAAAAAACACCCAATCTGGCAACACAAGACACCAGTGCAGACAAAGCAGCGAGCGAAGAGGCGTCGTATGATTATTTAAACGGATTTTATGACGAGGTCGGTGAGGATGGGAAAAATCGTACATTTCTGTGCAAACTTTGTTGGTCGATAAAATAATTGTTGTCAGTGGTTGTATATGGGCTGGGGCAATAATTAAAAAAAAAAAAAGCTTGCAACATATGGAAAAAAGAACTATGAATGAACTAGTTCATTTTTGAAGTATGAATTATGAACTGAACTAGTTCATTTTAAAATGTGTGAACTGAACTTTGAACTAGTTCATGTAGAAAGTGAACTTCCCCAACACTGGACTTACCACAAGGCCTGCTCTTCCAGGGATCCCTGGAGGGCCAGGCAAACCTGCATCCCCTTTCTCTCCCTTTTGCCCTTTGTAGCCATTATCACCTTTAGCACCCTTAGAGACACATACTCAAAATCATACATACATACTCAAAAACAACATCTCTAATGAACAAAACAATCTCAAAATGAACAAGCACTTAAAAAAAAAACGTTTTCCTTACTATTTGAATTTTTAAATGTTATAATATTTTTAAAAATGCAAATTTAGTGTACTGCTATATGCAAATGCTAAAAAACATTCAGATATCGATAACATATATCAATAGATATTGAACAAGTACTCACCACATAATCTTGAGGAAACATAGGCACTGTGAGGAAAGAAAACAAAGATCAATTCAACAGATTGAAAGTGTCGGTAGTCGAAAACGGTTGATATCTAATCAAAAAATGTTGGTGTCTAGTCATGAATGTCTGCCAATCAATGTGTGCTATACAGAGTATGTGAGCAGAGTGGGGAGCGCCTTTCTGAAGACTGCACTCCGCTCAGTTGGTATGCTCAGGTCCACTTGCTCAACCCAGAATGCCCTTTGTGATATGCTAGTTCAAGAATCAGTGAAATAATCAATAGGTCTAACCAGGTCATGTTGTTTAAAAATATTGTTTTAATGAAGTTGTGAACCTTACACATAAATGCAGAGTAAACAGTTAAGAACGAAGGAGGAGAATAAATTGAAATTGATAAATTACAGTGTATGTTTTTGATTTTTACTGCTAAGCGTGAGGAGGCTAATGGTTATTTTCCAGGTTTTTATTATACCTGGAACTCCTGGCAACCCTGGTTTTCCCATATCACCCTTCTCCCCTTTGACTCCAGATGACACTCTTCCATAGTCTGTTTCAATGGAAAAAAAATAAGACCTCAAAAGTTATTTACTCATCATTCATTAACTATTACAAACAAATTGTTGAAAAGGCTGCTACATATAAGATCTGCTACACATACCTTGTTGTGAATTGTTGTTGTTGGCCTATAAGACAAAATTTTTTGTATAAAAATAGACAATTTTGGACAATATAAAAATTATTTTGGAAATATTGTCTGATATGAAATAATTAAATGAATATGAACCCATGTCAGCTAATGTCAGCATATTCAGCAGTGAACAGTTTTGTTAGTGTGACATTTTAAAATGTACACAGCACACCATATCCTACAATACCATGAATTCACTGCTGAGCCCAACAAATGTTAGAGCTCATGCAACATGCTTTGTTGATCTTAGGAGAGCACCTCAGATGGGATGAGATGAGATGAGATATTGGGTTAAAAGACCATGGAGAGACTTTCCTGAATTTGTAAATGACAGCATAAGGCAGGCATAATTCAGTTAACACAATTTTGACTTGAATAAAATGTAATTTAGATCTGTTTTGTAAATTAAGCCTGTTCTATGCTGTTTTTAAGGCCATGAACCCATGCACCTTAGAGAGCAAAGATGGCAGGGCTAGTGTATTAGGGGGAGGAGCCGAGCCAGAAAGACATGCGCCACACCCATAGCCAAACCACCAATTGGAGAATGTCACTCATTAACTTACTGGTATTTTGCAGTGTGGTCTAGGAGGAACTGGGAAAACTGTCTTCAAGATTCAGAGCAGAATCATTTCATAACTTTTGTGAAAATTGCACATTTTAGGATAAACCAATGTGGTGCTCAATTTAATTTCGATCTTCTGCAAATCTGCTGAGAGGAACAAACTTACTCCATTGAGGCCAATCACTCGTCCTGGTGGCCCTGGATACCCAGGTGGACCAGGTGGACCAGGTGGACCCTAGAATACAGGTAAGTTGTTATAAAAAAAATTGATAAAAAAAAAATTAAACATAATGGAAGCAACAAAAAAAGTCACTTACAGGGGGACCACTAGAATCTCCCTTGTCCCCTTTCCTTCCAACTACTCCAGGCCGACCCTAAAAGAAATTTCAGGGAGTGAGTAGAAATAAGAATTTATGAGATGTAAAACTATAACTAAACAGATAAAAATTAATAAAAACTAACTGGTCGACCAGGAATTCCATATCCTCCTTTTTGTCCAGTTGGTCCAATTGGCCCCTAAAGATCGTAAAAAAACACGTATATATTCTTTTCTTATAAATATATATATATGAATGCTTTTAGTTTGGTGTGAGAGATGCATCTCACCATAATCCCAGGCTGCCCAGCGGGACCGATATCTCCCTGCAAAGTACAATGACAGCAGTGTCAGACTATTGAGGAACAACAAAAAGATCAAAGTCAAAAGTAAATAGTTTCAACCTTGACTCCTTTCGGTCCTCTGGGTCCTCTCATGCCTGCTATTAGTGAGCCATCAGGAGCTATGGATATGCCTGGCTCCCCCTTTTCTCCCTTTCAGACAATACAATAAATTGATGGAGGAGTTAATGTTTCATTATGGTTCAGCAGGTCACTTCTAATTACATTTTAAACCCATACCTTCAGTCCTAAAGGTCCTTGAATACCAGGAAACCCTATTTCACCTTTTGGTCCCCTTGGGCCCTGAGCATGACAACATTCATGCAAGTTATTTCCACCAGTATAATGTTTTATTTAAAAGTTTATAACCCCAAATATCAGAGTAAGCGCACATAATTTTGAATACCACTATACCAATATTTAGACATGTTTCTCCTATTCGGTAAAAGCAGCAAAAAATGTTACACTGAGGAGCTTCCAATGGCAGGAAATGGGGCCAATTTGTAAAAATACTCACTGTTTCAAAAGTATAGCCAAAATACATAAAACGATATGCATTATAACAATTTTAGTTAAGTTATATCCAGTTTTTATCACCATGACAACATAACACTGTAAACCCTAAAAAAATAAGATGCACACCGCATTGTTTTGGATGTTGGTAAGTTCCATAGCAAAATATGCGTCACAAAAATGTGAACACTAAGCAAACCAGGACTAAATGTATAATTTTCTTTTTTTGGTCAGGAAATAAAGAACCAAGAGAACTGAACTACAAGTTTGAACACATTCTTAGTTGCATCCTTTTATCGCCACAGTATATCATCTTGAAATAGTATAAAGAAAGATGAAGGAGATTCTTACAGGGAATCCTGCTCTTCCTGGCAAGCCTTCAGGGCCCTGCAACATGCACAACAGACACAGACGCAAGCGAAAAAGATTAGAGATTATGTGATGCATGATCAAAGAAAAAAAAAAAACATTCCAGATCATTTAGACACACCAAGCATAAACTTATAACTGTTTAAAAAATTTTTCTCCCCATAATAAATAATTTGGACATTTAACAATATTTGTTGCACACACACACACACACATATATATATATATATATATATATATATATATATATATATATATATATATATATATATATATATATATATATATATATATATATATATATATGAAGAGTTCAGATGCAAAAGCCTCTAAGTGCCATTTGAAATTTTCTTCTAAAATGATCATTTTTATCAAGCTTGTATATTTAAGTTCAGTAATTTCACTTAAATGACAATTAATAGGTAATCTTCATTGTCATTTAAGTGAAATTACTGAACTTAAATATACAAGCTTGATAAAAATGATCATTTTAGAAGAAAATTTCAATTGACACTTAGAGGCTTTTGCATCTGAACTCTTCATATATATATATATATATATATATATATATATATATATATATATAATCAGCTCTAGCATTATCCATGTGAAACATGCTGCATCTTAAAAAGCATTTGAGCAGAAAACAGTGAGCTGCTTTACGTACCATAGGGCCTGGCGGTCCTTGGACCTTAGTGAGGTTTAATTTGGCAGCTGTATCATTAAAAAGGAGCTAGAGGGGGGGAAATCATTATCTTTTTAGGAACTCAGACATAATATTGCAGCATAGCATGTAATCACACTTCAGTACTTACATCCTGGAAGTTAATGACTGGTCCAGGAGGGCCAGGAGGGCCAGGAGGCCCTGTGATGCTCAGTCCATCACGACCTCGTTCACCCTGAGTAACAATTAATACAGCAAATCACAGCATATACTACACACAAACTGGATTTCTTCTCAGACTGCAAAGATCCCACAGTGTGCATTTGGCTTGGGGTGAATATCATCATGTATTATTCAATATCTGGTGTAAATAACATGGGCCAAAGGTCACATCATCATGTCACATAACTGCTCAAAATATTCTCAGATAAACAATTTAATACCTTCTCTCCCGGACTGCCTTTGTCTCCCTTTGGCCCCTGTTTACAGCAAGGTAGCACAACAAAAAACATTACACATTATATTGTGCCACAGCTACTACAATAATTTGTATCATTTGCTCGCTATGTATAAACTAACCAATTACTTATCACTTCTACAATACTTATTTAGTACATTATTATGTGATTTTTTTTTCCAGAGTTCTCGAAGAATGCTAGAAACTGACCCTGGCTCCTGGTAAACCAGCTAATCCGGGTTTTCCGTCAGGTCCAGGGGATCCAGGTTCACCCTGGATAGAGAAGAGACAGGGGTCAGGAAACCCACTTATGTCATTGTGAAATTAATCAAACTCATTTGACTGAGGTATTTATAGCGTTTATGTGTTAGAGTCTGACAAACCTTTACAGACAAACCGGGGGCTCCGTCAGCTCCAGGAAGACCCTATACAGGGAGGACACACAACATGTATATTAATACTATGAATATTAATACTATATATATATATATATATATACATACATATAAAAATCATATTTAATATGTCTAAAGATAAAAAGACCTGAGATCCTGGTGGGCCAGGAAGACCAGGATGCCCCTAAATTGTAGGAGAGGAGAGGAGAGAAGAAAACAGGAGAAATACGAGGAAAAATAACTCAGAAAAGGTCCATTCAACAAATAGCTTTTGAGTGCACAAGGAAAATGTGGCATGGTTTATGAAAGACCTTGATATGTGAATAGCCTTTGAGAAGTACATAATAGTTGTAATGGTTTTGTACACTCACTTGATAGCCTTTTGAAATTCCGGCTCCGAGAAACAATCCACTTTCCCCAGAACCCTCCAAATCCTGTCAGAATAAAACACCTCATATCCTTAGACTGACTATAAAAGCTAGGGCAACTCAAAATCCTCAAAATTTATGATTAAGGTTTTGAATTGACTAAATGGTGTTCTGGCTGTGAAAATTGATGTTTGAAGAATTTCAACCTCAAAGAGCATCTATTATCTCAAAAGCAATACAGCTCCCTTTTAAGGGATTCATTCACATTTTAAACTAAAATGCTAAAATAAAAAAATTCAAAAATGAAGGAAAAATTGGACCAGATGTGAACCTTGAATTATACTGTTCATGTCACTTGAATATATTGAAAGCTTTTTTGTTCTGAACTCATCAAAAAAGGCCACTGAGTACATGACCCACTGAGGCTAATAGACTAGATGGATTTCAGCAAAATGGCCTTCTATAAGAAGTTTCATGGTGTTTTTTCCCCTATTTTGCAACATTCACTTGAGTTTTCCAATGTTTGAAATAAAACAATGAAATCTCAGACAACTTGCAATGGTGTGTCTTAGTAATTATGAAATATGTAATACATCACATATCATATATACACTGGGAACATTTAAGAGTGATATTGATTGAATATTTATGTCGGCCTTAAAAAATGACGAACATAATGCTTAATTTCACCTTATAAGTTGGAATTTTGCATATATATAAATATATATACACATAAAAAGGCAGTGAGCCTCCATTATATCTTTGCTCTGACCCTTGACTATCGATCTAGAAATGTAAATTTCCTCATCTTGATTGCCTTATCATCCTTCGATGACGCAAAAGGAGCGTTGGTCTATAAAAGAAACATCTGAATATCTGATTATGTCTGTAGTCTTATCACAATAATGTATATGAATGAATATCAAAGTATTTCAGCAGGATCATTTCAAAACAGCACTCTGTTGTTGATCGTAATGTCCTGCATTTAGAATTTGAAATTCCTAAAGGTTGTTAACACCAAAAAGACTTCTGGGATGTCTATTGTTAAATTAATTGCTAGTAGATTTTCAGACCTTCAAAGTGTCCACCATGAAATTGTTGCTCGAGAGCCCTGGTGGGCCAGGAGGGCCAGGTGGTCCAGGTAAACCCCTCGGGCCCATAGGTCCAATAGGGCCAGATGGACCTCTCAGGCCAGAGTCACCCTTTTCACCCTTTAGGAAAAGTAAGAATGAAACAAACAATAAGATGAGAAATAAAATCTATTATAATGGTTGTTTCAAATTTATGAAGACTTAAGGTGCAGTCACATTTTGCAGTCACGAACAAAAATTGGTCCATTGTCTATTTTCAATAAGGTAGCAATGTATGAAGCACAGCTCACACAGAAGACACTTTCAAACCAAACAGCTTTCTGTTGATAAATGCAGCAAACCTGCATGACCAGTCTGCATGGGGAAATCTTTTGCCCTGCGGAATTCCCAATCAAGTGGATTATAAATAACATTACTGGATATCATCCGTGAAACATTGCCTGAACAGTGGAAAATGTGATCATACCTTTGTGCATCATATAATGTGTATCATAAACATTATACCTTAAGTCCAGGGGGCCCTCTTATTCCTTGTTCTCCCTATGAAAGAAAGTCATGAAGTATAGAACTCAAAATGGAACTTTTCTGAAGGATTTTATTTTTAGTTTTATATGACATTGAGTGAGTTCTTTCATCAAGATTGGATCATTTTCATACCTTTGCTCCTTTCAGACCCTGTTGTCCATTTAATCCCTTCTGGCCAGGCATACCCTTTAAAGGTGAAACAGATCAAAACGCCAGCTTTATGACATGACTTAACACCAATAAAACATTATAAAAGTCAGCATCTACACCAGGGGTGTCCAATCCTGCTCCTGGAGGGCCACTGTCCTGCCAAGTTTAGCTCTAACCCCAATTAAACTCACCTGAACTGCTAATCAAGGTCTCACAGTCACAAGGCATCCTGGAAACTTTCAGGCAGGTGTGTTGAGGCAAGGACCACTCTGAGTCTGGACAGTGGCCTTCCAGGACCATCTTTGACACCCCTGGGGTCCGTTTTTCGTACCTCGCTTAATACATCTGAGATGATTTGACAGATGCCAGATGTCATGATAACTGATCTTTGACTAATTTGCAGATATTGATACTCGAAACCATGATCAGCAATGGCTAGAGGCTAGACAACTACATAATGACAAAAAAAAGAACAATGCACGCCTAACGAAAAAATGTATTAAAATGTGGATATTTATAAGGAAACAACCAAGCGACCAAAAGGATATACAAGTTATAATAGATAAATGAAATCATGGACGGAACTTGCCCCCACGCCCATCGGCAAAAAGATGTTACTAAACATTTTTAAAAATAAATTATATTCTCAACTCCCAGCTCAAATGTCAAGCTTGTACTGTTTGTTTCCAGCATTTCTGCAGGCTTTATATTTATTTCATTGTTGCAATTAGCAATTAATTTAATTTTACTTAAATTTAATTGATTTGTTATGTAACAGCATTAATAAGGTTTCTTAAGAGTCAAGAGCATTTACATAAAATCACAGACCAGTTGCTATGACAGCAACTCTGAGCTTCGAAGAACCTAACAATCCAGGATCATATCAAATCATCAACAGTAAAATCCAGATAACGGAGTAATCCACGTACAAAGAACGGACCCCATGGTCTATACAGATACACTGCATTACATTTTTTTTTGCAGCAAGTACGAATTAAATATAGTAATACTATACATTTTTTGTTGAATACAAGTATTTATTACTTCAATGAGCTCGTTGTTTATGCCTTTAATTATTACATTAAATTAAGATTTTTTTTAGGAAACTGTATCTAATTTTGCATATGTACATTTCTGAAATACATAACTTAGACAGTTACCTCAGATAACAGATCACTCTAAATTGTAATGTGGACTTTTCTGTAAAGCTGCTTTAAAACAATGTGTATTGTGAAAACCGCTATATAAATAAATGTGATTAGAATTGAGTAGTGTCTTTATATGACAAATATGATTATGTTGTTTCAACATAATGTTTTAAGTTGCCATTGCTGTTAGTATAAGCAGACAGTTTTATATTATCAAAATTAAAAAGACAGATTTTCTCCAACATTCAGAAAAAGGCAGCAGAGTATCAAGCTGTCCTGAAATGCAACCTTGAATGGACCACATAAACTAAATCTAAACTTCTAGAACATCTAACAGCTGGCTTGTCTCCGCCACAGAATAAAAATAAAACAGATAATTGTGACATTTATATATTATATATCTCACAATTACAACTTTTTTATACAAACCTTTATTAATTGTGATTATTTTCTAACAATTCAATTTTTTTTTCTCGCAATTTTGAGTTTATATCTCATAATTCATACATTATAACCTTCATTTCATTCATTATAACTTTTCAAAATTATAAAATCTCAGAATTGTGAGATAGAAACTCGCAATTGCAAGAAAGAAGAATTTCGCCACTGTGAGATAAAAAGTCGCAATTACCTTTTTTCATTGCAATTTTTATATGAATATAAACTTTAAATTGTGAGATATAAACTCACAATTGTAAGAAATACAGACAGAATTGGAAGATATAAAAAGGTTAATGTGTGACGGAAAGCCATGGTGATTATTTTCCTGGGTAACGGGGGAAATACATGCACAAATGGCGCTTTTCCACTACACAGTGCCAGCTCCACTCGACTAGGCTCGTCTCACCTTTGTTTGGTTTTCCACTGTGTAAAAGTTGTACCTGTACCTGCTTTCGGGTACTTTTTTTTATATCACCTCCGGCAAGGTTCTGAGTAAGCTAAGTCGAGCTGAGTCGATACTAAAATGTGACGTGAAAACAATGCCGAATGCTGATTGGTCATACAGAATCGTCACGATTTACTGCATCATCATTGCACACGCCAGATGGAGTATCCAGAGTATCCACTGTCTGAAATAGAAAATGGAGCGAAAAGCGAGCCAAGTCGAGGCGAGGCGAGTCGAGTCGAGCTGGTACTAGTAATGGAAAAGCGCCATAATACACCACTGTATCCTTATCCAAATCTCAGATTGCATTTAGGCAAATGAAGAAAAGCAGAACTTGTTGGAGAGAAAATGCTGCCTTTTCCAACCTACTAGTTCAGTGACCTGAACGAACCAGGGCACAGCCTGTCCTTTACCAAACCCTGAGCCAAACCCAGAGCCAAACTCAGAGTCAGTGCCAGACCCACTAAACCAGTCCTCAAACTGCTGGGTTATCGAGAGAAGGAAAGAAGACACCATGAGCATTAAAAGACTGTGGTTCAAACATCATTTAGCAACTTTAGGTCTTGAGAAGTGCTTGATGGGGAATGAATCATTTATCTGCAGACCTAAATTACTTATTTTACGAAGCTTCAAGTTGTCTGAGTGCATTAGACATCAGAGGAAACTTGAGATGACAGGCACAACATAAGTACATAGATGGGATATGCAAAATGTAAACTGAGACGTTCTTCAGCAGCTGATTTAAATGAAGAAAGGAAACACTTACAGGATGTCCAGCTTGCCCATCTCTGCCATCCTTGCCAGGGGCACCTGGAGGTCCAGGGAGCAAACCCCCAAAGCGGCTGTTGGGACCAGGTGGGCCAGGTTTCCCAGGAGGGCCTGGAGGACCAGGTGGACCCTAGAATATGGCGTTAATAGAGATGGATAAACATTGACAATCCTTTTAAATTCAGTATATAACAATGTCTTCAGATTTTACTCACTCTAAGACGTTCGGTATCAGTGTCAACATCTCCAAAACCAGAGCCGAGAGCATCAAATCCATACTGTCAGTAAAATTTTAGATACATTTTAATAAACAAGAATCACAGTATGTGCACATAATTATGTGCGTCAGATTTAAAGTAGTCAAAGAGGTTGTTTTGAAATATACATATAGCAACAAATTTGTTTTCAGTTTTCCCTCCAATATGAAGCAATTCTTTTTTGTTCAACTACTCACTGAAACTTTAATTGGGTTGGATGACGCTGGTTGTCCTGGAGGCCCTGGTGGACCAGGCAATCCAGGTTGACCTATCCCAGGATCACCCTAAAAAAGATATAAATACAGGATTTTAATTTAAAGCTTAAAACAACAACAACAACAACAACAACAACACAACAGGGCATAGTAGGAAGTGCTTTCTACATTGTGGATAATCACATGTTTGGGAGGCAACTCAACTGCATTATCCCTCACCTTTTCTCCTTTAACTCCAGATTCTCCAGGTAATCCTGGAAGTCCTGGTGGACCTCTCTGTCCCTGTATTAAAGAGACACGTGGACTGATGTATTAAGATCAGCAAAAACGGATGTAAACATGAATCCATGAAACTTCACATTACATTCTATCCACCTAATTTTTCAACGTGGAAATAATCTATTTCTTGTATATCTATAATATTAAAACACTGAAACAAAAATAAACCACAAAAAAACAACATACAAACAAGTAACAGATACTGTCAGCACTAATTATAAATATTGCAAAAATCCACATTTCTGATTATCATATTTATTTACCATTAACTAAAGACTGATAAAGTGCAGTAAAGCATTACGAAACAGAGTATTTATGATAATAAATTAAAATAATATGATAATAAAAAACAGTTTGCAGCATCAAGCAACCGACACCAGAAGCACATTCAAGTTAAAAATGGTAGTGCCTACTCTAACATTAAAAATGAGACGGATTCAATTAAAACTCTGCAAGTTAGTAAATATTTATGCAAGCAAACAAAGTCTGAAACCAAACAAATATGGATATATATCACAGGATATGAAACTATCAAGGGACTCAATATGAAATATTTTTCTCTTTTTTTTACATTCATTTTTTATAATGATTACATTTAGTTTGTAAATTGTAGAAATGAAGTGATACTTTTCTTCTGTGTAATGCTAAGACCAAGAGAATTCATGTGAAACGTCATCTGTTCATGTTTATCCCCTCGTTTAGTCAATTATCCAGTCCACCTGTGGTCTCCTTAATCATCTCATTAGTTCCCTTTGTTTGTACCATGTATTTCAAGAGACACTTCACCCATTGGCATTAAGCTTTGTATCTTTACAAACCCAGTCATATTTTTGAATGGTCATGTTTATTCCCTTATTTTCCCCTGAGATGGTAGAAATAAGGCTTTAAGTGTTTTACTTCCTGCTTATTATGACGCAAAAATCGTCATTTCACGTCATAATAAGCAGGAAGTCAAATTTCATTAAAAAGTGTAGAGTCTACAAACATGAGCACACCCTACAGGCCTATTACAGGTCAGTGGGTGGGACTTCACTTGCAGAAACTGAATCAATATCAGCCATCTTGTTTGGAAGCTAAGCTAACAAGCGCTGTGGAGATAGGAAGTATGATAATGACGAAACTAAACATGATTTCAAAGAGGATTTTGAAGTTCTGATGCTCGAATCCGATGTTCGTGGCTATTTTTACGAGCTGCAGTATAGTGAAAAGCAGCTGAGGCTAATGGAGGAACAGGAGGCGGCTACCTGTCGTGGTCGAGGAGCCCGGACTGGCTCGAGCTGGGCGGACTGCTGTGCATGTGCTCTCGGTCGAGGACATGTGTATCATGTGTTCAGTCTATAGTGTTTCATCGCCATCTAATGGCCTAGCAGCAGAATACAGGGTTTTTAGTCGTTTTCGCATATCAGTGTGAATGGGGATCGTTTTGACAATGATAATGTCTGTACACAAAGGAAAAACGTATTCGTTTTAAGCATATCGTTGTCGTGTAAATTTACCTTTAATCTCTGTCTGTTTACATCTATTTAAGTGGTTGTGTTCTCCTGTGTTTGGATTCGCTTCATTCAGCACAATGTATCGTGACACTGCTCATCTCAAAGCAATGCTAAGATAGTTTTCTTTGTTCTTAAAGTTCTAGAGAATCAAATAGTTCTCATGTATTGAGTTCAGAAAGGATTTGTTCAATTTACAATAATAATATGCACGATAATGTCAATATATTAACACAACATACTGTCCTGAATGGATGTCCTTCAGTACAGTCTTTCTGAAACTAAGCAAATTGTTACTCACTGGTTTTCCTTCTTCACCTTTGCTTCCCTGTAAAACAGGCAAGAGATTAGCTCACTCAATTTCCTGTATAAAACTGGGATATTAAATATTTTATAATACTATGTTTACAGATAAAAAGTTAGACATCATTATCATATCCTTGTCTCACAAAGAGAAGTAGCAAAAATGTAATCACTGCATATTCAATAACGTCTTATCATCATACAGGATAAAATACAGGAAACAATCATACAGGTTGCCCATCTTTCCCTGCTCTGCCTCGTCCTCCTGGTGGGCCCATTGGTCCTTGTGGGCCTCTCTGTCCAGGCTGACCTGAATGTCTCGGTGGAAGGGATGGTCCAGGTGGTCCGGGGGGGCCTGGAGGTCCAGGTTCTCCACGCTCCCCTTTTTGTCCCTGGCCTGAACCCTGAGACATTTCAAGAGGAAACACTGTACTTGAACATGTAGGATTATTGCATCATTTTAACCATTATAAAAGAGCATTATTTGTATTCAAAATATTCTTTTGTTATTACAACCAGGGTTTGAAGTTAACTTGTTCACTCACCGGTCAATTTGGCTACTAAATATTTAATTTACCGGCCATTCAGAACTTCTACTAGCCAAAAAAGAAAGAAAAAGAAAATAAATAAATCAGATTAATTATGTCATTGTTTATATAAGGATTTGGATTTCATACATTACAGTACAAAGAACATAAAAAAATTAAGGATGTTGAAAAATAACAAAGGCACCATTTATAGTGGTGTCCGAAACCATAGTGGACATTATCGAGTTCACTATCATGATGATCCACGAGTTAGTCTGCGCAGATTTGGCTTACACGTACTTGCAAAGTGAGTAAACATAATAAGTAACATCAAATTGGCTACTGATTTGACTGTGTTCCCGACACAGTTTATTTTTACCCACGGGTGTTAATTTCAAACCCTGATAACAACTATAATTTAAGTGTATCACTTACATCCCCTGTACTCTCCCCCGTTCCATCTGTGTGATAAGTCCCTGAAAGAATTAACAACAAGCATTTTACATAATCAGATAGAGACCATTTTAATATTAAGATTTAATTGCTGAAGTTTGGAATAAAGCTGTAATATTTATGAAACAAGTCTCTTGCTCACCAAGGCAGTCTATTTAATTATAATTAAAAAAGTACATTATCCTGTGATGGCAAAGTTGAATCATCAGCATCATTACGCCAGTCTTCAATGTCACATGATCCTTCAGAAATCATTCTAATATATTTTTGGTGCTTGAGAAACGTTTCTTATTATTATGAATGTTTAAAACAGTTGAGCCGCATAATATTTTTGTGGAAACCATATATTACTAAGGATTCTTAGAAATTTCAAAAGAACAGCATTTGTTTCCTGTCACTTTTAATCAATGTGTCTTCCGTCCTTTCTGAATAAAAGTATTCATTTTAAAACTTTCTTCTTTCTAGTATAGCAGTTTCCACAAATATATTAAGCAGCAAAAACAATGTTTTCAGTATTGATAATAATAAGAAATATTTGTTGCGAGCCAAATCAGCATATTAGAAGGATCATATCATAATGAATTAAGCATAAAAGACTTATTTCAAAAAAATAAAAATAAAAAACAAACTTTTGACCAGTAGTGTACTAATATCTAGAAAATAATAAATATGATCAGTCACAAAAGAGGCAAAACAAAGCTAATTGTTCATCTAATTTAAAGAGTGTACTCTCACCTCCAAGCAGCCTTTCGTCTTTAGGGGTCACATGTCCTGAGAACTCCCCCTCTTCCTCTTCAGGTGACACAGTGGGCGGGGCTTGCACAGGAGAGGTGGGTCTATGCATCTGTATGCAATAATACACCAACTGATACAAACACTCTTGCAACATAAACTGCATTACGACATTTATTTGTTTGTTTGTTTTTTAAAAAATAAAAACAAACATTTTTATATATATTTATATATTTAATTTAATCTGGTTAATAATAACGTGATGTATTGTGTTCAGAGAGGTGCGTCTGTCTAACCTTTTCTTTATCTTCTTTCTCATTTGTCCGACCAAAGATTTCTTTACGTCTCCCATACTCTTCTTGATCATCATAATCACCATCACCACTTCGGTCCCCCTGTAAAACACTCAGCGGTGAGCCGAACAACTCCACCACAAGAGGGAGTGCCAGCTCAAGAATCATCCCCTTTCAATCTACTATAAGTAATCTGCCTTTCTAAAAATGGTCAAAGACAGTGTCATTTTATTCTGAGATGAATAGTAAAGAGACAGAGAGTATTGAAAATGCACTCACGCTGGGGTCATCCTCCTCACATTGCTCTTCTGCTGCCCTGGGGTCTGGTTTTATCACCAGCTGTTGGATAGAGCCCTGACAGAACAGGAGAGAAAGATAGAGACAAATGTGGAGGTTCAGCCATTTAAAACAAAAACAAGCTGCTTGTGTAAAAGATTGCTATGTGCCTTTGCAGATTGTAAGTGCTGCCTGGCACTGTAAGAGCTCCTGTCAGAATGCAATCTGTTGTGTTATTTTCATCCTAACAGCAGCACAGGTTCACCCAGCTCTTGGAGATGTGCCAGCAGCGCTTAAGGGAAAGTAATCAATTTTGTACAGTTATCAGCAGGCTTTCAGATGAAGCACCTCCTGCTTTACTCATTAGGATTTAATGGGTTCTTTTAACCATGCACATTCATTGAAATTCAGCAGAGAATTATGATGGCCATCAGCTACTTTCATTATTAAAGACATTATGAAATGTCATGGTCCAAACAACCATGAAACAATGACTCATTCAAGTACATCCATTACAGATAACACAATAACTTTCATTTGTATTACCTCCGATGGGAAATATGAAATAACAAAAGCTCAACAACAAAACTGACAAACCTCAAAAGTGCTTTTCTAAGAGAGCACAACAATTACAACTCTCAAGAAGTTTCAACCCAAGACATTTTGGGTACAAGCCAGGTCTAAAAGTGTCATCATTTCTGTCTGTAATTGTACAGAAGGATGTGAGAATTTCATTGTTCGACATGGTCTTCTTTTCCTGAGGGAGGCCCATAGCATTGTACCATTCATCACAAAGGATTCTACCTTCCTGAAGTCTTCTCCATGCCAACAAGCCTCCCTAACACAATAACACACCAACTCATGGGACAAAAGCTCCTCAGCTGGAATAGTTCAAATCATAAGGGGCAGAGGACAAAACTTCTGAGAACTTTTTGAAATCATGTTTGGTAGGATTCAATGTGAATCAATTAGGGTATGTTTTTTTTTTTTAAATTTATAATCACCTAATGATTGTGTAAAGTGATATTTTTAAATGTTTCATTATTGTTTTGTGTTAAAAAAATTGCAATCAAAAATGCCAACAAGTCAAAAATATGAAATGATCAAATTACTAAATGATTCTCCTGAAAGCTCCAAACAGGTATATGCACCAATATTAAAAGTCAGGGCGATAATGCCTAAAAAAAGATTAAAGCTTAAATGAAATCCAAGTTATGACAGGCGTCATATACAACGCTTTTGCGTGGTTTTGTGGTTTTGCTTTTGTAGACATCCAACGCACATGTGTATAGCACTCTTTAGCCGCGTCAATATAACATGCACAGAGTATGGTAGGTTTAGGTCTAGGGTAGGGTTAGACCACTAGGGGGTGCCTTCTGCCCCATATATATCTGCGTCTCATATTGACGCTAAAGGGTGACGTGCATTGGATGTCTACGCTTTGGAAAAAGCGCAGTATATGATACATTGGGATGAGAACAGGCTCCATAAACAGGTGTTTATGTTAAAATTATGACTTTTTGTCTCATGATGTTGAATTTTGATTTTTAACTCATAATGACTTTTGCTATTTGATCATTTCAACTTAACACATAATTTAAATCCACACTGTGGAACTCTTCAACCTTTATAATATATTACTAAAACCCATTGAGATGCTAGATCGACTTACAATAGGTTGAATGACGCGTCTGCCGTCCCCTGAAGGTGTCTGTATCGCTTTTACTTGCACTTTGTAACGAGCACAAAAAGAACTACAAAATTCGACCGCTTTACGGCATACGTCACTTCCCCCACCACCCACAACTTGAACTTCCTCAGAATCTAACGTTAGTGCTCAACTCGCGTTTGATTGCTGTCCATATGTTTTCGTCATGCCGAACAATAGCTACAAGGAAGAAGGCAACGGTTTTATCAGAGGAAACTAAAAAAGAAAAGGGGAGAGTGACAAATTAAAAGCCAGGACGAGGATTAACACTGGTCCATCTTTCGCTTCGCTCGCTGGCGTGAGCTAAAGGAGGAGGGGTGCTCGACCGATGCGGATGCTTGCCTGCACACAAATGCCGTTTCTAAGGTAACCCAGATAAATTCATATAAGCAGTGTAGTATTTTCTAGTATTCCGGTGTTCTGTCGATTTTTGCTGCCTTGTCGAAAAATGCTACCGTAGCGCGAATTGATGACAGAATGCCGATTAAAGTCGTATGAAATACAATTATAATACAATTCTAAGTTATGAGAAGCTACTGTATACTGTAGACGACTATTTTTACTTTTAAAACGGTGTGAAAAGTAAAAATTATCATAAAATATTCATCGTTGACTTGTCAAAGTACACCTTTCCTCATAGTAACTGAAAATTTCAATTATTCCTTTTCAGCTGGCTGATCGTACAAATATTCATGTGGTAGTAAGCACTTTAAAGGGAAATTATATCCTATTATAACGGGAAAATGTACCAAATTAAAGTTATTCCTTTTCAGCTGGCTGACTGTACAAATATTAATATGATAGTAAGCATTTTTAAAGGGAAATTATATATTATAACGGGAAAATGTACCTTTTGTAAAAAAAGAAAAATATATATCTGACGCTGCACATGCGCATAACCGGCAAGTAGCAAATCTCGATGGGTAGCATGAATTGTCAGAACACCTGGCCACAGCTGATGTGTTATGAGTGTAATTACACTCATAACACATGTAGAAATGAACAATGGGCTGTGGGCATTTTATTAATAAAATGCCCACAGCCCAGTGTTCATTTCTACAAACACAGCCCGCCTCAGTGCAGGGCTCGCACTAATAAAATCGGCTCATCAAATATAACGTTGTCGTTACATTGATTAAATGTAGCGAACGTGCCCACGACTCAGTAGTACCCACAAACACTAACATTACACACCACATGTCCCACGGTTTCTGTAAAAATAAACCAACACACATAACGTTACAGTCAGCTCTGGCCGACGGTGTTTTCAGTGCAGTGAATGTGTCCGCTGTCCCGCGCCCACATTCACTCACAGACATGATAATCCCCACGGGGATCACCCCGCTCGCTCTCTCAGCCGGCTGCTATAAGGGAATCAAGCGCGGCAAGGCTGCCCGGCCCGCCTCATACAATGCAAGCACCATGGACAGTAAAAGCTCAAGCACACACAATCTAAAGGCACGGGAGGCTGACCGGTTGACTGTTTGTTGACTTTAAAGGGGGGGTTGATTCCAGTTTCACTTTTTTGATTTTAAATAGTGTGTAATGTTGCTGATGGTGCATTAACAGTATCTGCAAAGTTGCAGCGCTGAAAGTTCAATGTAAGCAGAGATATCGTCTTTTAAAAACCAGGAAGTGTAAACGCCTACAAAAATGACTCAATTGGGACTACAACGGGTTATGGTACGTCACTAACCCGCACATTTGCATCAACCACTCCCTTCGGAATATGCAGGAAATGGCATGCGCATATTTCTGCAGCACGTCGAGTGAGTTGTGTTCACGCAGCTGTCAGGTCTTCTGTGTTCGAGCTTCCCACGGAATGCTATACTTCATCAACAATGGATACAATTTATGTTTGATTATATTCCTGAAAGTGACGATCGTAATCTAGCTCTCTGTGCTGCACATTTTACAGAAGACAGCTTCCAGAATCTCCACGAGTTCAATGCAGCAAGAAACTGTTAATAAACAATGAAGCAGATCCAACTTTAAAACCAGAGGCAGCAGTTGTTGGACCACAACCTGTAAGTAGGCTAAGACTTAATCGTTTTAAATGTATTTGCATGTATAATTCCAGACGTAACGTTAGCCTGTGTTTTATTTATGTTTTATTTTTTCAAAATGCCAGCGCTGGCTTTATAGCCACTAGGCTACTAGTTATGCTAGTATTTTGTCTACGACAAACGCGTACAAACATTATGGACCTGAATTTTGTATAAGTACTAATGTTTTAAACGTATTTTTCATGTATATATGCTTTATGACGTTATTTTCGATTTGATCAAGAACGTAAACTTGCCAACGCTGTTTGTGCTTAACATTAGTAGCCAGTCAGTTGCTATCGTTGCCAGTCAGATGCTATTGTGTAAAACAAACGTGTATATGGTTAAAAAATATGGCAAATTATCATTCAGAAACGTTTAGTAAGAGCCGTGTGTGGTGTGGTTCTGTTTGACTCGCTTCATCGCGGCTTTCTCGGTCTGATTCTGCCTCAAACTGATACTGCAGTTCGACACCATTATTTACATCTGGACCGGAGCTGGCGTTTCCCCGTTAAGGTAATAGGCGTTAACCTTCCGGACAACGTGAGCGACAGTTTAGCCAATCACAACACACCCGCCCAAACGAACCAATCTGAGCCCACGACGTGTTTCTGAGGGAGTGTTTTCATAGAATCAGGAAGTAAACCGCTCGTTCAGGGGACAGAGGAGAGCGCGGCTGACGATAAAGGTGAAGTTTATGAAAAATAAGACTTTTTAAAAAAGAAAAACCACGAATACGTGTTATATTGCACCCCATAAACACAATCATGCAAAGAAAAAGAGGAGTAAACTACCCCTTTAATTTGCGACAGTGCTGTGGAGCTTGTGGCCTCTAGGGACGCTGGACGTGAAAATTACATGTCGAGCACCATCTAGTGGCCAAAAAAGTTCCGCAGTGTGGCTTTAAACTTTTCATCTCATAATAATGATTTACCAAAGCTACCATAGAAAACCGATAGATAGATAAATAATATTTAAATTCTGTACTATTTCGTTTAAATATACTAAATAAAACACTAAAAACTAAAATCTGAGTTAGGCATCACAAACTTATAATGTAAAATAATATTTTTTTTAAATTGTTTTACAGATTCACTTTGAGTGTTAGATGAGACCAAATGGAAAATGAGCATGCACAATTAATCCAATATCAACTGACAACAATAAATTAAAATGTCCCATCCCACTTCAGATTATAATCACAGTAAACATCATCACTCAAACAAATGACAGAGCACTGCCTCTTTGAACAGTCCTTACTTGTGCCTGCCTATACACTATCATGTTGCTCTACACTCTTAATAATAGTTCCAAAAATAGGTTTTTGCAGTGAAGAACCATTATAGGTTTAGGTTAAAAAGTTAATAAAATAACAATTATTCTTAGCGTGAAGAATATTTTAATAACCTGAAGAAACTTTTGCCACTAAAGGTTCTTCATGGAACTATTGATGCCAAAAAAGAACCTTTATTTCTAAGTTTGTAGGTGGCTTTGAATAACCTTTGATCCTCTTTGATCATGGTCATAGATGAAAAAAGGTGAATGTGAATGTCATGCCCTAGTCAATTTTCTAAAGGCACATATGCACGTCAAAATCAAAAAGTACAAGACTTAAAACCAAAGAGCAAGGTAAATATGAATAAAAAAACTTTCAGCTCATCTTATATCATCAGTTTTGTGAAAATGTAGATGGTGACATACCACAAATCTCTCCAGGCCAGTGCTCCCGGCATTTGCCACAAAGATGCCAGAGCCCGGCTTAAAGCTGAGGGGCTGCTGGCTTCTCTTCAGGGGTGTGCTGTGGAACTGCTCACAGTCCATATAGAGCCGAACTTCCTCATGCTCGACAGTCAGCGTGAATCGGTTCCACTGCTGTGTCATGTCAGGCACTTTAAAGGAAGCCACCGCCACGGTGGCAGCAAACCCTGGCTCGCTGTAATACAGTACAATCCTCTGGGTCTTGTCCTCCACGGGCGTCAGGGCCAAGCCCAGGTGAACGGTCTTCTGGGAGGGATCTGTGATGGCGAACACGACCCCTCCTCGAGAGCTGGAGGGCTTGAGGGTGACAATAATGGCAAAGTCCATGAAGAAGGGCTCAGGTACAAAGGACTGGGTCAGTCGACCTACATTAGCATTGGGCCCAAAATTGTAGGCAGGGAAACCCTCGTAGCCAGTGATGAAGGACACAGAAGGAGGAAGAGGAACGCCAACTAGCTCAGTGAGCACTAGATGACCCTTGGACCCTCGCTCTGAAAGAAATCAACCAGTTACAAGGGGAATGATTAGAATGAAGGACAATATACTCCTTCTCACAATTTTGAAAATATGTCTCCTAATAAATTAACAGTCTAAAAAAGTGCTGCAATGAAGTCTAGAAGGCTCTAAACACACATTTGAACTATATTTCATGTTTATTAAAAGAAAAGTTCACCAAAAAATGTAAAACTTGTTTAAAATTTAAAAATCATGTATGTTTTTGTGATGGGGTGTAATGGTTCTCGGTAAAAAAACACTGCACCATTCTAAACCCATTCTACTACCCGAATGACCTTCTACTTCAACCAAGATTCTGAAGCGCACATTAGATGGACACTTAATATCCCATAAGGCCACGGGAGAGTATTTAAGAATGGCAGTGAAGAAACAACTGACTCTGGTAACTGATGTGACAATAATAGTACGACTGAATTTCATTCTTCCTAGCCCTATACATACTATATAGAATTTTTATTTAGCATTTCGATTACATTTACATTTCAAATTCAAATGTAGTATCTACTTAAACAGTATGCAATTTCAAATGCACAGAGAGTTCTGCTAATGTATGTTTTTGACGATGGATAAACTCAGCATGCGTTTCACAAGAGAGTTCTGTCCAATCAACTATTAGTATGAAAATCTGTTGCTGACATCACACTTCCTTACATTTTTGTGTGTTGCACACAGTTCAGCATAGGAAGCGAAGGAGACAAGCCGCTGATAGAGCTGCGGCATAAATCATATAAATGTCCTGTCTGAAAACATTTTGGCTTCCCAATACATTACAACAGAGATGGTCCAAAAAATAGTGGTCAAAAAACACACTCTTTGTAAACTTTGTTCATTGCGAGTGCCATATTCTCAATGCAATGACTAATGACTCATGAAATGACTCTATTATGACTAATTATTTACACCATCATTAACCAGCTGCAGGTGTTGATAGCGCACAGGTGCACGTGAGACCAAGAAAGCACACCTTGCCTTCTGTGTACAAACAGCCACTCATCGCTAATTCTGACATACACAAAACAATAACGAAAGCACTGGGCAGGATTTGATGGCCAGGGTGTAAACGACACTTGGGACAGTGCAGCATCGTCACATGAGTTTATCATTTGCTCATGTTTCTAAGCCATGCCAATCTAAACATTCATGTGCAAGAATACGTGAAAGAGAACTTTTCTATATGCAAACTTGGAATGCTGTGCCTCAGTGAGCGTTAAAATACTGAATTCAATTCTCTTTCACATCATCTTGCACTTAGACAAATTCACACAAAATTATGTCAACATCCCCGTTTTGGTGGGTAACATAGCAGAACATTCTTGCTATGGTAGCAAACATTACTGCTATTACAGTGGTTCTGCAGCTAGATATATCCCGGAACGTGCAGAGACAAGGTTAGTGATACAAATAGTGATCAGTCACAGACAGTGCTTATTAAGATGCATTCATCTCGTAATTACAAGATTCCGACTTGTAGTAAGTGTTCACATCCTCGTAGAACTCATAATTACAAACTCATAATTTTCTGAAAGCTTAAACTTAATACCACGTGACCGCTGTCTGTGTAAATGAATCACAGTTCACGGTAGCTTGTACTGAAAGTACACACAGCAACAAACTTTCTTAGATTCAGTAAACACAACATAGCCTACTACAGTATACTCCATATCACATTCAAATGCAATGAGACATACAGTAAAAGTGCTTGAGTGACTGCATGAAGTAATGGGATAAATGAGATCTTAAGGAACACATCTGGACCCCAGGGTTAATTTCAACATCTTCCTCTATGCTTGTAATCAGCAGATGGACCTGAAACCGACGCTCCACCAATGACCCCAATTTTCAGAAAACCTCCTGCTGCTAATCCTATTATTATAATATCATGTGATAGGGATTTAGCATTATTCTTTGAGAAAAGCGAGCTCATCGAACACCACCAGGTTGATCTCTCTCACACAACGGCATGGCACAATTAGAAAAAATTTAGAACTGGAGTTTAGAGTAAAGTTGTGTTTTAATACCTGTTAGCCTCATGGGTGAAACATTATCTCAGTAATGATTCAACTGCACAGTAAAATCCAAATTACATTTGAATAAGTTTAACAAGACCAGTTGGTCTATTACAAAATATATTATGAAATCCTCAAACTAAATATATTTGGTCACCTCCCATTCCCATACAGTAAAAAAAAAAAAAAAATCTAGTAAAAAAAAAGTCACCTGTGGTTGGGATATAACACACCTCCAAAGATAAAACACCATCAGGGTAACACACAACACCAAATAATGCAACAAACATGAGCTAAACAACATAAAATGGAACACAAAACATACTAATATACATTACTGATAACAAAAATATGAAGAAACCAAATTATTTAGCATTTAATTATAAATTATTTAAAATACAATGTTGCGAAATACAGGGACTCCTGCCAATGTCCTTTTAAACTTAATTTTTACAGCATTTTACAGTTAAATTATATATTATGCAATAAACTATGTAAAGCTCTTCACCAGTTATAGTAGGGTGACGTACGTTAAATCTATCAACAGGTTTTATCGTAGCATTTTACAGTATTTTCCTGTAAAAATTACAAACATTTTACACAGCGCACCGACACTCACCACTCTTCCACATTCTGAGAGGTTTCTTAGCTCGGGCTTTGCTGGATCCCTCTGTGGGCTGAGAAGGGGATGTTGGGAAGGCTATACTCTCCTCTGAAGCTGTAGTGAAGAGTGCAGGTGTGGTGACAGCAGGAGTAGGTGAGATCGTCTCTGGGACCCATAAAAACCTGAACCACTGGATTTGAGAGGAGACTCTGACCAGGCTCAGGAGCACCAGATAGGTCAGGGGCAGCACCGGGACCGCCATGCTGCTTGGCCGAGCGAGGTAGATGAGCGTGCGTCGACCGTTGTTGCAAAACAACCAGAACGTGCTATGTCGCTCCTCCCGCACGACTGCTCTCTGTACCCCCTAGGAACCCCCTCGGTACCCCAGTGCACCACGCAGACTTTGGTATTCGGCAGGGCAGCCAAATGTCCGATTCTCTACGCCATCATAATGGGATTGTTGAACACACACACAGGGAGAATGCACAGCCTTTGACCCCCACCTTGGCCCCCTCCTTAAACCCCCTCCACCTATTACCACCTCTGACAAACATTCAGCTTATGGCAATCAAGTTTGCTTACAAAAATGTAGGATTTCACAACAGTGCAGCTATGGAGAGCTTTAAAGCTTGCTAAATGTTTTATCTTCATCTTATAAAGTTATAGTGCAAACACTTGATTATTATTCCCTTCCTACGTCAGAAAGGTAACGAAATCGGTTAGTTTTTGACATGCTTGCAGAGAAAGGCTTACCAAAACAAAGTTACTGGGTATTCACTTTTTTATGTTTTCTGGGTTGGTGGATGCACCAGGGAAAAAGTCAGATTTTCATGATATGTCACTTCATGCATCCTTGCTGAATAAAAGTTATGTTTTTCAAAATAATGATTTAATCAGACAGCTTATCAGAATGGCAGTCATATTCTGGAAGGCCTCTATGTCCAGAAACATGGGAAAACTAGGAGTTTGTATTCTGCAAACAGAGGGAAAATCAAAAACCAGGGCATGGAAATATTGAGCCAAATTCATCAGCCAAGTCTCCACAGCTCAGTGATCACAGCTCAATGATCACAGCACATCAACAGTGACAAAGAGAGTCTGTTCTGATCCATAGAGTGACAGTGTGTGCTTGAGATTGTTGCAGATTGTTAGGGCTCTACAATCAGGTTGTTGGGAGAAGACATGGACATCTTCACGGGCAATGGGGACATTCCCACTAAAACTATAAAATAAGAACGATAACAAGTATATAGTGAAACGACATCATTAATCCTTTTCAGAATGTTTTTTTAACAGCTGATGAATGATAAAAACATTGACAGCCAAACAGAATCTGAGCGTAGGCATTTAAAGCATAACGACACATCTACAGCACGCGCTGAATAAACAGAACGCTATTGTCCAATAGTGTGGATGCTAATATATAGTTATAGTTATCTTTATGGTTATCGTTCTTGGTGTGAATAGGCCTTAAGACTTTAAGACTTCATATTCAAAAACTGTCAAAAAACTCACTTTAATTTTTTACAGTAAATCATTGAAGAACGGACAACTCTAAGCTAAACAAATACTTGTCTTAATGCCCTTCAGCCTTTAAAGGGATACTCCACTTTTTTTTGGAAATAGGCTCATTTTACCACTCCCCCAGAGTTAAACAGTTACTGATATTTTTCAAAATATCAGAAAATCAGCTGAATACATTAAAAAACGGTAAAACCCAACTGTTTAACTCTGGGGGAGTGGTAAAATGAGCCTATTTCTAAAAAAGTGGAGTATCAATTTAAATATATCTGACGAAATTATCAATGAACCTCTACAATCCTGTTCATCCCAGTAATGAATCCTGCTGTGTCAAATCCTGACTCTGTGTACTTTAAAACATAACTCTTAATGTATCCTGAAAAAAGAGGTTTTGGAGTGTAAAGGTCAATAATAAGGAAAGCAGAGGGTCAGCTTGCCATAGCATCCCATCATGCGAACATGAAGGGACTCAAACTGTTAGCGTTTATTTGAGACCCAAAGGTTAAGCAGGATAAGATGATGTTCCCATCCAACCAACCACACTCTACCCTTTACTGTACCCCAATAACATTCAGTAATTGGTTTATTGTCAAAAGCCATCAGCTGTGCAATACTGTGAATTTCTCATCAATAGAAAAGTCTCAATTAGCAGCCGTGGCCTCCGCTCAAGGGCATTATGCCTAATAGAGCAATTAGACAGTACTGTCCTCTAAATGCCAGAGCATGAATTAAGAGCTAGACACGAATTAAGTCCTTATTTGCATCACATTTCTTACAAAAAGCTTGTATTTATACAGAGAAAATATTTTATAACAGCCAATTCACAGAATTCAACCTCTCAAAGCACTTTTTGTGGTATTCAGGCACTGCGACTTTTGATTGAAAAAAACTTTTTGAGAATATAATAACTACTGATTCTATCACATATTATGAAGCTTCTGTAAATGGAATGAAACGACAATCAAACAATCAACAATCAAACTGACTAGCGCGTCTCAGAAACCTTGTAAGATTACAAACAGTGATCATCCAGTGCTCTCTAGTGGTGAATTACAGAAGCTCACCACTAAAGATCAAGCACGTCACTCAAACAGACTCACTGAAACGACACAAAATGTGTCAGGAAATCCCATGACATGTATAAATAATGCAAATCGCTTGAAAACATAAACAATGTTAAAGATGTGTCACTCATTTTACATCAAAACATATTTCCATGTAGAAACACATATTCCATAGTTTGAACCCTGCACTGGCTCAAGTATCAGTGTGGTGGTCCGTCATGTCAACTGATTGGTTGTAAGTGCATGTGAGGGTCTTAGTAGTGAGGGATTAGCATCAGCGCTAGTGAGAGAACAGGAGCTGACAGTAGTGGGGCTTCAGTAATCAATTAGCAAAATGAAGGAGGCTATGTGGGTGAACAAAAACAGTGCTTAGCCACATTAAATCAAAATCACACCCCAGAGGCTTTTCAGTAAAATCTGCACTGGTCTGTTTTTTTAGTGACTCCATGGGCTGTTACTCAAGGGCAGTAGCATACTTGATGTCAGACAGTATTTTGTGGCCTGTTGTCTGAAATTGTCTGATTAATTTAATGAATCATCTTCAACTCCAACTGTTTAAGAATAGAAACCCCACACTGTAATTTTAATTGGTTGACAGAAACTTTCCGTACTATATACGGTGACTAACTGTGATAGATCTAACTGTACATTTTTAAACCGTTAAATTTACAGTTACCATTAAATTTACAGTTTTTGGATGTGAAAAAGACCAAATTGTATAATTTACAGTGAAAAAATGTAAATTGACATTCCCACAATTCCCTGTGACACTCGACATTTTATTTATTTTTGTTGAAATAACTGTTTCTTCATAGTTTTTTTTATTTTTATTTTTTTCTAATCAGTTATGCACATTAGTGTTTCATTACATTTAATGTTCTTAAATTAATGTTTATTATAGTGTTTGTGTGAATGAGACTGCAGCAGCTTCTACTGTTTATATTATTATTTACTTTCTCAACTTGTAGAAAAGTTGCTTTTGATGAGCTGATGATTCATCATGTGACTCTAATCACAACTGTGATTGATGGCTGTCAGTGTAGGTAAATTAACATTATACTGTATCAGATAATGAAATGTTTTTTTTACTGTAAATTTAAGTTAAGTCTATAAAACCTAAAATGTTGCTACTGTATTTACAGTATTAAGGTAAATTTCTGGCAACCATAGCCGCCGGTTTTCTACACAGATATTTGGACACTGTCAAAACGGGCACCTCCACACTAAAGTGAGATCTTGCCAAATAATTTGGTAGTCAAGCCAATCTTTAGCTTGCAGCAATATGGATTTGTGTTTTCTTTGGTACCATGACATAAGGCACAGTGTGACATCACAGAAAGTCAGTTTTATTAACCAATCAGATTGAGCTTCTGGGTGAGAGGGAGGAACTGTGTCCGAGCAGACAGTGGCCTAGTGTTCTTCACTCTGACTCAGGTCATTATAACCTCCTCACACACCTATAAGAGTAGAAAGAAGCTCAAACTCAATGCTGCTTCTGTGTAATATGTTTCCATTACGGCAACAGTCCCCACCCGCTTTTTTCTTGTTGTACAT
This sequence comes from Cyprinella venusta, assembly GCA_038021265.1. Taxonomy (NCBI): domain Eukaryota; kingdom Metazoa; phylum Chordata; class Actinopteri; order Cypriniformes; family Leuciscidae; genus Cyprinella; species Cyprinella venusta. The sequence continues at coordinate 26,545,555 of CM075870.1, read as the reverse complement.
ATGCAAGTAAGCACAGCTTGTTGAGAGCAGGAAATGTTCGGTTTTACTGTAATGCGTGTTTATAGTGACCAATCCATTCCGTTGACATTTAACTGCTTAAAGGAACATTTCACCCATTTCAACATTATAATCTTTATTGAAAGTGGGTTATATGCAGGGCCGGTTCTAGATATTAGGAGGCTCTAGGTAATATTCATGTTGGAGGCCCCCCCCCCACCCCCAATATATATATATATATATATATATATATATATATATATATATATACATATATATATATACATATATATATATATATATAAAAAACTCTTGAAACAAATATGATTCCTTACATTTATAAAAGATTTAATTTTAATTGTAGAATATATATATATATATATATATATATATAAAGGCCCCCCTCCTCAAAGTCCAAGGCCCTAGGCAATCGCCTGCTCTGCCTATAGCTACCACCGGCCCTGCATGTAGTCAAAATGTAAAATAAATTTTGAATTTGGAGCCCTCTTGACTGAGAAAAGGCAGAAAATATCTTTAGGACGCATTTTTGTATGTAAGACAACAACTCCCACAATGCCCCACAATTCCACCGCTCCGCGAGCCATTCAAAAAAAGCAGGAAGTGGAGCACTTAAACCATTATTTCTTCCATGACCATTCAAAATTATGACTGGGTTTCTAAAGATACAAAGCTTAGTGCAAATAGGTGAAGAGTCCCTATAACTTTCCTTATCAAACTATGAAGCATTTCAAATAACATTGAACCACTAGGTAACTGTTTGCCATACATGGATGGTGTGGCATCAGAAAGTTACACCTTGTTATACAAATATAAACAGGAGTTCAGCTTGAATGTGGCAACAGCAGGACATGTTATACATTATAACTCCCTCTTATGACCGAGTACCAGTGAAGTCTTAACTCACCAGGTATTGCTTTAAGGGAGTTTACCATGCTCATTGTAATGCAGAGTTCCTAAGGGTCAGTGATAGGCTCGACTCCTGGGCAGAGAATGATAGGAATGTCCAGCCCCCCAAGTTCTGTCCAATCTAAATCTTTCAATCGGCCACCAGGAGGTCACAGTTGATTGACAATAGAGGAGGAGGCTCCCCAAAAGTAATTACAAACCTGCATGGAGAAGGAGAGCAAGGCAAAGAATATTCACAGAGAGAGAAAAGGTGGCCCTCAAATAGTTTTTTGGGTTGGTCACTGATTTAAAATATATTAAATAAATAAACAGCTTCCATGTTTTTATAATGAATGGACATACTGTCTTGATCTATATTTGGTTTATTATTCTGGGAGGACAGATGTGAAGTGTAGCACTTTTATGTGATGCTTCATGTTAAAATTAATTCTGGGAAATTGGGTTTGTGACTGGATCAACCTAGACGGACGTTACTGTAATTACAGGGTGTTCATTTCAAAATGCTCAGTTAACATTAGAGTCTGAAGTGTGCATATGACAGACACTTACTATCCCATGAGGCCACAGGAGAGGAATTATGAATGGCAGTGAAATGACGTAACTGATGCTGGTAGGTTGTATGATAATGACAAAATGGAGAATATAGTATGTCCACATTACATTCATCCACACACTCGTACTATATAGACCATACTTTTTTAGTGGACGTGAAATAATTACAACTTATAAAAAAAATACCTCCAGTACTCAAGAGTGTATGTGATTTCGGAGGCTGTCAATGACTCGATCTCTTTGAAAAAGTCCACTAGCTAGTGCACACGTACCCAATGAGTCTCTGTGCTCACAGACAAAGGAGTAGCTACCTTGAAAGGCTGTGTATGAAATGAAGCGGAACAGGGAAAATTAGTAAATGAGGGTTTGGCTTAAGCTTTGAATGTTTAAATATAGTTTAACTAGAGCAAACTGTAACACTCGATAGATAGATAGATAGATAGATAGATAGATAGATAGATAGATAGATAGATAGATAGATAGATAGATAGATAGATAGATAGATAGATAGATAGATAGATAGATAGACTGACTCATTGTGACTTCACATTCAAACACACTTATAAACTCACTACTTATAAATGGCTATCTATTCAGACCATTCTCAAACTCAGTCTGACCCTTACCCAGACTTCCCAGGGAAAGATGAGTTTGTTGGGGTGGGGGGCTGGAGGGGTGATGTGTTTTTTCCATGCTGTGTATTTTCCGATGAGTGTAATATATCACTGTAAGGGCTAAATGGATGTATTGTATATCAGAAAAACTGAAGAGCGGAACTTCCTTGTAAAATGATGATGTCACTTCAAGGGTCAATGTGCTTTTTCAGCACATCTTTGAAAGAAACAAAGGAAAGATGCAACTAACTGACTTCTAAGGTGATCTGTCTGCCTCAGGGTTGTGGCCAGAAAGATCCAAGGAACATTTAAACTCAACAGAGCCAAGTGTGACAAGAATAAGCAACAGACCACATTGGTGACGAACTGTTCAAAATGGAGAAAATCATTATATTTTATATTTCTATAATCACTTGGCTAAAAATGACACATTCTACATGACAGCTTTGCTATATTGAGAGGACTTCCAAGGCAGGTGTTATCACAGCAGGAAAGAGAACAACGATATTAGCTATCGTGTTTGATTAAAGCTGAGTTTGATTAATGCTTAATGCTGGTTTTAAGGGGTTCCTTCCTCTCAATGTGAAGAATTCAGAAATACATTGAGGAGCCCAAGGAAATATGATGCTAAATTATGCCAACAAATCCAAAACAAGCCACGGTAAAAGCATACAGATGACCATCTTTACACAACTTACTACAGAGGACAAAGCCACAGTGCAGAAATGAATCAAAGTGCAGCAGTAGCACCAGCCTTCACTTCAACAATCTCTGTATGAAATTTAAGTCACGATGAAAAGAATATTGAATCAATTAAGAACTAAACGTATTGATTAGAGTGTGTATTAAGGCATCCTGGAGGAGTAGTACAATTAGCTTCCTAAAATAATGAACTGAATGAGGAACAGCATCTCACTCTTTTTCTCTCAGTGTTCACTTACTTTAAGAAATATTAAACAGATGTTCAGTTGCTTGTTTAAAATGGCTAAATTTCTCACTCATTCATTTTTGTCATTTTCATCTGAGGATTAAACCAATGACATGAGAGTAAAACTATTTTTTGCAGCATCAAAGGCAATTTATTTTTGTGTCATCCATACTTAAAAGCCACATATTGCCATCACAATACTTCTATGTTAACAATACTTAACACAGAAGTGACACAAAGACTAACAATACCTTTTGCCAGAAGTTTTTTAAACTTGTAAATGTTTAATTATACGCTACAGTTAAAAATTTAGGGTAACAGTAACATTTTTTATTCTTTTTTGAAATAAATAAATACTTAAGTGATATGATCTAACAATGAGTAATAACATTAACTGGACTAATAACTGCTGTTCAAAAATGGTATTGTGAATTCATGATACTTAATGCATTAACAAGTAAAACCTTATTATAAAGTGCTGAAATATGTTTAGATATTTATTACTTAAAATTACTAAGGATTTTAAAAGTGCTAGCAGTTAAAAGAGATAAAAAAAGTCAGACTGATGAGGTTCTTCGGGTCAGCGGAGAGCATCTAAAGTTACAAGGCTGTTTGGATGATTGCCTTTTGAAGACACTGAGCTCTTTAACTAACCTGCACAGAGAGGATATGAAGGATTTACTTTATTCTGATGGTTTATCCCCTCAATTTTTGGCCACTCTAGATGTCTGAGCACATAATTGTGTTGAAAAAAGTTGGCCGTGATACTATTCCAAGCTTTGGACAGCGATGGAAGCATATGCAAAAATATCTAAAAGAGAGGTAATCTGCCTTCTACAAACAGATCTATATTGCTGTCAGAAATTGATATCAGACAACACAATGTTTACCTATGCATTTACCTGTGCATGTCAAGGTTACCACAGGTGGCCACACAAAACCTGATGACAAGCAGACACACATAGACACTTTGTTTTTCTATACGAAATATGGTGCTAAATGGTTGGTGGGGCACTGTACTGATACGCAGGGACAGATTATAATGCTGTCGAAATGGACCCGTCTAAAGGCTCCCTGCTGCTCATGGTGGTAGGGAGATGCGGTGTGGTGCAGCGCTCCGAATTCTCGTTGCGTATGTGTTCTCGTTGCTAAGCGGAGCTCTGATTTATCTCAGCTTGTCTGGGCCCTCCTCTGGTCTAGTGCCCTGGGCACGGGCCTACTGGGCATTAATCCATCTGACCATGTGCCTCATATATATAACCTCTGCAAGTGCTTCCATAACACACATACAAAGTTTCTTGCAACTTAAATATTTACAGAACCATTTTTTTAATTAATCATTAAAATATGGTGTAATTACAATGTGTAAGCCAGGAGAACAGATCAAAACAAGCAAGCATATATAAATACCTGCATTCCAAATATAAAAAACCCAAAGGATTTGCTTTATAATACAAATACAATACTGGGCAAATACCTGAAAGAGATATCTATCTAGATTTAAAATAACATGCATGTAAAGAAGTTCAATAAAGTTGTTGATTTGCTAGGATTTCAAGATCTGATTAGAATGTTGCCAAGTGTTCATAGGTGAGATTCATAAGAACTAACTGATGTAGCATCTCTTTCTTTCTCACTCACACAAAACACACACACCAGCCAAAATGTCCTCACTTTAGTCTCTTTGTCTTCACTCCAATGGTCCAAAAACCATTCCTCACAAAGATAGTTGTACAAGTACACACAAAAACCCACGCGCACACACACATGATTCATTAGCCTAGCAGTCATCATCTTACCTGTCTACAACTCTGTCATGTTCTTTACATGCACATAAAGGCCTACAGGTGTTGGATCTGCCAGTTTTTCTGTAAAATCTACCACAGTCTGATTTCCCATTAACACACTGTAAAACTTTGTCAAGTAAGCCTACTTCATGTTTATTTTGATATATACACTTCATGTCAAATATATTATTTAATATGACAAAATCAACCAAAATATATATTTTACATCATCATTAAAAGTTATTTTAGTAGTTTTTAGGCTATATTAATAGTTTAGTAGGATATAAGGTGCTTTTCTTTTTACAGACAAAATGCTGAGAAAGTTCAACGCTGCGATCTAAATGATAAATTTGCACTTAGTTTTTTTTTTTTTTTTTAATTTTTAAAAGCATTCACCTACCTTCCATCACATGAAGCGCAGATGAGAGACAACTCAAGGCGAGATGCGCACCAACGATCCACGACAGGGGGCTAAACGAATGCAGTGATGTTAAACGCAAATTCATATATGTTTGCATGATGAATTATATATTCATCCCATCAACTTACCGAAGATTCATTTTCTTCAGAAGTATGAGCACAATATTAGCGCAAGAACGTGGATATCAACACTTCCAGAGTGTTGTCACCCACTCTCTCACTCTCTCCCTCTCTCTTCTCCTGACAGACTCTCCAGTCTCTCACTTCAGACTGGCTGAACAAAGACTGCCTCAGTCTACGCACTATACAGCGCTACGGACTGCTGAAATACGACCCCAAAAATTCTCCAAGAAGCGGTCTCCACTCTTTCAAATCCGTTTTAGTGCAGTGACCCCATAAACAGCTCGGCTGTTCAATCCCTTTACAAATATGTTTTTTCCTTCTTCCAATCATCATTGGCTGCCAGAACAAGGGTCGGTGTCGCTTGTTGCTGACGAATTTTCTCATGTGGCAGTGCATGAGGAAAATATTAGCTATGAGTGTGTTTTTTTTTTTTTTTAGGTAAAATTGGTCAGACGCAGTTTATTTACGAGGTGATTATCGACGAAATGCCCAAATCTACAATAGCCTAGCTATTCTTTATGGAAACAAAACACAAATTTTGTTAGCGAAGCTGTTCAAGCGATGCCAAACTAGCTCAAACCAGAGCTAGTTTTTAGGCCTTTATGCTGATAAGTTGCTAATCTTGTCTAATTAGTCTATTATAGGTAGCCTAAACTCAGTTCATTGTGACCTAGTTGTATTAGGCAAGATTTATACTAGGCCTACCGTACAAAAGTTTGGAGTCTGAAAGCAAAACTTAATTTTCATCCGCATCTCTTAGTGCAGTCTTCAGTGTCACAATATCCTTCAGATATCACTATAGATGCTTATTTTGTGCTTGAGAAACATTTTTTTTATTATTATGTTGAAAACAGTTGTGCTTTTCAGATAATCTGATGAATAGAAAGTTCAAAATAACATTTATTTGAAATAGAAATCTAATATAAATGTAGGCCTTTGCTGTCCCTTTTGGTCTACTAATTCAATGCATCCTTCATGCTTAATAGAAGTATTACTTTCTTTCTAAAATGTATTTTGAACAGTAATGTTTATTTACATTCAGACCTAATTGCATTTTGTAGATGCTTTTAACAACTTGCATTACATTCAAGATAAACCTTTTTTCAATTCATGCATTTCATGAGAATCAAACAATGCAGTGTAGTTTTATTTATTTTACTCAAAAATACAACTGCTATTCCAAAAACCCATTGGAAATTCCCTGGCTCGAAAATGCTAATTTACTTCGGGGTTGAAGGACTGCAGTTTCTTGGTTACAAAAGTTAATATTTTGAGTTATTGGCCTAAAGTTAATATTTCCCATTGACGTGCAAAAACAAATATCTATTGATTTATCAAACAAGAGTTTAACAAAAGTTAAAATGATTTCCTATTTATTCCCTGGTGCTTTTAAGACAAGAGTAGGCCTACATGCTCAGGGAATCCATGTACCATACGAGTAAACTGCTGAGAGACCTACTTCAAAAACTGCAATTAACGTCCATGAAGGACCACCTAAGCAAAAGCTTTTTTTTTTACTTTCACCAGGGGATTTTAAACCCCATACTGTCCCTCAGAGACTTGCAAAGTTGCCTCAAGGCACTCTTATCCTCTCTCTACAATGCAAGAAATCAGGGACACAGATCTAGTCTCAGACAAAACATCTTTGGAAGTCCTTGGTCCCAAACAAAAGATCCTTCTCCACAAGAGACCTTCATATTCTTTACCAACACTCTTTCTGTTATCATCACAAGAGTCCTCATCCCAGTGCGGTTAAGCTCTCACATTTCAGCCCACAAAATCCTACATGATAAAGCATTTTGTTAAGGTGATAAATTAATGGGTGACTATTGTCAACAACTTGCAATTAGCTAGTCTTGAAATGATGCTGCTTTTGTGGGAAAGCCTTTGAAATCCTGTAATGCAGATGACCTGACACGACCCAGAGCATTACTCAGAGAATGAACAATTTCTGTGTTACACATTCAGTTATGTTTGTTCTCAGTTTCATTTTCGTGGAGTTTTAGTTTGTATTTGATAGTTGTCTTGTCTTGTCGACCTTTGTTTCAGTCTCCCACTCCCCATTTGTTTCATGGACATTCATTAATCTTTACAGGTGCTAATCATTAGTCTCATTTGCCCTATTTAAGTTCCTCTGTTCTACTCTTCAGTTGTTGGTTGTTGTTTGTGTTATGTGTAGTCTGTGACACCTTCTGGATTTTCCATTGTTTAATCAATCGTATTAGAACCAATTAACTCTTCTTCATATTTGGACCTTTATCTTTGTAACAGAACCATCCTTATAATAGAATATACAACAAAGTTATTTTTTTAAGCCATTTTGAGTTCATTAAAATTAATATGCGTTGGGATCTTCAATTTATAATGCCTCTAATGATATCTGTGAAGAAATATTGCACACATGTGACCTATAATCAGTTTGACCAATTATTGTTCATTGAACCCAGGTTAATCTCTGACAGAACTCACACATACTGTAATGTGTTGTTAACAAGGTCAGCTGACCTCAGCACTGGTTAAGCACACAGACGCCAAGTTTAGTTGAATAACTCGGTTATGTCTTGCAGTACCTACCAGTAGCTTACAGGCTTCCCAAAAGAAGGTAATTTGCAACACCAAAGCATCCATAGACTTGTGAGAGTGAGGACAATATTTGATCTTTAAATGTGCGTGATCTTTCTAAATGTAGCATGATTTTTCTATTCTAAATGGGTGGTGATGGTGCAGTGGAGAAGACACATGCATTTGGTGTGAGAGACCCGGATTCAAATCCACTGTGAGAGACCAATGTGTCCCTGAGCAAGACTTGCGACCTCTGACATGTATAGCAATTGAAAGTGGCTTTGGATAAAAGCGTCAGCTAAATGAATAAATGTAAAATGAAAATGAAAATCTTTCAGTCATCAGATCAAAACAGTTAATCCACAATATTAAAGTCTTTATTTACCCAAATTTTGATTTTTTTGAAGTTCAGTGTCTAGCATAAACATTATGTAGATTAGTGGAACAAAATGGGGAAGTCTGGTCTCAGAGAGCAGTCACTTCCTGTATTTGTTACAGAAAACTCTTGTTTTCATTAATGTATGCAAACAAGTTCTGATTGATGTTTCCCAGCCTCCTGATGACTCAGTATGTTTGATGAGACTAACATGAGATATTTTTGATGTTGATATGTTCTCTGATCAACTTCCACATCTTCAAAGTCAGTCTCTCTCATCTAAACATGGGAAACAGATGTTTTTCGTGTTCTCATAAGTCTTTACAAACTGAAAGCTTTGACATGGTTTTCATTTTTAAATTTACTGGGCTGTTTTTTTTTTATGAAGAACACATTATGGTTTATACACAACATACACAACAAGAACGTTAAATAAAATTGTCTTAAAGCAATATCATAATTTTAAACTGGACTCTCATTATTGGGGTCGTAAAATTTGTTACTAGTCTTAATGTGTCCTGTAACAGGATCCAGGTTCCAGGTTGTGCCAGTAGGCTTCCTTTGTGATGTTAGTTTTTGGGGCCGTTCCACAGACCTTTGTTGAGAGAGTGAGTTTGCTGGATTATTCAGTAAACATTATGAATAATTTGTGCGTGTCTGATTGGCCCAGACGGTACACATTTAATCAAAAATACTTTGAAACCCGAGAAAAGACAGTGAGACCTTCACCCGCTGATCAGATGCCTCCATTGGGCCAATCGATCTGGGCGTTACACAGCCTTGGTGAACATAAAACACTTATTTCAACATTTTAAAAAATCCCATCGACCCCAAACTTTTGAGCATGTGTAAGTCAGTTATTATTCATTCTAATGGACTCTAATGGAAACATTAATGCATTGGAAACACTTTACAATAAGGTTCATTACATTAGTTGAACTAATAATGAACTGCACTTATACAGCATTCATTCATCTTTGGTAATGTTAATTTCAACATTTACTTATACTTTATTAAAATGTTGTTAACAATAGTTAATGGACTGTGAACTAACATGAACAAACAAGCTGTATTTTTATGAAGTAAAGTTGTCAAAGAACAATAAATACAGTAAAAAATGTATTGCTCATTGTTAGTTCATGTTACAGTAATACAGTAATACTAATGAAAATCATTGTAAAGTGTTACCAAGTCATTGTATTTTTATGCTCCAGAACTACTCTGATGATGTGTAACTCTAAGGAAGCCTTTAGAAACACTGGGATGCTGTTGCATAAAGAGCAACATGGTCAGCGAAATAGGCTTTTCTGGTGAACCAAATCTAGTCCATCATCAGCGCCAAACCAGAACAAACCCTTCTGGCCCTCCAAGCTGATTTCTATTTTCAGCATTGCATCTGAACATTAAGAGTTGTTGTGTACCTTGCAGTGTTTACTGCTATAGTAACAAAATAATATCATAAGTTCAAAAGAGGGAACAGACTCTGCATTCACAGGGCTGGAAGCACTGACACAGTGTGACTCGAGAGGAATTTCATTTCGTGGGATGTAACTGTATTAGCTGCATGAGGGCTGCATAGGGCAACACGGGCAGTGGTGAGGATGTCAATTACACAAAATACTGACCTCACGCTTTTCAGCATGCACCATTTATTACGGCAGTCAAGAGTCTGTAATCACAGAGGAGACCTTGTGTCTTTACTGTGGATTAATCTGAAAGAGTGGTCTTAAATTAAAAATTAGGTCAAGACATCCTAGTGAATTGGTGAATGTTGTTCATTGATCGAATCAGAGCTGTTGAGGAAAATCATATCAAAGAATGTAAATGTTTTTTTCTTGTAAAGTTGTTCGAAAAGCAGTTTCACTGGGATATACATACGTCACAATGGGCTCTATGCACGGTGGTATTTCCGGTCTAAGGATGCTCGATAACTCCAATGCAATAGCGAGAATTTATATTGAATTTTATACTCCATGGTTAGAAACGTTAGTCACAAAAACAGACAAAACAGACACCCCTCGTTGTGTTTATGCTTAATTCTTTTTAAAATTATATTAAATAAACATAACTATAAAATTACATCTAAACGTATTAAAGTTTCGTTCAGAGACGGGAGGACAGCAAATTTTGAAGACTCTGCCATAATCCCTTTTTCCTCGTATTTCTCCGCTCTAATCTCCCCAACCGGAAATTGACGAGCATCCTTGAGTCAAATGCGGAATTTATGCGTGCATATAGCCTATTTGGGAAGCTTTATACTGGTGGTATCAGTTTTTCGATGAAGTCATTTCTTAGTCAGAGTGATTAAGTACTTATTTTGAATAAGTGTACTTCACGACTGCTAATAACTAAAAAACGTTTTATATAGGCTTAGTGTGTGTGAAGTTTGCGTGTAATCCGGACATGCTACATTTCCCATGTTGTGATTTACCAGCGTCAGTTACGTCGCCTCATGCCATTCACAAATCATCTCCCGTGGCCTCATGGGATAGTAAAGTGTCCATCGAATGCACTCTTAAGAATCTCGCCGGAAGTAAGTTATCCGTATACTTTTTACCTATTCTTTTATGAGTAAGCCTTTGAATTCAGACATACTTTTGTCATACTGTTTTCCAACTATGAATGCGATTTCGGATGCAGCCATGACCTTTACAGCTCGGGTGATTTGCGCAAAAATATTTAAAATCAGAAAAGCTAATAATTTTATGAGGCATTGAAATGTTTTTTGAGGTCCTTGGTGTAATAGGCTACCTTGTGAAAAATTATAATGGACTAAGGCAAAACAAACAAACAAAAAACCTAGAGAGTAAAAAGTTCACTATAGGACAAAGTGATGATGCCTATGGCTCTTTTTAGATCTTTTATTTTTAAGACTATTCCACCTACATTTTACCCTAGCATGAAAGAGACGGATTGTTACTATGTTCTGACTTTGTGGACTAGGAAGAAAAAGACATTCATACTACAGCTAGTGTGTTGACCCTTGTCAAATCTTTAGGATCTTCAGTGTGACATTCACTTGACACCTATACAATATCTTTGCTCATTCTCAAGAAGATCAAAGAAAAGAGGGGACACTGTGCTTTCTTTCTTTCTTTCTTTCTTTCTTTCTTTCTTTCTTTCTTTCTTTCTTTCTTTCTTTCTTTCTTTCTTTCTTTCTTTCTTTCTTTCTTTCTTTCTTATGACTTTCAGTTCATCATTGATATGGACTTATAATTGTTATCATGAATTATGATGCAGGATATTAATATTATATGATATAGATATAACTATGTGGCATGATCATTAAATCATTTTGAATGTTCAAGGTGAAAAGCTAGGCTTTGGCACAAGGAACCATCATAAAACACTTGTATCCTTTAGTGCTGTGAACAGAAAAATCCATTATGTTGAGCACACATGGTATGTGGAAAATTACTGAAAAAGTGGATGCGGAATCCTGGATGAATGTTTTTATTCTTTACAAAATAAGTAATGGCACAAAAAGTTGTGAAAAAAAAGATATAACTACCCCTACATGAAGGCTCAGTGAGATACGGATAGCTCAGGATACAGTGTCGTTGTGTACTGGGGTGCACTAGAACTATCTCTTTGCCTGCAAGCTGTTGAAATTAGTCATTTCAAACCACATGACAAGAAAACTTGCCAAGAGAATTAACTGAAAATAGAGCCTCGTGTGAAACACAAGAAGCATATAAAGCAAGAAGTTAGGGTTTTACAGGGTAAAGGGATTCATTATTCCTTAAAATTATATTCTTCCATGGTCAGTATTAGACAATATTTTGTGGTTACAATTAATCTTTGATACAGTGTCCAGGACTGCACCCACAGAACACTAAATATAAAACATATCAAGTATTTCAGTCCTGTTCTACTGACAGCTGAGATGTTACTGCAAAACAGTGTATCACAATGGGAGTATTTAATGGTTTGTGTTCATCCCCCTCTACTGGAGAGGAGGGTGTGCATTGTATATCAGGCCTGTCAGCAAGAGTTGATTGTAAGGTCCATGTTTGTTGATTCAAAAAGCAACATTTCCAGAAATGATTCACCAACACATAGCTTAGTTTTTTTTTTTATTATTTACACTTTTTCCAACAAGGAGTGTATTCATGAGTATATACACTCTGAATTTACCTTTATGTCAGACACTTTTGAAAGCCTTTTAATATAAAATATGTAAAAAAAACATTCATATAAATTATACATATTTGTGTTGAGAAAAATATTGCCAGTGTCATAAAAAGAGAAGAAGTAGTATTATTTAAAACTATGAGTTATTCAATACTGACAGATTTAAGGTTTGGCTAATGATAAAATCACTGTGAGCAACACTGATAACAAAACTCAGCAGAATAATGCGATGAGATGAAAAACTATTTAACAACACATACAATTACAAATAAACACTGTCCCTTAGAGTTACATATCTCAGCAATAAGGCAGCTGATGCCACTCTCTTCAAGTCTTCTTGGATAAATCTAGGTCTCTGGCCTGTCTCTATTTAAATGATTAATATGGATCACATCCGTTTACACCTGGTATTAAAATATGTTTTCGTCGATCTGATCTCAATTGGACTGCTAAATGAGAAGAATCCTCAAATGTGCTGTGCTGGCCTGCAGCTGGAGTGGGACTTCATGTCTTGAGCCCATTTGTACAGTTTCTGTAGCTCTAGACAGCTTCTCCTGACGGAAATGCTCTCCTCAGTGTATGTTCCTGCACGATGTTACGAGTAAATGGTGATGACCTCCCTGCCGCCACCTCGGACCAGCAGCACCCGCTCCAATCCATCTGTGAGGACCTCCAGGAACTCCATGTCTGAACTCAGAGTGAAGGAAAAGTGTGGAGAACTGCAACTGCTCTGCTGTATATGAAGGTGACATTTAAAGAATAACTCTCAGTCTGAAAGAAAATGATAGACTATGTTATCATGATTCTTTCCATTACCCTTGAGCTATATAACAGCCCCTATAAGTAGATGTGCCACTGTCTGCATTTCAGCTGATGAAAGGATACAGTTCTCATCCCCGCCCTGGTTTTTGGGTGGTCCTGGCATGTTCAGCAGCACCAGTTGGGCTCCCTGGGATTTGTTAACTACAACCTCATTCAGTTTCACTGCAGTGTGCATTCTTCTCACATTAGTCTGATCCCTGTGAAAAAGTCAGTCATTCACATTTAGCAGCAAAACTTAATTTTTAAGGCTTTAGAATTTGATACATATGAGAAATCGTACATAAATTGTACATTATATATGAAAAGAGCAATAACTCAATAGAGAAATAAATATAAGAAAATATTCGTATGTCATTTAAATATTTTTTACAAGCACTATCTTTCAAAAGTTAATGGTCAGTTAGATTTGTTAATGTTTTTGTAAGAGGTCTCTTATCCTCACTAAAGCTCCATTTATTTGATCAATAATACAGTGAAAACAGTAATATTGTAATAATATTACAAATTAAAATAACTGTTTTATATTTGTTTTATATTTTAGTATATTTTAACATTTTATTGATTCCTGAGATGGCAAAGCAGTCCACTTTGGTGTCACATGATCCTTCAGAAATCATTCTGATATGCTGATTTGCCATTCAAAAAACATTTATTATTATCAATAGTTGTGTTGCTTAAAATTGGTTGTGGAAACTGGTAACATTAGAAAATTCTTGTTACTTTTTTATTAATCCTTGTTAAATAAAAGTATTGATTTCTTAAAATTAGTAATAATATTAAGCCCACTGACCCCAAACTTTAGAATTTTAGTGTATGTTAGTAGTGTGTCTGAAGAATTCATTGGTAAAGTTCTTTTAGCAGAGATTCATACTTATTTGTTTAATATCATTGAGTATATATATTTTTTGTATTTCCTTAAAAATGGTTTTAAATATGATGGATATCCAGTGCTAGAAATTATTGATAACCTCATTGATAGAGATGTGGAGAAGTATTAGACTTTAGGATTCCCAAAGGCCAGTTTTTGCAAAGGAATCATCTACTCCTAAATGAGTAAAAGGTAAAATAAATGTACAATTCATCTAAATGTTAATATTAAACATGAATTAATAACCAAAAACATCTCAACAGCAAAAAAAAAACCAAAAACAAACAAACATAAAAATGGGTTATTCTTATCATTAATACAATGAAATGAACTTAGCACTAAAACTAATGAATAGCATAATGATAGCTGCTAACTGATGTTATCTCTAAGAACAAAGTTAGTGTTGATACACATGCAGACAAATCTCTGTCACAACTCTTCATGCTGACACATGCCGTTGGCTATGACTCATACTGACTTAAACAGGCCACACACAGCAAAATCAAGCTGCATGTTTAGTGTGACACACATGCAACACATCCTGTTTACATCTACTACTGTAATACAGACCAGACAACTAATGCCAACCCTTTAAGCACATCAACCACTTGCATAAAAGTCAAAAGAAACTTACAGATTCTCCCACTCTCTAGAAGGACAAAACAAAATATCTTGGTGTGAAAAAAACACTAAACCATTTAATTGTGAAACATGATAAAACTGTTTAGATAAACTAAAAAAATGGATTTGATCTATGAACTCACGGTTTCATATTGAAGATGTCCCGCACAGGCATGTTGGCTTCTCGAAGGCGGTTGCGCTCACTAAGCAGCTTCTCTTTGGTCCAGGTCATATGGACCCTGTCGGACGTGGGTGTGGGCTTGTCGTTCTGAACGGCATGTGACTTAGTGTTCCTGTCATGAATCAGCTGAGGCTGAAAGAGCAAGACACAATGCTTAAGTTACAACAATAAACTGCGTTAACATTAGGGAAAAAATGCTGCTGGAAAGCAGGTTTACAGGACCTAGATAGACAATCTATGTTTAAAGACTGTGCTAAAAAGATCAGCTTGGGCCAATGTGAATTTCCATGGTGGTCTGGGCTGGTTTATGCTGGTTGACAAAGTAAGTTTTGCTCGATAAGCAATCAGTATTTAAAACCAGCTGTGCTGATCTTTTCAGCAGGGGAATGAGTGTCGCAGGAAGGTTGCGATACCCACAAACACAAGTTATGGATTAGTAACCAGACTGAGTCACTGACCGTTAAGATCAAACACACTACAGTACATAATATACAAGTAAATACATTTACATTTATTCATTTAGCTAACACTTGAATCCAAAGCGACTTACAATTGCTATATGTCAGAGGTCACACACCTCTGGAGCAACTAGGGGTTAAGTGTCTTGCTAAGGGACACATTGGTGTCTCACAGTGGATTCAAACCCAGGTCTCTTACACCAAAGGCATGTCTTATCGACTGCGCCATCACCACCCCAATAAGTATATATACACTACTAATCAAAAGTTTTGGGGTCAGTATGATCTATTTGAAAGAAATTAATACTTTTATTTGACAAGGATGCATTTAATTGATGAGAAATGACAGTACAAACAAATCTTTCAAATAAAGGCTGATCTGTTGAACTTACTATTAATCAAAGAATAATAATTAAAGAAAATTTCCACAACAATATTAAGCAGCACATTTTTTTATAATAAAACTACACAATGCTAGTGTAGTTTTATTTTAGCTAAGCAGTATATTTAGTAAAGCTGCACGTTTTCACTCAAACTTCAGAAGACGAGAGACTCATGCTCTTAGCTCATGCTCTATAATGACATGCAGACATGCTGTAAACAAATGAAATCTTGACATTTTCAGGGCCACAGTCATTTTCATTGTTGCTAAATACTAAGGAATTTTCTAATATATGAGGTGAAAACCATAGCAGAATTATAGTTGCAAAAGGCATCTCTTGATGAAAGCTGTGGCTCTGTCATGTCTCACAATGTGAATGGATTACCGCTTTTGGGGCTGGTGCCAGAAGCCATTGCCCAATCTGGAACAGAGCTGCGCTTTAACACGCAAAAAAAAACCAAAAAAAAAAAAACCTGATGTACAAATCCTAGTCACTCGAACAAGAGAACCTGTGATGTCAGTGGGCAGAAATTCCACATCTCCCAAATCTCTGAGCAAGTACCAACCCTTGTTGAGCTCCGGCTCCAGCTCAGGCACCAGCCCCAGTAAAAAAAGAGGTGGTTTGGATGGAGCAGTTCAGCAGAGTTATACAGGATGGTTATCTAATGCTAGTAGCCTTGAGAGTGAAAATAGGTGATCGGTGAGAGGAAACCCCCTGAGCTACCTCGTCCAGAATTACAGTTGGCACTTGTGACTTATTCTTGTGAGATGTTTTCTGGCCGCAGGGCTTCCTCCTGATGGAATTCCGGGATTCATCTGAAATGCTTTGAATCTGGCAGTCGCCACAGAGCAAACAATCCAAAATTGTTAAGTAGGAGGAAGAGGCTTGATGTAAAACAGTGCTCTAACTTACTCTAATGCAAGTAAAGCCTTAACTTATCTAAAACTTATGATTCTGTGTGAAGTGCATTGACTCCAACCACACTGATTTATGTCCCATAAAAACCGGACAGCAATGCCAAAAGAACAGATTGCTTGAGAAATATTACCTCTCTCTCCCGCTCTGTCTTAGAAAGCTGCATCTGTTTCAGCATCTGAGAGCGTTGTTCCATCACAAGGGTCTTCTCATAGGTGAAGGCCGAGATATCGCCTGCGTGCTACAGAGATATTGACATAGTGGCCAGTGAAGTCATACCTAAAAGTGCAGTTCCAGTGCCTTGCAAACCTTCCATCATTATAATATAATAGTATTTGTATCCCACCATTTCCACAACTTCCACCTTCGCTTCAAGACGCAAGTGGTACAAGAACGTCTGCAGGTCTTTCTTCATCTGGATGCTGTTGTCATCCATCTGAGCCACTGTGAAGATCCTCATCTTACACTTTCTCCACACCTACATGAAGTCAGGGCAGGAAAAGCACTGTGTGAAATCTATAGTTGAACAAAAGAGCAGCGCTGCTGTATCAGAGATTCTGTCGCCTTTTACCTTGTGCTGGCGGAGCAGGAACGGAAGAAGCATGAGTAGACCACCATCATGGACAATCCACCAGACATCAATGGTACCCTCAGCTAACCGGTCCTGGTTTGTGGGAAATGTATCAATGTTTTTCGCCACTAACAGGGCCTGGTGGGCAGCTGTTGTCTCTCTGATGGTTTCTTTTGGGGGGAAAAATGTAATAATTTTTACTATTTTGTCAAAGTGATTGATATTTCATGAAATGTTTTTACAACATTGTGAACAAATTTGAATTACTCCTCTTTAACCAGCTTTTTTTTTCTCGGTACTTTGAGACTTAAAGCCTTCAACAGTTCGCACATAATAAAGCTCAGCTACCGTCTTAACTCTTATAATCATCATCAATAATCCCTGACCTCATTGCCTTAAGCTGATTATCTGTCTTTCTAGCAGCTTAGTATCAGAAATGTCAAGTGCGCACCAATGAAGTTCTTCCAGGAGAGGGAGCTCTCTGACTGCTTCCAGTGTGCGGGCCAGGCCACCAGCACAGCATTGTGTTTCATGCCACCCAGCCCTGCGGACTGGATCAGGTGAGAGAAACCATCCCGCTGATTAGAGGACACCACCACATGACAGAAACCCTTAGTTTTTTCTTTTGCCATGGCTGATTTGATATTCTGTGAAGTACAAAAAACAAAAACATGGATATATGTTAATAAAACTCAATGTATTATAGATTTTAATACAAAATGTCAATTCAATAAAATGTTCTGACAACCAAGCAGAACTTAGTTTAACATAAAGAAAACATTGACTACAGGTAGATTAAAATGACTGGAAGGTCAGGACCCTGAAGGGGAATTTGTTTTTATGACTGTCATGCAATGTCAGCATAAGCCATAAACTTATTACAAGAACTTTCACTCTTGTGCAATCCAGTGGGTTAGGTTAGTCTCAAGGGCACACAATGGTAATGGCTTGCTTCTTGCAGAGTTTGAGACAGAAACCTTCTGGTAAAACCAGCACTGAGTATCATAATGTTCCATGAACTGTGTTAATCTTTGATGTGATACTATAGCCCTAAATTGGTAAAAAAAAATTGTAAGACTGGAAAAACTGGAAGCATCCTAATCTACATTTCTTTCCCTCATCCCCCACTCCTTTTCCCCCATGCAAATATCATCAAAAACTCACGCAAGAATCTAAATGGCTTCATGTGAAATGTTTCATGGTAAGCTACCCTAAAGAGCAAGGTGTCAAAAACATATGCAGAAAATTAGAAGAATGTAAGAATTCTTTTATTTCCCCCTATTTGCTGACAATAGTGGTATAGAAATTACACACTTAACTGGATGACAGAATAATCTCTGTATTTGACAACTGTCAAGTTCTTTCACCTGTTCAGAGAGCTTAGCATCTGCCCCACGAGCCATGTAGGTGCCCTCCAGCACTGAGCAGACAATGGTCAGGCCTTTCCCAGCCTTCAGCTGTGAGGTAAAGGAAAGCAGACGTGGATGTTTTACCCCCAAGTCAGAGTCCAACTTTAGGAGCACCAGCAGCTGAGGTCTGGAAGATGAGTTAAATGATATTTGCCTTAGATTTTTTTCAAGTATGATGATAAATATATAGCACTGAAGATGCCCTGGGGATGCTTGCCTCCAGTTCTTTGTGTGAGGTGGCGCCTCTTCCAGTTTTATTAAGGCATAACGAGCAGCATTAAGGGATAATCCTCGAATCCCATCTCCCCATTCCTTCTCCGCCCTGAGGGGTGTTGGGGAAATTAAATCATATCTTGAGTTAATATAGAACGTTTAACCTAAAAAAACTGTGAATCGCACGGACACTTGCTTACCCTCTGTATTCAATGTACTTGTAGATGCATCCAGCAATCAGTATGACAAACAAAGCATAGAACCAAGATGAGACAAACATGAGGGAGAGACTCAGGCTCATCCCAAGGAAAGAGAGGGACCTGCAGACATCCAACGGTGCATTTAATGGTGGTTAACACAAGCAAACATTAACTCTAACTGCTCCATTCTACATCAACTCACATGTAGATGGAACTAATAACCATTACACTACACCTACTTGGTTAATGAAAAACCCATGTCCATGTAACAGCATGACATTGTAAGCATGCAGAATGTGCACTGCAGCAACAAAGCTGTTCATTGTTCCCTTGGAAATTATTAAGTGTGACTTGCCAGTGGTAGAACTTGAATCTTGGCCTCCAATTTGGGGTGCGTAGAAGTGTTTGGACAGCACAGGCCAGGTTTACAAAGAGGTAACACATCAAGAAAAACCTATAAAGTAGAAATTGAAACCAATAGTTGAATAAAACTAAAACCACACACAGATTTCACCTGGCCCTAGTTATATCATGAAGTAAAAGGTGAAAGCAAGGGGAACACACATTGACAGGATGGGAGCAACATCATCTAGGGAAGCGATGAGGATCCCAATCTCACAGATGGCTGCAGTTAGCAGTAAGGCCCAGGTTGGCTCACCGTTAGCTTTACTATGACCAAACACCTGCCAATAAGACAAAGGTCATGTAAGTTACATCACAGGATCAAGAAGATCAGTTGAGACTATTCCCTCAACTGTGTTGCCCACTTTCTTTTCTTTCTATGTATTTTTTGTGAGCAAGAACATTTCAAACAAACACCTGTGCGCCTTAAGACATGTAAAGGTGTGTTCAACTAATACAACATCACAAAAGGAAAGCCAGGGCATGTTGTTACCTGTAAGAATGGGATGATGCCATCTCTAGCTATAGCCTGAAGGATCCTGGGAGCACCAGTGAGGCTCTGTAGGCCCGCACCACAACATGAGAAAAACGAGCCAATCACAATCACCCATGAAGAAGGCCAGGCTAGTGTTGAAACAACTAGAGTGTTCTTAACTGAGGCTCCATACCTATTACGAAACCAAGCATGCAAAAAATAAAAATAAAAAACACAAAGAATGTATTACATGCAAAAACTGTGACTGCAGGACTTATCTGAATGGATTTATAAAGCATTTTTGTAAACCGTTGTTATTATATATTATTAATATCATTACCAAATAGCACTTACTTGTCTCGCAACACCACACCTTCAATACATGCTCCAAATAACACTACACAAGAAATGTCTGTTTGGCATGATTAAGGGGTTAAATAGTAAATTGATTATAAAATTAACAGTTTAATTTTTTTCCCCTAGGCTAGTGGCTTTATTTTTTTTTTGCAGCAAAAAGATACAGATTAAGGAGGTGGTTGCAATAGCCATAATGGTGCCAGTGGGAATGGACCTCTGAGGGTCTCTAAGATCTCCAGACCTGTTCGATCCAGCCATGATTCCTGTGAAAATCAGAGAAAAACATTTGATATGTTTCATAATACGTTTAAAACACCCTTTCCACAATCACAAATGGTGAAGAAATTAATTTAACTACAATTTTTCATAGTATTTTAAGTAGCGAGCCCTATTTTACTTAGTTTAGGTTGCCAGGTAGTGTTGACAGATTCTATAACATCACATTTATTCCTTGAAAATATTTCAGCAATTCCTGCCAGAGATGCCCAACTAATAAACCACTTCCTTTCAAAGGATCAGCCAAGAAATCTTGAATAGAATAATTACATTACGTATTCGATGAACTCATGAACCAAGTCATCTGAACTGATTTATAGAAACGATATGTGTTTACCACTATTATGGGGCTTTTTGTCGTTTTGGAAATTGAAAATTATAGTCCACACATGCATCTTCATTATACTGAAAATGTTCAGTACTACAAAAATGTGCCTTTCTACAGAAGTTTGGAATTACATAAAGGTGAGTAGATAAAAAACATTTACGTTTTCTATTTCTATTTCTTTCTTTTTTTTTTTGGTAAACTATACCTGTAACTGAGGGGAAGTAGATTCCAACCAGAAGGGTGAAGAAGGTGGTGATGTCATTGAGGACATAAGGCCTTGAAATGTTCTTGTCCGCGTTATCTGAAGCCCATTCTGATCTCTGTCCCTTCTTCTCCACTATTGCCTCGTATTGTCCATAGTGTCCCCACATGTTATCTAGATAGGAGAAACAGTAATACTTAGCAAATAACACTTGACACTTGGTTACCCAATTGAAGTCTTAAGTTTGAGAAAATGAATCATCTGATAAAACAAATTAGCTGACTTTGCTTAATTTTGTTATCATTAAATGGGGTGGTGTATACTACCTGTGTGAGTAAAATAAGATGTGTATAGTTTGCTGTGTATTTGTATTTGAGAATTCACCTGATATGACCCCGCTGAGCAAGCCAAGAACAGCCGGTTTCTCTGTCAAATTGTTAAGGGTGAAGTACTCATCACATGTTGCATTTCCAAAGTCACCTTGGCAAAAAAGTTTCCACACCTCGGTAGGGCGGGTTACATTGTCGATGACCTCCATCTTTTGACACTTGTCAAAATTAGAATTTTTCAAGGTGCGGTTGCCAAGTAGACAGATTCTGTTGAAGCGCAAGAGAGAATAGGGTAATTAAATTTGCTCCATAACATCTCATATAAGCGACTTTAAAATTGTAAACACCTTTATGATATTTCAAAGAATACTAAGGCATGGCATTTCAAGTTTTCATTTTTGCTTTTTTTTTTGGGGTCAGGTTTTTGTTGTAACGTCACGCCAGGTAGCCCCGCCCTCAGAGCAGCGCCATGACAGGTATGAAAGTGAGGCTGTGAGGGATAGACTTACCGTGTTTCCAATGGCATCCGCCGTAAAAAGCTGAATAAAGCTGCTAGATTACTTACAGTTTTCCACAGCTTACATTGTCTGGAGTTTTTTGTCAACTGAAATTTCTTGGAAAGATATTTTTCCAGTGTTTCATGAGCAGAACAAACCGAAAACACATTAAATAACAGTACAGCCCATTGAAGAGATGCGTGTCTATCCCTCACAGCCTCGCTTTCATTCTCATTTAAAATCAAAAATGGCGCTGCCGTGAATAGAGCGAATGAATGTGGAAGTTATTATTTTATTTATATATTTTTTTGTCTTTCTCGTTGAATTCCAACGTAATGTAATAATATGTATTCTTGAACCTCTGGCTCTTGTTTGTGTTTTAAAACTTTTCACTTTTGTATAACTTAAATAAATGTTTAATTTAAAAAAAAAAATGAATGTGGAAGTTTAGAATGGGGCTTTGGCGTCGCGTTGCATTCTGGGACCTGGCGGCCACGTTGACAGCTTCACAAATGTAAACATACCAGTAAGTCGAACGAGGAGAAGCAGCTGAGTTGGGAGAAAGAAAATAAAAAAAGATGCTAAAATCCCTAAAATGACGCGGAATTTTCCCGGATACGTTTAATATGGAAACCAGGGACCGGTATGTGGATAAAACGGCACTTTTAACGGGTTGGAACCATTTGAAATTTCCAACAAACAGTGGGAGCACAGTACGTTACGCTAACTTAATCCGGACAAAGGTAAGTTAAACTGCGCTCCACCTAGTTGCTAGTTTAGTAACAGTTATAGTGCTAACAACCATTCACAATTCACTGTTTCAGAAGTGTAGTTAGTAACGTTAGCTGTTTTAAGCAAAACGATGCTCCGATTAGCTAAAGGGCTAATGTTAATGTTATGAGAATATTAAAATACGGGATATTTTACAGGAAAATACTATAACGTTAAGACAGCGAGAAAAGAGCTAAAGTACGTGAGAAAGCCGGAAAAAACGTGAGGGTTGACAGCTAACGTTACTAACTATCTGTCCGGAATCAGTGGGTTTGTCGTGGGTTTATTTGAAACCGGACGGAAACACTAATCTATATTGATAATAATCTCTTTATATTTAGAGAGCACAGTTTTTTCACAGTTTACTTATTGTGATAACATACATTACAGAAATTTATATTTTTCATAATTTTTAATTCAGATGCAGTTATTTTTATATTTAGGGTATTGTTCAACATAAAACATTTTTCTATATCTATGTAATATTTCTGGCTTGAACGTGAGACATAATACCGAAAACAACATAACTTTTTCTACCATTGTGTTTAAATGTCCATGTAAAAAAAATCAGAGCATTACTCACTGAAAATTGGGTTGCTTTAATGCGCTTTGGATGACACCTGCATAAATGGCCATAATTGACAGCACCACACAGGACAGGAAGATTAAGGCCAGTTTGTTGACATATTTCACTCCAACAAACACTACCAGGGTCATGATAGCTAAACAGCATGTGCCATAAATACGCATGTTATTTTGCATCCAATATGGCTCCTCTTCTCCAAACACATTGGCAGTGGGCATGATGTATGTCTGTAGCAGGGTATAAAAGGAAAGAGAGAAAAAAATTAAAATTAATCAGATTTTTGAGGTTATGTAACTACGGCAATGAAAGTGTAAGTTGATCGAATCAGCTGACGTGTTAGCTCAGTGCTGACAAAAACCCTTCTGCGGTGCCAAATGAGCACTGTATTTGCTCACAAGAAATGTTGAGTTTTGGTGCATAAATTTTGACTCACCAAAAAAATTTCCATGGTTCCTAATATATACATAGATCCTGCAAATGTGGTGCCCAGGTAGAAACACAGACCCACTGCTCCACCAAACTCTGGGCCTAATGCTCTGGAAATCATGTAGTATGAGCCACCAGCTAAAGTGGGAAGAGAATCAAGTTGACTTGAAACAAATATGGAGTAAATAAACATAATATATAGAACATAACAGATTGAAATCGTACCAGGCACTACACCATTAGTCGCAATGGCACTCATTGAAATTGCAGTCAGCATGGTCTATGGATGAAGAAAAGGACTGATAAAACAAAACTTATATATGCTTGCTTGCAGGGTAATTATAATTTTTAGTTTAGTTTATTTAGATTTTACTCACAATTTGGTTTAATTTTTGTTAGGTTTCACTATCATCATCAGTTTTAATTATTTTAGGGCTTTCTAGTTTCAGTTTGCGTTTTAGTATTTTAGGGCTAATGTTAAGTTAATGTAATTCAATTTTTCATCAGGGTTTAATGATATTGCTATAGCAAAACTTTATCTAGCAGAAGAATATTGTTATATTATTACATCATTATAGTTATATCAAAGTTTATTTGGGTAAAGACGTGATTAAGGATGTATATTTTTACACTCACATTAATAACATTTTGTTCATTTTTATAAAAAAAGTTATAGTAGAGCTTTAATGCAGACTAGTAGCAATTATTTAATTACGTTATATCTTAATTATGAATTAAGTTTTTTAGGATACAAAACCCAAAATGAAATTAATTTGTGATAATTTATATTTATAAAGTTAGTCTTCAATTTTAAAAACCCAACACCAGGCTTTAAGCAGGACCATAAAATTCTTCCCCACACCAGACTCTGTTAGCCATATTAATCTAGATCTGTATTTTAGGCATGCTGAAACTGTTGCCACAATGTTTGAAGCACATAGTTCTGTAGAATTTGTGTGTTCTATAGAATCAAGATTTGTCTTTACTTAAAGAGAGAGTATTGACATTCTTTTGGCCATGTCACATTTTTCCTTTTGTGTGTGAGACAAAATAGCATTGAAACAATGACTGAAGAAATGCCTTCATGTGTCTTTTCACACATATACTCTAGGTCTGGGGTTTACTCTTTGGGCCTCCCTTCAGACACAAAGTACATGATGCTGCTCTATCAACTTTGAAACCCCTGCTGTTGGTGAACCAGGTTAGTGAGTCCAAAAAAATATCTTTTAAATTGTCAATGGGAAAAACTCACACAAGAACAGCACATAAAGATGACAGCAAGGGCCTCCATGATTCCCGCGGTACCCACTATCCACGTGAGCCGCAGGAACAGAATTACACCCAGAATGTTCTGCATGCAGGGCAGGAACACACCTATAAATGTTCCCATCTGAGGGCCCTTCAAACAGATTGACACATAAAGCAAAACAATTTAAGCTATGTAGGGCAAACTGAAATTCCAGCAAAATGTCTGTTGAACCTGCGTTCATTGTGTGTTTGAGTCTCCTATCATCTCAGTGTGAGTCTGGTTGGAGACTCACCTTCACAGCGACTCTCTGAACCCCATCCTCACTCTCAGCCTCTTCATGCTCGACGACCCCCTGGGTTATGTTGGTGTAGTTGGCAAGTTTATTGAGGAGGGATGACACCATCGGAGTGCTGTCCATCTCGTCCTGTGAGTAAAGACACGGAGGAGCTAAGTAGTTTAATACATACAGCAGTTTGTTGTTTTTAAATATAAAGTGCTCTAGCAGTGATAGAGGTGTATGGGTTTCAAGAAGTTAGTTACCTCATAGAGAGCCATATTCTTGCCGTAGATGCTGTCATCATGATCTGTGCTAATTAAGGAGCTGGTTTCCCTGAGGGTATCCTCACCTGGCAAATGACAGGAAACAAATATTTTAGTTTAGAGAGAGGATGGCTTTCAGTGTAAAGGCTAAAATATGCTATAACTCTGGCATAATCGCTGAAGAGATTTTAAAACAGAATGGACTGGCTGACTTTAAATGGTTACTGTGAAAAACTGGCGATCATAGAACTGTGTTTTTCTCTGAAATCTGTCAACTCAAACTGCTCAAAAACTTGCTCTGACTTTCAGCAACTAAATTCGACTCCTTTAGACTGCAAATCTGTGCAAAAAGACATGAAATGTAGGCCTGCAAGTACAAAAAAACAACAAAACTGAAAGCGTTAACCGTATTTGACGAGACATGTTTATTCTTGTCTTGGAAAAAAAACATTACAAAACCAGCATATTGTTACATAACTCTTCATCTGTTTTTAGTCAAGAAATAAAATTTAAAACCTTTAATTTATTAGGTGCTGTTGAAACAAATCAGGCTCAAACTTTGAAATAACTTTAAATAATAATGGCAACGAATAAGTGTTTAATGCCACTGACAAACATTATGCTTTTTATTATGCTATGATTTTTTGCATTCACCAAGCCTATATATGTGAGAAACAAGCATTACACATTTTTCAATTAAAAGATGAGAAGGTAAAATACAAACAGATCATCAAGATAATTTTTGTCCACCCAGTATGATATGTTTAACAACTGTATGATCACCCAGAACTCTTTTAGTATATTTGAATCTGTTTATATCTAAAACTAAACCCTCACAACAGCAAATTTGTTACATGCAATTCCAAACGCTCAACAAAACACTAATTAACACTAACTAAAGTTGATTTAAAATTTTAAGCTTACTTGTACCATTGTAATGATCTTTTGATCCATATCAATGAGATTTAAACTCACCTATCGTCTGTGCATTCAACTCTGAATCACACTCCATGCTGAGAGGGAGACAAAGGCGTGAATGCGTGTGATGAACTAGTGAGAACCTTTTTACCTAGTCTCTAGTTTGTTTAAAACAGGAGACTATGCCTCAGCAAAGTGCTGTCTCCTCTGACGCAAAGCTGTCTTTTGAACAGCATTACTGCAGCTGATCTCATTTGAATTTCAATGCACCGCTAGACGGACGTTGGTCCGCCTGAGTGGGATCAGTCTGTCTGTGTTCCAGCAGTTGTCCAAGTCTTGTACTTCTCAGTTGCACACTCTCTCTCTTCTATGCTCATTATTTGGCTCTAGTACGTTGACATCGGAGGTTTAATAACCACATCAGACTGACTGGTGGCACTGAGCACAAGTCTTATAACTATAAGCTTAACCTTAACAAATGCAAACCCCACCCCACCACTTAACCTAACCTTAATGACACTTTAAGCTCAAGCCCAACTTAAGCTGCTATGGTTATTATTGGAGAAATTACTTGTGAGCAACTCGAGTAGGGGAGGGGAATTTCAGTTAAAACCCAGGCTGAATTAGAATATGCTCAGAAAGAAACCTTGAGATCCAGTTAATCAGCATGCTAGATATCATTTGTGTTATTCCAGAACATTTGTAGAATGAGAGGAAGAGTCTCAAGTGTTTCAGCATTTAAATATTTGATTGATGAGCATCTTTTTAATTAAAAACAAGCTTTAAAAAATCTTTATATTTAGTAGTTTATAAGAAAGCAGATAAAAAAAAAGTCAACTGGGAAAAACAGCATTTAATTTCACATGTTTTTCCACAGTGAGAACAGAAAAATAATAGCGAACATTTGAAGTTAGAAAAATAGAATAGAACTTCTATAAACTTCTAGAATATCCTTTTCCTGTGAATTCCTTCCGTGTGGCTTGTTAATTGTGTTTATAATCCTCTGCGCTGCTAGATTTGTATATGAATGATGAAATCCCAAAGGGACTAATTTGTGATGTTTTGGAAAAGCTCACAATTTTATCAAGACCGGAATTGAAACATATTACAGATTCACCCAAATCCAGTTTTGAAAAGAATGCAGGGTATACACTACAGTTCAAAAGTTTGGGGGTTTTAAATGTTTTTTAACAAGGCTGTGTGTATTTTGATCAATACAGTGAAAACCATAATATTGTGAAATATTGTTATAATGTAAAATAATTATTTTCGATTTTTTTTTATTTTTATTTTTTTATTATAAATGTAATTTATTCCTGCAATAGCAAAGCTGAATCTTCAGAATCATTTTTCCAGTCTTCAGTGTCACACAAACCTTCAGAAATCATTCTGATATGCTCATTTCATGTTAAAGAAACATTTCTCATTATTATCAATGTTGAGAGAAGTTGTGCTGCTTAATAATTTTGTGGAAATCTTGATACACTTTAAGGATTCTTTGATGAATAGAAAGTTCAAAACAGCATTTATTTGAAATATAAATGTTTTTCTCTCTCAGTATTACAAACACACATATTTTTTTTTTATAACACACATACTAACCACACTCGGACATCCATCCCAACACACCCACACAATAACGTTGCACAATTTATCTAATTGGCTCTATAATATGCCAAAGCAGAAAACAGGAATAAAGTGATTATTTGTCTTATAGGCCAAACCTGGAAAAATGGCACCATCTGATAAATAAAAATAGCAAAAATGTAAGTTTTGAAGCCTTGCCAACAGAATGAAAGCCTCTTAAAGATTGCATAATTTTATAGTTAAATGAACCTGGGATTAAAATGCAGTTTTAATGGGTTTCAATGGGGACATTTTTGTCCAAAAGGCGCTAAGTGGGAGTATTTTGTGTTCCTAGTCCAAAAAAGATTTTTTTTTTTTAAAGAAAATGGCAGTGAAATAGTAAAATTTCAATAAAAATACACAACTGTGCCAAATTTTATGCAGTTAGCATTAACACAGGCAAAGTGATCAAACAACAAAACAAAACAAAACAAAACTGAAAGACAAAAATTCCCATAAGGAAGCACAAGTGTTAAACGGCATATAGAAGATTGTGTACTACAGGTTTTTCAGCAGGTTTGTCCATGTTGATGGCACCTCATATACAGAACCTTTAATAATGAGATTGTTTGATAGATTTAGTTTTAATTAATTAATTTAGTTTTAATTCATGTTTTATTTTGATTCAATTTTATGAATTAAACAGCTTGTAAACATACTATATCACTAAAGGGAATTACACATTAAATTATTATGCGATCATTTAAGTCATTTGCTCCTTATACAGAGCCTTTTTGGCATAAAGGGTTCTTTATGATTGAGTCAAGAACCCCATTGAAGCTTTTTTTCTAAGATTTCATCAAATAAAATATATGATAAAAAATATAGACAGTAGGTTTTATAGGTTTAACGAGGGTTACATTATCAACTGAACACAATCTACACAAAACGCCTTCACAGCCACGAGAAGGTATTTTCGCAAGCTCAGTTTCACTTAAAAAAGGAAAAAGGAAACGGCACAATTAAACTTATTTTTGTCATGGAATGTTTTAAATAGGTCACTTTAGGAAGAAGACAAATTGCGTAATGATGAACCACAAGCTCTGCTACACACCCATGTACACACATAAAAGAAAAGATAGGCAATTTGTATGTGAATGTAAATAGATAATTATTAACTTTAAGATGTTTAAGCCTGTTCCAATTGTGTGCCAAAAACAGAATATAAAGGATCATCGACCACTAGGTTGTTGGCACCAGACCAAAACTTCTGAGAAACCGGATGCAACTTAAAATACCTGATGAATAAAATGACTCATTTATAGCTCTGATTTAAACTCTCATCAAACCCGTCTCACTTTCTTCTGTGGAACATAAAATATCATTTTTACAATGTCTCGAGGTTTTTATTTATTTACTTTTAACCACACAATCAAAGACAGAGCTCACCAAAACAGTTAGGTTACCAATATTCTTAAAATATATTTTTGTTGTGCTCCAACATGAGGATGGATAAATAAATGACAGAACTTTTAATCTCTTTAACTTTGAATGGAATCCACAAAAGATAAAAAAGTTCAAAATAGAAGAATATTACAAAAGACAACAGTAGTACAACATGGCTTTGAGGTCTCCTTTGCTATGCACAACTGTGTGTAGCAATTTATCTAGAGATAAACACTGAAAAGACGTCAGAGTAAGAGAGAAACAGGAAAGTGGAAAAGGGGCAACAGGAAACTGCTACTTGTTTACACTCCATGAGGATATGATTTCACAAACACATGGCTGTAAACAAGACACACATTTGCTTTTGAGGATACACTTACAAATACACTTGTGTTTAAAGAAAACAAGCCTTTAACAGGAAGCCTTTTAAAGTTCTGCTCTTCTGTTTGCACATGTCCAGGCAGGATTCCCCCACCCCCAGAAAGCTCTCACCTGAGTAGGGTTCTGCTACCAGATCTGGCTCCTCCTTGTCCTCCTCTTTCAGTATATCCCCATCATAATCTGGTTCTGATAATGGGGTATCCTCCACTGGCACCACTGTAAAGTTGGTTGGCATTTTCCCCTCACACCATGTGCTCTGTGTTTTGTTTTTCTGAGTCTTTTTCTCTCTGTCTCACCCCAAGTCTCCTGGGCTCGGCAGAGTTCGAAGTTCTCTGACTTCTTCACAACTGTTGTTCAGACGTGGTAACCCATGTGATCTCTTTCTCCCAAATAAGGAGCATTACACAACTCCTCCCTCTGGGCAACAGGCCGTTTTGTCCTGCCACAGAGCTCTGAGCTGGTGCTTCCTGTTTTGTGTTAGCTGCCCTTCTCATTGTACCTGTGAAGGCTGGGAGGGAGGTGATTGTTTGCCGTGTCAGAGTCATCTGCACAAAAGACTTGTGATGGGAACACAAAAGGCTTAACACAATGTGGCATTCCTCAACCCCAGCCCAATTCCCTGCCCCACCCCCTCCTGACGTTCTCAGCCTCAAAGGAAACGTGCAACAATCACTCCATTCAGGAACCATTAGGACTGGAGAGGAGTTAATGCTGAAAATAATTTTTCCTGAAAAGACTACCAATTTTAGGTGGACACTATCCCTTCGCACAACAAATTCGAAAGTTGATCATTCAGGTTCTTCTGTAAGTATGTGTGTGTGCATTTATTTGAAATATGCCTTGGCAATGACTTGTTCTGTTTTCTGCTTCAAGGTGTGTTCACAAGCATACCGTGACATGACTGATGGATACACGCGAACAACATGTTCATCAGTCATGTGAGAGAGGCTGATATGGGTCTCAACACTGGCATTTTGCTGAATTCACAGGAACAACCTGCATAGCAGCTGGTGAAACCTACTGTTGTCACTACAAACTGAGTTTGTTCTGTGGGGTCCAGCACATGATCACAACTGAAATGTGGAATATGGAAAATATTTTGTTGTTAGCAATTGACTATAATAGTTTTTCAGTGAAAATGTTTTTTTTTCTGCTTACAAAGGCTGCCCTCTGTGGGTTGAAAGACTGTATTACTCTGTCTGTTCACCTCCCCCATCCCATGTGATTGCCTGTGCAACCAGCAGGTGGCAGCAGATACAGTTTTGGGGGTCTTGAAGAAGTTTCCAACTCCAGCACACAAAAACCGACAGAACCAACTCAAACCTACAGGACTTTAAGGTGAAATAAAACGGTATGGAAAAATTAGGGTACACATATAAACTTCTAGAATGTGCTTTGTAAACTGAACAAAATATAAAAAGTTCCTATGGAGTATTATAAGCTGTAGCCTACATTGCACACAGTTAAACACCGTGACCTGCAAAAGAGCTTTTTGTTATAGATTGGCTCTAAAAAAACAACCAAAAATCAAGTGTAATCGTGCTGAACAGAAAATGCTTATTTGAAATTACCTTTAACAGATCATAGTTTATCATTCTGTTTAATATTTGGCTGTCAACCAATCATGAATTCAATTAACATGGTAGCCTATGCAAATGTGACGATGATGCATCCAACATGAAAAAATGGCAATGCTATGCACTGGCATGGCATTAGCTAGATCTCAGGAGTTTTTTCTATAGATATGTCACCAACCGTTAAAGCATTCTACATGTAAATGCAAATTAATGGCAGGTAATATCCAGTGTGGTAGACTATTGGATGTGGTTTATTTACAGTATTACATTATTACAGGCTTACTGTTTTTGAATCGAGCTAAGGCATGCAAGCTGATAGTTTTGAACACTGGTAAACACGTAAAAGATTCAACCAGGCGCTCAGGTAAAGTTACTAAAAATGAAAAACTTGCGTGTTACTTTGCCCTGAAGAAGACCACTTGTTGGTCGAAACATGTTGGCTTGTGCACTTTTAAAATGATTTAAGCCATCCAGAATAAAGGCTTTAAAAAAAACAAACAAAAAAAAAAAAACAAAAAAAAAACATTTTTATTGAAAAACATGGAATATAACGAACATTCACGAAAAACAAAACATTTTAAAAATATTTTAATTATCTTGTAAGTTATGCCAGTAAGTTACTGTAAAAAAAAAAAAAAAAAAACCTTAAAGTCTATTTTTATTATCTTTTTGTACATGTATCATTTTCTTGACATTTTCTGTCTAAAAGTGAACTAAAAGACATTTAACTCCAGCTCACCATCGGTGTCGCTAAACTGTCTCCAAACAGTTACGCATGTTCAGGTCAGAGTTTGCATTCAGGTGCGCAAATTTTCCCGCCAAGTTTATTTTTATAAATCACAACGTATTCATATTTCATATCCACATTCGTACATTTAGTACAACTTTTTAAAATCTACATTTCCTCCTTGGATCCCCATGGTCTGCATACCCCGAATTAAAACACCGGTTACAAACAAGCAAGATATTGAGCATATCAAGAGGAAGCATAGCCTATTATCACATCTTTATGTTAAATATATACTGTACATACGTAAAGGTCATTTGCAAATACATGAAAATCATCTAGAAGTCACTGTATCCATGTTAGCCAAATACTAAAACATTTTCTTAGCTATTCTACTACCACTGTGAGTGTGAGTAAGTTTGCTCTTGTCTAATTTACAATCGCGGAATGACGCTCTAAATCGGATTTGTGCTCGCTGAACATTGGCACTCTGAAAGGTAACATCAGGATGAGTGAATCATGCGGTCCTCCACACCCTTGACTCCTTCCCCCTCCCCATCCATCATCTCATTTGCCTCTCCAGTCTCCATATTCACTATCAGTCTACTACTACTCAATTTAGTTTGTAAGCGCTCCTAAACAGACAGACTGTTTCTCAGCGTGTAGGAGCAAGTGATTGAGAAACTGGGACAGAAAGTTGATTTGCATTAATTTGCAAAAATTTTACTGAGCGCGACGACTCGCGCACTGATAGATTCAATGCGTAATTGCTGTGAGACTTTCAAAGAGGCGCGCGCTCGTGTTGTTTTTACGTCGACGAGGTGTACACGAAAAGCCTGCGTGCATGTATGAGACCTGGCTGTAGAGTCGATATATCGCGCTTGTATAGATAAACACAAGCTGAAGAGGAACTTGCTGAACTTTTTGGCCCCACTGAAATAGGACATCATGCCTGTTCGACGGGGACACGTTGCGCCCCAGAACACCTTTCTGGACACCATCATTCGCAAATTCGAGGGGCAGAGTAAGTGAAGACGTGTTTATTTATTTATCAAACGTGCACTGAATGATGTTGATTGATGTCAATGATTTTTTAAATGATTGTTATTAGGATTTGTAGATTATTATTATTTTTTTAAAAGTGTCAGAATAGCTGTACTGTTAAAGGTTTAATATTTTGAGACGTTAACTCTTTAGAAATTTCTCTCACAAAATGTCATTTTGTATATCACTCTTTCAGCTAGTCAAGTTAAAACATACATCCTTTCATCCAGATTAGCGGCTTGTTTTTATTTTTGTTTTTTGGTTCTTCATGGATGTGATTAATGAATCTCTTGCATCTCTTTTTTTATTGTCCCTCAAAAGATCGCAAATTCATCATCGCCAATGCTCGAGTTGAAAACTGTGCCATTATCTTCTGCAATGATGGCTTTTGCGGCATGTGTGGCTACACACGTGCAGAGGTCATGCAAAAGCCGTGTACGTGCAGTTTTCTGTATGGACCGCATACTGGAAGACCAGCGATGGCCCAGATGGCCAAAGCCTTACTGGGCTCTGAAGAAAGAAAAGTGGAGATCTGCCTATACAGAAAAGATGGTATGTTTATTTGGCTGTGTTTTTTTAATGTTCATGTTTAAACATTCATTTTGTAGAATTCATTACATTGACACTTGAAGGTAGTTCACTTTTAAAAAAACTTTTGCTGATAATTTACTCACTCCCCTGTCATCCAAGGTATCCACGTCTTTCTTTCTTCAATTGAAAAGAAATTAAGTTAAATTAATTAATTTTTGATGAAAACATTCCAGGATTTTTTTCCATATAATTAAGGTCCAAATGAGAGTTTCATTATAGCTTCAAAGGGATTTAAATGACACCAGACGATATATAAGGGTCTTATCTAGGACCCTTCGAGTCATGACTCGAAAAAAGAATTGTTAATTTTGATGAACGAGTTCAAACAGGAGAGTCACGAGCGCGCATCACAGAACAGAGCAAGGTGAGCTTTTGTGCTTATAAAACTTACACATTTTTTTTTATTTTTTAAAAGACCGATCGTTTCGCTAGATAAGACCCTCATTCATCGTCTGGTGTTGTTTAAAGCCCTTTAGTTTGCACTGAAACTCTCATTTGGACCTTGAACCGTTTGGTTCCCACAGAAGTCCATTATATGGAGAAAATCCTGGAATGTTTTCATCAAAAACCTTAATTTCTTTTCGACTGAAGAAAGACATCTTGGATGACATGAGGGTGAGTAAATTATCAGCAAAAAGTTTTTTTAAAAGTGAACTACTCCTTTAAAAATGGCAACAAAATGGCTTGTAAGCTATACAACAGGCAATAAGTTCCTGTGACCTCAAGTTGATAAGAACGCAAATTTATGCATACATTTAGTCTCATAGTTTTGTCTATGAATTGCATTCAGTGTTTCGTTGGACCCACTACTACGCATTCCCTGAACATTAGATTATTTCATTTAGTTGAATCTTTATGTGACATTCATGGTGTCCCATGAAAATTGATCTTTGAGTATAGCATCCTTTATTGTGGATGCTCAACTTACCGAAAGTGCTATTCTAATTATTTCTATTTCTGTCCTCTCCTATTTAAAGACATCATTTCTGGATGATGTATTGATGTCCAGGACAGCTGGGAGTTTGAGAATAGGAACAATAGACATAGAAGACATAATTGCAAAGGACAATTTCTCTCTATCCAGATCAATTCCCAGTGCTATATCCAAATGGTTGCATAAGGGCATAACAACATTGTGTCCTCTATGGTGCTCAGGACAGAGGGCAATACAGTGGGGATTTAAGTCTACGATAGATACAAGTTAGCAACATTACAACATCCATGAGATCCAGAAATGCTCTGGAGAATTGAAGAATATGCTAAAATGTTAATTGAGCTGATACACATACTCATAGTCATAATCCATCCTAAGGTTTAGAATGCCCCAGCACAGGGTATTTTTCCACTGATCTGGATGTTAGAAATACTTTCCAGTGTGACCCTGTGTAAACTAACCACCCTAAATTTCTCAAGTGTGCTCAGGCTACATTTAGTTGTTCCAAAATACGAGACCTCTCCGTTTTCTGACTTTCTTACAAGCAAGTCTTCCTCTGTGACGAAATCCTCAGACATGTTTGCAAAGATTATTTTGTTTACAGCGTGCATCTCAGGAACATAAAACAACTGAAACAGGAAAACAAAGAGAAGCAAACTAAAAGTCTGAAAAACTAAACTAAAATGTGACAAATAGGACACTTGACCAGAAACACAGACCAGAATTAAACTTTATAATGTTCACACAATTAATGTGATGGCACTGAATATATTAATTTAATTGATTTTAAATAGCTATATTAAAGTCAACATGAATTAGATTGTATTTCATTCCTTGAATTAAATATCCCATGAATTTAAAAAGATCTGTAAACATTTGCAAGTCTCTAAAGTAGTTCATAAATAAAATGCTTACAGTTTAGATGCTGTCAATGTGTTAATAATGTAGAATCACACTTTACATACAAATACATTTACTGATGAAATCATGTTGCATTTGCAAATGTGTTTATGGGTTTCTCCTCTTTGTCAGTCGGATGCATTGTCACCCAAATTATATATTATAAATATAATATTTTTAGGGGAAATGAAGCAGCCAATCATGTTTACATGTTCAACATTATATAAGAATTGGCTTTAGTTTAGTCTAAAGATTGGCTTTAGTTTAAAGGTCCCCTGACAGGAATTGTTCACTTTCTAATGTTTTTTAACATTAATATGAGTTCCCCTAGCCTCTCTATATATTTCAATTGGTGTAAACCGAGCTTTGGCTATCTTTCTCTGGCTTTGAGAAAATGAAAGCCCAGACGAGCTGATCTTGAATCTCCTCAGTATGACGTCATGTGGAGGAAAGGTAACGTCCCCTTTCTCTGCTTTGCCCGCCTAGAGAATGTGGCTCGCCCATGAGAAAATGAGCTAGGAAGTATGAATGCGCGAGTACAATTTGAGTTTTTCCTCGAGAGATATCATGTCTTGCAAACGAGCGAATCATGGCAGTTGATCAATGTTCGGATCTACACAAAAGTATTTTTTTTAGTTTTTAGGAAATCAAGACGGAGCAAAACAAATAGCACCCGTTCGCCCAGAGTCTTTTTAATGGAACCAAAATTAGACCAATCAGGATCTCTGCTGGCTTGAGTGCAGGCCACTCCTTCTCTTGCAACAGAAATGCAAACACATAATTATAAAGGAAGTAAGCTGTAACAAATCACACATCAGAAATCACAGATCAGGCATTATAATACTTACATGTTTGTGGCATTGCTGATGGAGCAATATTGTAAAAGTCTGTTTTCGAATCCTGGGCGAGATCTATGAGTCTAAGAGTCTATCTATGAGTCCAAACATAAATCCAAGAAGATGTGGACGTGTTATAAATGTGTTGATGGCTATAGTCCAGAGGATCATTTATTACTGAAAACTAATGCGAGGTAATGAAGGTGTCATGGTCAGTAATAACGTCCTACAGTCTGGAGAGGACTACTGGAAGTTTTTACACAAATTACCTGCTGGAAGGACACACGAAAAGCTCCTCTGAGGGAGCTTTGAAGGATAATGATGGTTCAGCGAAAAGCTGCAATACACAAAAAGGCCATGGGGAAATATTCAAAACCTTCTGAGGATAAAACTAGTTTAATCAGCATATATAACCGTTTTGTTTCATGAACCTCAACAAAACCTGCCTTCTCTTTATTTTATCCAGTGCACAAATGGCCGTTTTCCCGTAAAAGCACTCTTGTTGCTACAAATATCCTTGCCTCTGAAGACAGTTCTTGGGAAGGACGTTGAAAGCATGAGCGTGGAACTAATGGTGGTTGCACAAGTAATCCTTCGACACAAAAGAGCAATTCCAAAGTCGACTCAATTAGTGAATGCCCATCCCTTTTTAAAGTCTCTTGGCCCTATGAGGTTTAACTATGAAGAAAATGATTGTGAACTGTATAAAGCACAGCAGATTATCACTTAATAATGACCCCTGGGGCAGTTTGTACTCTTGCAGTAAATGATCTGGGGACGACTTTTAACAGGAACTTCCCATTTCAAACTTTGCTTACATTTTTTCTTTACCTTAATGAGATAACAGAACCTCATTAGTTTGAGCTTTATATTTGATAAAACATAATTGTATTGTTCTTTTCACTTCAAGGAATATTTCACCAAAATGAACACCAAACAACATTTATAACTTCATGATGAGTTATTTCTGGTAGAATAGCCAAGTTGTTTTTTCTTCAAGTCAAAATCATGTCTGAACATTTCATTAAGTTTTGTTTTGTAGAAAGCCTTTCTAAAAATGTAACTTCGTTTTGTATAATTTGTATCTTATTTTTAATCAGTGTTTATCAACCAATTGCCTGGATTTAATGAATAAGCAGATATAGCAGACAATATTATCAGGACATTGAGGTGCTGGCGAGATTGCATTGCTCGTGAACTGGAGCTCTACATAACTGAACTGAAACTCAGCGTTTAAGCTGTCTCACAGACAGAATAAATATATAGAAAGCTTAAAAATGTAAAATTTTAAACGAAACAATTCAAAACGAAAAGAAACCGACTAGTCTCTGCTTATATAAGTGCATTTCTCTCTATAGGTGCGTTAATTACTTGCGGTCACTATGCA
Organism: Cyprinella venusta; assembly: GCA_038021265.1. Classification (NCBI taxonomy): domain Eukaryota; kingdom Metazoa; phylum Chordata; class Actinopteri; order Cypriniformes; family Leuciscidae; genus Cyprinella; species Cyprinella venusta. Next base: position 26,507,749 of record CM075870.1, on the reverse strand, counting down.
GGCGACACAGACACTAATACTAATAAACAATTAAAATGTCTCCTTGCTATATTTGAAACATTCATAATCATTACTTTTGCCGGTTCCTTGTGACTGCTTTTGACTTGTGCAGTGGCCTGTACTTATCTTAATTTAGGCCTAGTGTTGTATGCTGTGCACCGGAGGACACGGTTTATGCCAAATGTGCAAATATGTTAAATCCTAGTGTGCAGGCGTGAAATGTGAAACATATAGCTTTATAAAAGATAAAATAATCTAAATATTATAACATGAGCAGTAACAACAATATATATTATAACAAGGCAGAACTGCTGAATAATCAAAATGTTCCAAAACATGACCCATTTATGAGTGTAACAAGGAGAGGTCCAATGGAAAACCTCTGTTCAGTTCATAAGCAAAGGATGACCCTGCTCATCTGTCTTCATATTCTGGTAATGGCCTCCTCTGCTATAATTAGACAGAGTAATAACTGAAACCATCTCTAGGAGTTAATTATTTAAATGTCCGTCCTTCATCCCTGAACTCGCATTAGAAAGCCCTCTTCAGCGTTCAGCTGAGTTTGGAGTTTCTTACTTAAAAGATGCTGATAGACTTAATTGACTTTTTTTGTTTGCATGTTGCTAACCTGATCTTGCAGTTGATATAACCAGGATCAAAGTTAGAGTCAGACTTTCTGAATGCTTTATAAGTCAAAATGATCATCCTTCAGCATTATCATCCTGTAGTCTATTTATATTTCTATCTTGTGTACAGTTTAATTTATATATATATATTAGAGCATTGCATTTAAAGGGGTCATGAACTGGCTTTTTAAATTTTATTATATTGTTGTCTGAGGTCAACTTATGACGTTCGCTTGGTTTTTGCATTCAAAAACATCAAAATGAATAAGTAATAGGCTATTTTGTACCCAAGTTTTTAGCCTACCTGAAAAACACTCGGTTTTTATGGGCGTCTCGCACTGAAGACTTGGAAGTAAACGCCTACTGCTGTGAGTGGATAGTTTTAGTTAGTTTAGATAGTAATTTAGATAGTAATAGTTTTGTTTATTATAATGAGTTTCAAAGTCGGTGTATGTGGGGGAAATTGTTTTGAAAACTTCCAATGTTGTGAAATGGCAACCGAAATGATTTGCCCATGTATGTTCGACCCAGAGTCCGTGTGTTGAACAATTCCTGTCAGATGCAATATAGACGGCACAGCACCGTTTTTTACTTTAAACTGTCTGCAAATCCACTCTTGTAAAAGGTAAAGCGTCAGTTGTATGACGTCCCTGGATCGTCATGTAACTGACGTTAAAGGGTACCCTAAAACAGCGGATGTTGACATATGGTCAAAAGACGTCCCAAGACGTCAGTTATATGACTTCTTGGGATGAGACTGTGTTAAATAATATGATGACCTCTTAGATGTCAAAAGCTCAAGGAAATTGTGATTTCTCAGTTCATCACCCTTTTAAAGCTTTTGTTTGGCACTTTGTTGACTACATTGCGTTTGCTTGTTATGTGCCAACAGTTCAAAATTTGTTTCACATGTCAAATTTCGAGGTATTTTCAGAGCCGCCAGTGTAACATGAACTTTGGCTGGCTTGTAGCTGCTGTTTTTCTGAAAGGAGTCATGAATAGGCTATTATCTAAATTTGCATGTAATTTGTTTTATTATGATATTCAAATCCTACGAGTAAATCGTGGGGAAAAGGAAGCACAAAGACACATACTTATGATTCAGAGCTGCCTGATACAGCTTTCTTTATTGCAGCAGGTATTCAAAATAATAAATACTTGTCCAACATGCAAGTAGAAAAGCTGCATGAGATCTCTCACTGTAGAGTTATGCAAATTTCAGAATTTATTTGCAACTTGTTCATGAGTGCATAAATCCCTAAGCCGATGTGTATTTGTTTATTAAGTTTCCTAGCTAATTTGACAGTGCTTTCTGCATAGATGAGACAGATATAATGTATACAGGTAAAGATTGAATCAATTTTTGCTTTCTTGGTGACATAGCAAAATGACAATGTAATGATTCATTGACATGGAACCCGTAGTTCAGCAAGTGAGTCAGCAAGTGAGTTCAGTTCACTTAAGGCTGTGACAGATTCTATGTAGGCCTCTACATGGAATGTAAAACACTGAAAACCACAAATGAAAAACATATCAACATTATCTGACACTAAATGCCTTATTAATCTGCAAATGATGAACCTTGGTGACAGTTCAAGACCACAAAAAGCATTTTAAACTGATCACTTAGTTTTTTCTCTTTATAACCACCACTTCAAAAAGGCCATGTGGTTTTCTCCTTAAAATGGGTGGTTTTCTGGAATATCTGAAAGCACAGGATGAAAATGATACAGTGCGTCTAAAACTGAATCCTCATGACAGACAAGAGGATGTGGTGGAGAGGAGGAGAAAGATGAGAGCGTGTGTCAGGCTTTAGAGCCACTAAATCCCATTATTAATTTCAGTTTTCTATGGTGCTTATGTTCTTATGAAAACAATACAATTTCCTCTGGTGGCATTAACCTCTGTCCTTGGTACTGAAAAAGTCAAAATCCGATTTAGTTTGTTAGGTTTCCAAATGAAAGCTTGTCTTTTTTTCTTCATGGATGTAAACAGACCTTGACATTTGCAAATTAAAGCACGAGTTAATCTTGAGAATGTGTGTGAGCATCTCTTAAAAGGCTTGAACTTGCAAATTTGACACATTGACCTGGTCACACCCTTTTGTGTTTGTTGTATCTTGCAACTATTTGATATAAAATGTATTTGCCCCATAAATAACCTGTATAATAACACCAGCATTTGTTCTTACCTGTATTGGTCTGGTATCTTATACACTGTGAAGATTATGACGCAGAAGATGCCGGTGTTAAGCAGCAGATGATTATGCTCTCTGTGACTGTGTTTTACAGTAGCAGATGCTGCTGGTATGAATGAAATGATTTACAGAGGAATAAAGAAGTGCTTCACTTTTTAATCCCTGAGAGATGGCACCATGTCCCATTGTCGTCCTGCCTGCCCTTGAGTTCATCTCTGTTGTGAACCACTCCTGGCTATCAATGCTGGCCCGTCAGACTGGCACAGAGAGGGGCTGATTGGTTTGGCAGTATGAAAGAGCAGGAACCACAGTGCCAATGTGGGACGGCTATAAGTTGCCAGAGTGAACAGTCAGGGCTCAGGACATCTGCCAAGCTGGTTATCACAGACCTTATACGCACTGATAGATTGTGATGGCTTTTGTGATAAACGGGTTGTGAAATAATAATTAATCCACTTAAATACTTGTCATCTGTCTGAATCTACTGTGTTTGGCATCTATTGTTGTATACTGCCCTCTAGTGGTGACAGAAACATAATGAATGAGTTTTTTTCTTTACTAATGTCAAGTGACCCCAGATTTTGGACATTATTGCAAATGTTCAGATTTTCCCCTTCTCAACGCAGGTGTGTGTTTGCCATGCCTTGTGGATGTGGTTCCAGTTAAGAATGAGGAAGGTTTAGTCATCATGTTCATCCTGAACTTTGAGCTGGCAGGTCAGCCGGACAGACCCATCGACAGCTCACCGGCCAGACACATCAACCACAAACACACCATCCCCTGGCTCTCTAAAGGTACTTAGATCGGATTGACAGATTTAATTCATTACATTATATTGTCTTTGCATTTTAGATTTGGTCATGCTTCCTCACCTTTGTAAAGAATGTGTGACAATATGTTCAAAAATATATTGTATTGTACAATTAAGCGATGCACTTTAGTAGTAGTTCCTTGTACTTAAAGGATTGTAAGTTTAAATTTGAGACAATCATCTTTTTGTTTAATAATCAATGAAATTGTTTCTTTACGTTTACATAAAGGTCTGTCTCTGTCTGTCAGTCAGTAATGGAAGCTTGTTTGCACCATGGAATAAAACATTTTACAAGATAATTGCGACATTTTATCTCACTTTTTTCTCAGAATTGCGAGATATTAATTCGCAATTGCATGTTATAAAGTCAGAGTTGTGACATGTAAACTGCAATAAATTGATACAGTCGCAATTACCTTTTTTAAAATTTTTTATTCTGTGCCAGAAACAGCTTTCGTAGTCTGTCTATCTGGCTCTTACTGAAAATGTTGAGTAATTTATGTAATAAGAATAATACATTTTATTTGTGATGCACTTTACTTTTCAAAGAAATCTCAAAGTGCTACAGTAGCAATGGGTTTAAAACAATTCCCAGAGTAAAACAAAATCAACAAATAGCATTGAAACACCATAAAAAATAACTAAAAAAACTATGATTGTTAAAAAGCCTTTTGAATGTAAACAGTCCTGTGAACACTGTTGCGTCATGGCATTGTTAAACGCTTTTCTTTAGAGATCCACCAAATGGTGGTATTTACTTGTTAGACTATTGTCAAAATCTATTTGAATTATTATTTCATGTTTTCGCTGGCAAACCATCTATATCTAATATAATGGCATATTTATATGCTGCTTGCAAAACATTTTATGGTAAATGGCCATCAATGAAGATGTATTTAGACTGCAGCATGGTTACAGCATAGCTATAGCATGTATGGGACCCCAATTAATGAGCTACAATGATTGTGTTTGAATTATGCAATGTAATTATGATGTGATAAAACACTTAACTTCCTATGTCCACAGCAAGAAGACACAAACTCAGGTTGCCTTTGCCCCTGCTACGCTCCCTGAGTGGCAGTAAACAGTCTCTGCATGATGATTCTGAAAAAGGCTACATGCAGCCGATGCCCCATATGGGCCATGAGTCTGTAGCCCTGGACAAACTGCTCTCCCTGACTGAACGCTCTGCACTCGGGGGATCTCAGCTGTTGTGGGAAGATAAGGCTCAAAATGAGCCTGAAATTGAGCCACGGCCATCAGAAGGGTCCCCTCCCCTGCCCCAGGGCTTCTCCCAGTCCTCCCTGCGTCTGCGCAACCTTACCTCAGAGGCCTGTCCGTCCAGTTGCAGTATGGCCCACAGCCGCTCCTGTGAGAGCCTGTGCGGCATGCGGCCTTCACCCTCCACCACTGACTTCAACTGGGACAGGAAGCTGCCCGTCAGACCTAGTAGCACAGGTGATGATAGAAGCAATTAGCCAAAGACCAAGTGATATAAGGTAGTAGTACTGACATGTTGCCATGTACAGTCCAATAAACAGTTTAAAAGTCTAATAGTATTCCAGAGAGCCATGTAACAATTTAAAACAAATGCGTGCAACATTAGATGATGAGATTAATTAGACCTTTGTTCTTTTTTTTTCTTCTAGGCGCCATGCACCGCAAAGCCAGCTTACAGAATGCTACTTCTGACTCAGATCTCATTCGGCTCCGGACCTCAGTTCGGGGTCCTCAAATATCACACAACTTGGATACGAAGCCGGACCCCTTAATTGCTGTTCCGCCTAGTGAGATTGACATCCTCGCCCCCTGCAAACTAATAGACCGGACCCATAATGTGACAGAGAAGGTCACTCAGGTGAGGTTTTTCACTCATATGGTTGCAGGGTGGAAGTCTATTGTGAGCTAAAAGCCTTGTGACTTATTAAGAATGTGTTTCACAGTCTCCTCAAACATTGTGTTCATCCACGCTGTGCTGTGTCAAGGGTGTTGAAGTACATCTCACGTAAATTTGATAATTCTGCGAATGACTGCAATTGCAGATTTCGAACAGAGATGGCGGCAAAGAGGAAAAACGGCAGACTGCAGCTTTAAATAAGGGCGTTATTTTAGGGAACAGCCCTTTGTAGTGGTGTCCGAATGTGCAACTGATGTACTCTCAACCGCTAGAGAATACCCATAATGCATTGTGACAGAGTTCAAGACAAATCTTGTTATCTTACTACTGGAGCCGCCAGTTTGATGAGCTTCAAATAATTATTAAACAGAAAGCACAAACTTCTGGCACACTCAGTGTCCGAATTCACTCACTCGTTCTCATTCACTCCCTCAAGTGAACTATATATAGGCCTATCACTACATATCAGGGCTTTATTATTTCACCGAGGCTTCACTGCCCCTATATGATGAACTTGAAGTAGATGTTGCAGTGGTTTACCAGTTTTTTTTCTCTCCAGTTGGTGGCAGTAGAAACATCTTTGGAATACATGTGCATGTAGCAGTGAATATTTAGGATTTTGCTTACACTTAAAGCCTGTATAATGCATTATTATGGCATTCATAATATAATGCATTAAATATTTTCATAAATAAGTGTAGCCAACGTTAAAATGCATTATAATATTTACAGATTCCTTGTTACATCTGAAATTGGCCGTTTGCCATGTGTTTTAATGCATTATACTTTCATAAGGTGTGTTATGAGGTAGTATTACAATATATTAAAACTGTGGTTAAAATTATTCAGGAGACCATACCAGGCATTATAAGGTGCATTAAAAAGGCATAATTAATGCATTATATATAAATGCTTCAGGCTGTGTTAACGAGAATTTAAACACTGGTCTCGGGGAATTCTCAGAAACAATAAAAAAAAAAAAGTAGATAATGCATGCAGTTCATTCACGCAGTTTTTATAATTGTTCCACTGGAATATCTCATACCTGAGATTAATGTAGCATCCTTTTCAGAGTCATATAGACCACTGCACACGGCTGGCTTAACAGACACTTGCCCCGCATTCCCGTTTGAAGGGCATTGCAACAGAGCACAGAGGGAATGAGGTCATGCCAAAGGTCACATGGCACATGCCGCGAGGTGTCCTTCCATTTTCAGCTAAGCTATCTGGATGCCCCATGACAGAAAGATCTATATCTCTTCAACTGAGCAGCCATTAGCACTCATGTGAGTGTGTGTTCAGAGATGCTTAGTCATTTGTCTCTGTTTAGACCAATGCCCTGTTGACATAATCAGTATTATCACTATTTAGGAGTAGATTTAATTTAATTGAACTTCATACACCCATTATATATCTAAATATGATTTTAAAAAGTGTTTTTCATAGTAGTAGTTTAGTTTTTTTCTATCACATTTTTATCACAAGTCTTGCATATCATTTTTTTTTCTTTAAAAGTAATACTTTTATTCAGCAAGGATGCATTAAATGAATCAAAAAGGGATAGTAAAGATTTACATTATAATGCTTCAAAAAAATTAAATTTCAAATAAATGCTGTTCTTAATCTCGTTAAACTCAACCCGTTTTCAACATTGATCATAATAACAACTGCTTCTTGAGCAAGAAATTGGCATATTAGAATGATTTCTGAAGGATCATGTGACACTGAACACTGGAGTAATAATGTTGAAAATTCAGTTTCACCATTACAGGAATGAATAATATTTTAAAATACAAAGTCTTTAAAGAGACCTCTTTAAAAAAAAAAAAAAAAACTCCTACCAAAACCAAACTTTTGTACTGCAGTGTATTTATATTTGATTATTTACAATTTTTTAATTTGAATAAAACCGATTCATTCAGCTTTTTTCAGTGCAGACTCAGTGTTTAGAGGCATAAAGTCAAGGGAGAAGCCCATAGAGAGTCATTAGGTTGCTCCAGCTACTAGCTCATGAACAGCTTATACTCACAATCTCCGACTCTGCAAGATTCGGAACGGAATGATTCAGATTCCTCTTGGCACAGTTACTAGAAGACGCACAACTCTTAGACAGGTTGCTCATGTCACATCTACATCATCAAGCTCACTTTGAGCATGCCCAGTGCGCTTGGCAATCAGGAAGTGAGTGCTTCCAATTGACTTCACTTTTCTCCGTTGAGATGAGGTCTCTGTGTCCATTTCTTTTACTGTCTATGGTTTTCATGGAGTTGACTCACAGCTGCTATTTGTGAATTTGCTGATGTCTTTGCCAGGGACACTTCTAACCATAGGCTTGAGCTCTCATCTGACCTGCTGGAACCACCACCCTAAACAACAATCCTATTCTCTTTCCATCAGAAACCCTTAATTATTTCTCAGTTTTTGTATTTATGTTTGGGTGGGTGGGTGAAATTGTTGGGTAGAGCGACAAACACTGTTTAGTTGATGAATTATGCAGCATGGAAATGCTACTGTGACGATCGAGCTGTATTTGATCGTAGAAAAAAAAATCATGAGAGATTGCCCTGCAGTCCTTTGCGTGCACTTTCACATGCACACATTTCTCCCTTCCACTCACTGACAATGTGCTGATGTCATTACAGTTTCCTTAGCCTCTATTAACCATATGGCTAATCCTGAAATGATGCTGATAGATATTCATTCAGGGAGAAAAGCTAATGAAGCAACTGAGCCACTTCAGGTGAAGTTGTGACTTAATGGGTTCCCCATTATGAGCTTTTGGCAGGATGAGTTCTTGCATTTAAAAACAACTAGCCAAATGGACAGTTTTAAAAAGACATTTTAAAGTCTGATTCTGAACCACTTTGTATTGCAGTGCTCATGAAGGGAGATGCTGACAAAACAGTGAAACATTCTCTCCAAATGAGCAGTTCCAGATTACGCAAGAGTAGGGGGAAGCCCCGCCCATGACTAGTGACAATCTGCCCTATTAGCATAGATACCACACTGAGTGTGCTGCAACAGTCAGCTATTTCTGTTTCCTCAGTGTAGCAGCTGGAGATATACAATGGCTGCTCCAAAAAAAACATTACAAATGTTCTGTTATTGGATGTTCCAATGAACATAAGTGTCTCAATAGACTCCCTGCATCTGAGTCTAGTAGACACCCTGGTCTAATTTCATTTATGTATGAAGGAATGAAGGAAATTTTACCGCTGAAATTCGTTAAAGTGTTATATATTTACGCAAATAATTTTAGGCCCGACTGCTTTACAAAAGAGGGTCAGTTAAACGCTGGATTGGAAAGTTGTTTATGATTTTTTTTTATTTAACATGACGGTACATGTTAGTTGATGAGTTGAGTAAACTTAACTCCATGTATCCACTAACCGGTTAGAAATGTCCAGTTGCATACTAGTCTTTCCATCAGTGTCTGACTCTGGTGTCGGTGTCTGACTTTTTGGCTGCATAACATTCCCCAGTTTTGTTGTTGCCAGAGTATCCAAGGCATGAGCTGTGAAGGCTCTGCCCTCTTCTGCAATGGCAGCATGTTTTTGCTCACACCCAAATAAGGGCAAATTTGACAAGCTATAATAAATAATATGCAAAGTATTTTGAGAAGTTACACTTTAAAAGTTCATGTTCTTGCCATATCTGCTCATCACGACCCGGTTGCTGCTGCTTCCCTGGGGTCTCATAACCTTGTTTGTAGTTTTCTGAAGGGAGCGATGCATATAAAGCCTGTTCGTTCTACTCCTGTGTGGGACTTACCGCTTGTTTTAGAGTCCCTTTGTACACCTTTGTACGCCTTGTCAGTGAGTGAATTGTGTTTACGCTGGTGACCAGAGGATTCCGGGGTCACTCTTCAGCCTTATCCAGCCTTTCCCCCAAAAGTTTTGTTACCACAATTTGTGAATTAGACTATTCATGTGGCTAAAAGCGTTTTCTGCGACTTTTTTTTCCAGTGTGGCCTGAATAAGTTCAAACATATGAAATGATGTCCCATATGTGTTTGAACACTGAGGTTTTTATGGCTACTCTCCCATTTATCATTTTCATGTTAGCTGAGGCCTTTATTTACATAAACAACAGCTGGGGTTGCCTGCAGAAATTACAAATGTTTTGATGGTACTTGCTTCAATGGTAGAAAAAAAATATGGAATCATGTTGAGCTCAGCTCAAAGCAAAATTAATTTTATCACATAGTTTTTTTATAATTAATTGTAGTGCAAAATACGTTGTTAAATTAACAGTTAAAGTATAGTAATATAATAGTATAATACGTTAAATTAACCATTTAAAGGCTATGAGTGAACACCAATATTATCTTTACTATTGGCTTAGTTATCATGTCTGTTACACTTCACTGAAGACCTTCAGAGTGAAAACATCACGAGTCACGTTAAAAACAGCTCAATATGGTATTGCATATTCAGAGAGGTCTTATTATGGCTGACTCACTTTAATGACAGGGATTAGTCATCGACATCGTCACCTAGAAAGCAGTGACTTACAGAACATTCCGTCTTGGAATAATACCTGCCTTTTCTTTTGATGTCCTTTTATATCTATCTTGTACTTTAAAGTAAATAGCTGTTTTTACATTGAGACCCAGCCATCAAACAAGAAGTGTGATCTTTGTTGATGGATGATAAAAGTGACTTCTCATTCATGAAGTCAGTCATGAGTGAGTAATTATGCTGTCAGGGGTCATTTAGAGTGTATGCATGACCTATAGATCAGTTGTTTTCCAAGTGAATGCTAACCCCAAAAAATATAAATGAATGGTCAGAGATGTATTTAGCATGTATAGATGTTTGTTTTTCATTGTTCTTTGCTTCTTTGGAAGTTCTTTGAGTTTTTAGTAATTTACGTATTTGGTAACACTTGAGTACTCGATTAGTTAATGCATTTGGTACAAGGAACGCTACTTTTACAGAGAGCTTTGGTGTGCTGTAACGTAAACGCTGTGCTTGCAGCATTTCAGGGCTAGGAAGACTTTGAGGCCTTGGGCTTTATCTCAATCTTTTGCCAGGGCCCACGCTGAGGGGGGCGGCGGCCAACAGAGTGAGAGCGAGAGCGAGAGCGTGATCTCTGCTCCCAGGCTTGACAGCGCTGTGAAGCGGCGGCTGGTGGAGACTGTGGCAGGGGAGCTTCAAGCAGACGGCTGTTTTGGGTGACCTGCTGCGAAGCTAGAGCGCTTTGGAAAGAAGTGCTTCATAGCCTGTGATGTCTTCTGGACCTCTATCCAGCTTGGGAGATGGGCGCATCGAGGAATGCGGAGCATTGTTTTAACCCAAATTTGGGTCAAATATGGACCAACCTAAATGCTGGGTTAAAAATGTTATTTAAACATTTAACCCAATGACTGAGTTTGTCCATATTTGACCCAAAGATAGGTTAAAACACCCCAGCATTTTTAGAGTGCACGAGCCACAGGAACGAGGCATCTTTAAAAAGACTCTGCTCTTTTAGATAGAGTGTGAGTCGTAGCAAAGTAAAATAGTAAAAGGATATAAACGCCGGAAAACGTAGCAGGTATGGCAACTGAAGGCGGTGAGGTGAAGGCCAGCAGCTTCAGATGCAAAGGCTCGTCCCACAGAAGGCTTTTTCTCAGACGGCGTGGCTTCTTCACTCCAGATCTAGCGATGCGAGATGTAAAATTCATCGAGATGTATTGAAAGGCCCAGGCCAAGCCCGTCTTGGCGGGAAGTGATGTAGTGGGCACGAAGCGCCCCCATTGGATCTGGCGTCACCAAGGGCCTCTCGATAGGCTGCTGCAGTTGCTGCAGGACAGCCAATAGGTATGCAAGCCATCTTGTCTATGTCTGCATACTGCCGCAACGCGTTTTATATTAATTCAAAATTAAGGATAATTTTTGCTTCAATATCTCGCGAAAAAGAGGTTTTCTTCTAGCATAAGATATTACGCAGTACGAGAAAACCTCTCGTAAGAGAACCCAGCATTTTTTAAAAATTTTTTTAGCATGTTTGTGTCTATCAGGGGAATGGAGGATATCCATCAAGCCCTGCAGCTGGGCTACTAAGAGTGAGGAGGTGGATCAGTCAGCCAGCTGCAATTACATCTCTTCTCGAGTGGGACTTCCACGGGAGAGAGAGCGAGAGAGGGAGGGAGGGAGAGAGAGAGAGAAACATACACAAACACAATGTTTCTGAAAGCGAGAGAGGGAGGGATGGAGAGGGATACCACAGGCAGTTTACTCTCTTTAAAAGGCAAAGCGTGGAAAAAGTGGAGCAGCTGCACTAACAGTGTGACAATGGATCCGTGCTGCTCCTGTTCAGAATCGTATTCCGTTTTCAGATTTTTGTGTGAGAAACCAATGTTAAGATCAGCAGTTTACTCATATTGTTGTTTTTATTGCTGACCAGAAATCGGACTGCACAACTTTGAAGCATGGAAAAAGTGAGCGAACTGCTCTAAAATTTAAATCAATCAGGCTTTTATTGGAAGCCACTGGAGAGATACATCTGAAAGAGAAGCCTCCACACTGACAGAAGTGATTCACCTCAGAGGATGACCGTGTTGGTTGTTCCTGTGAGCAGTAGGTGAGGTGAGATGAACCGTGGTGGATAACAGAGTCTAGGCAGCCATCTATATGGAGTAGAAACATGTCCTTTAGTGCCAGAGGCAGCATTCCTCAAGAGGGGGCGCAAGGGGGCACTGAGCGGAGAAACTCGAGGGTCAAGAGGGCTGTTCGCATCTCTAGTATTGTTGCACAGGAGGTGAGTTCCCTATACGCTTTGTTTTAAGCATTTGATATACTGTACTGTTCAAAAGTTTGGGGTCTGAAAGAATTTTTTATTTTAAGAATTAGTGAATCTAAAGTGAGAGTAAAGAAATTTGTAATGTTACAAAATATTTATTTTTCAAAAACATTTTCTTGAGCAGCAATTAAGCATATTAGAATGATTTCTGAAGAAATCATGTGACACTGAAGAAATTCAGCTTGGCTACAGAAAATAAATCTACAAAAGTATAAATTATTTTAAATTGTAATAATACAATACCATTTACTGTTTAACTGTATTTTGATCAAATAAATGCTCCCTTGGTGAGCATAAGGTACAGTAGTGTATTACACATTGACTTATAGTTAAACTCACTCATAATAATTAATAATAAAATGATACATTTATGTTTATTAATAATGCATGACTAAACTGATGACTCAACCAGTAGAATATTGACAGCTTGGATTATTTTGACATAATCTTTTTTTCGGTACACTGAGACTATAAATAGTCGTGTGATGTTGATAGTGATGTTCAGTGTATTTAAAGTAGAAGGAAACATTAATTTTGAAATCATTTGGAATCTAATGGTAGTCTGTGTGATTTGTCCTCAGTATTGAGAGTCGAATGATGTAAACAGCTGCCTTAGAATAGCATTACTTCCGAATTAAATGCATTATCGGTGTTAGCATTATTTCAGGATTTCTGGGACAGAGCACATGAGAGCAGGGTTTTCCCATAATTATGGTTGTCACAAATTTAAAACTTGAATGTTGACTTTTATATTCGCTAACAACAATTAATTGAAAGAAAATCGGATTGTATTTTTTACTTTCTCAAATTGTGCAATTTTAAGAGACCACCTAGAAATAAAAATATTAATTTTAGGGTGAACTATCCCTTTAAATTGTTACAGTAGAATGCGCCTGTTCTTGTATGTAATGTGTTGAAAGTGATGCCACAGGACATGAACACTGGCACAGGATGGAAACACTGTCATTTGCCTCTGCCCAGAGCCTCTTGTTGGCGGGATGTAAGATTGATGTTGTTGTGTCAGAACTGGGCCCTGCTCACCACAGTCACAGAAGTCAGGTCAAGCACCCTACATTCATCTCAACACAAGGTTGCCCTTGACTGCCACACCACCATCTGTGAGGCACTGAGACAATCACTCGCTGCAAATGGTAGTGCCCTATGGGCTGTAGCGCTTCCTTGATCCATGGTTGCCCTCTTTGAGTGCTTCCCCATGAGATTAACTTCCAGATTTCTCACAGCCTTCTTAAGCTTGATACATCTGAACTCTCTACTTGTGATGTTTCCAGGACCTGAATTGGTTTCTTCACAGGCAAATAAGGACACCCTGGAGCTGGATGTTGGCTGGTTGCTCTGTGAAGGCAGTTAAGAAGCATTGTTAATTTATTTGAGGGAGATTCAGTAATAGTCTTTTGATGGAGGGGTCTTTTGTGTGTGGACTCCATGTCATGACATTGGGGGACAGATGGTGCGAGGTTGGACATCAGGAAAGTTTTTGCCTTGAAGCATGTACAGTATAAGCCTGAAACAACACACAAGGAAGGGATGGACATAGCATAGGTGAATGTTCTGTCAACCAGAGCAAAGGATAGAGATATGATCCAGTTTTTGCTTTTTAGTTAGATTTTTTTTTGGGGGTGATTGATTTGAATCCTAAATACACTTTTTTTATTATTATTTATACAATATAACAAAATGTATGGAATGCATTCACATTATGAAGTCGGCATGAAATGGAAATTGTGAAATTTTTCCATATTGTAGATACACTGCTTCTCAAACAAGAAAAATTGTGGGGATCGTTGTGGTTTGCTGTGATCTCATGTAAGTAAAAGGTAGTCCCGCAAGTCAAAATAATCATATTTTTTTTTTTTGTAAAAGGTTCAACCAGGTGCTCAGGTAAAGTATATAAAGTCCGTAGGGGCTCTTCGGGTAGTGAAAAGATCCAAAGAAACAAAAGAACAGGTCCCAGGCTCTCAGTCAAGGCTTCAATGAGAAGAAGGATAAAGTTAAATAAGTAAATAGAATGTAGCTAAGGACGGGTGTTCAGCTGTCATATATTTCATTTCACTTTCAGTAATCCATTCCGAATTTTTGGCATTGAGTTGAAATGTTATGAAAAAGTCAGTTCTGACAAAGGATTACTAACAATTATTTCATAGTGCTTGGTTTTCTAATTGCCTTATCGCCTCAAGTATGTCTTTAGGCAGGACCACTACAGCCCCTCCCTTATCAGCAGGGCGAAATTCGATTTTTGTGTGGGCCTGGATCGAGTATCAAAAAAGTTTTGTACATCAAAATCCACTTTCTTTCAGAAGGCGTCAAAAGAAGGATTCGATTTTAAGAAGGATTAGATTTTGTTCTCTTTAATTCCTGTTCAGAATTTACAGGAATCTATGCTTTCTATCAATAGAGACCCCAAACTTTTTATGCCCAAAGATTTGTGAGCCTTTATTTTTTAAAATATAATAAGTTCTGAATGACCTGTATGGGGCCCCGGGGGCCTCAAAAGGATTTAAAATAAGACAAAAAACTTACAATCAATGCATTTCTTATTTTAAATTATCCCTCTGCAGGTGTTTTTCTTTTCTTTGAAAAACCACCCTTACAAAAAAATAAGTACATTTTGTATATAGGGCAGGATTCACACTTGGAAAACCTAGACATATGAGGTAGTATGATTTCTAGACCTATAAAAGTCATACATTTAAAACTTCCTAAAGCGGGTTATATTTTATTAAATCTTCTGGAATTCTATCTTTTCTATCAAATATTATTTTGAACAATGTCAGAAGTCAGAAAGATTGAGAGCCAGAATTTTGCATGTGGCTTATTGATTGCAGATTCCTTGCCAACATGTCTCTTCTAATCTGATAAATTAAAAGTATGTTTAAATAGATTTTGCTGGACAGAGCTCTGAAAGGTAGTAGATATCTTGGCTGTAGATCAAATCTGTAAATTGTCTGGTGAGTCAGAGAACAAAGGGCCAGTGAGGGTAACAGTGTTTTATTTTTTGTTCAATGTAGCTTCAATGTAGTTCCATCCCAGAAGGCTATTTTCAGTCTCAAGGCCAGTTCCTTCACTCTTACGTTCTCTCACTTTCCCACCCCTGCTGTGGTACTGGCCTTGGACTGACATGTCCACCCCACCCCTTCACCCCAACAAACTCACACACAGCTAATTCACAAGGACAAGGACAGTGTACCCATGTAACAGGAGCCAAAATTGTTTATCACCAATTTTGGTTGACATGGGTGAATAAACATGATTCTAATGTTTGCTCATTTATGAATGCATATAGACCCAGCAGCAGCCTTGTAATTAATGTGAGTTGATGCTGCTTAATCAGCGCTGATGGTGAATCAAGCCTTGAGTTAAGGAACACAGAAGGATTTTGATGTTATTTATGATCCGAAGTGACAGAAAAGGTCTCGAAGTAACTCCTCCTTCACTCTGGATATTAATAAATCAAGGTAGAACATTTAAAAGCCTTTTACTAAAGATGAAATACAATTAGGATCTTTGAAGAAAAGTATAACAAATGATTTTCAAAAAAGAAGAAAACAAAAATTGCGTTTCCTTTTTTTTGCAAAAAATTAACACTTTTCTTATTGCACTATTGCCATTCAATACTAGCAAATCATTTATATTTGTTCACTTTTTTGTAAGTCAATAACAAATCTGCCAAGATCTGTGTAAATAAGTACTTCTAAATTAGTGGTTCTCAACCAAATATGACTAAAAAATTATATTATATTAAAAAGACTCAATATGTAAACTGAAATGTTTTCCCTCCTCAATAGCTATTATTGTTATTGAAAAAAAGCAAGAATTAAAATGTTATAAAATCACAAAATAGGGTTTCATTACTCAGTATTCAAACTGAAAGATTGGGGAAATGTGTGTCCCAGTACCGGTTTAATCACAAGAATTTGGTGCACCCTATTCCTGTGGTCTCTCTCTCTCTCTCTCTCTCTCTCTCTCTCTCTCTCTCTCTCTCTCTCTCATTCACTATGTATGTATATTTAAAGGGATATTCCACTGTTTTGGAAATAGGCTCATTTTACAACTCCCTCAGAGTTAAGCAGTTGAGTTTTACCGTTTTCGTATCCATTCAGCCGATTTTCTGATATTTAAAAGACTATCAGTAACCAGACAGTTTCTGGTCCCATTGACATAGTAGGAAAATATATGTACTATGGATGTCAATGAGACCAGAAACTGATATTTTTCTAAATATCAGAAAATCACGCGGAATGGATTCGAAAATGGTCTCAACTGTTTAACTCCAAGGGAGTTGTAAAATGAGCCTATTTCCAAAAAAAGTGGAGTATCCCTTTAAGTGAATGGCAGCTATTTTGCATCAGAGCAATAGCACAAATAGGTCTTTCGATCTTAAATGGCTTTTCCTGAGAACTTTTAAACTTTCTTGCTAAATTTTGTAGGGCAGTAGCACAAAACATGAGTAGATGGACTGCAAGAACCCGGAGAGCTAATGCTAAATGGCCAAATCCAGATGATGGCAGAAAAGAAACTGAGAGAATTGGGGGTTGGACAGATCCTGGATACTGAGGAGAGCAGCTTCTGTGCTCACCATTCCGCTCACAGACATGTAGAGGAGTCATGGATTCTGTAGCAGGGGCAGTCGGAAGATTATTGGATCATGATCCTGACCTTGGTGCTAAAGCCACTGATCAAGCTCTTCCAGTCCTGTTCTGCTGTTCAGCCTCAGCCTTCATTTCAGAAACACATGCCTTGCAAACAAGGCTATCTGAGCATTCAATAATCACAAGTCCCATTCTTGGCCAAGAGAGCAGAGAGGTAAGAGCGACCAGA
The DNA here is from genome assembly GCA_038021265.1 of Cyprinella venusta. Lineage (NCBI taxonomy): Eukaryota > Metazoa > Chordata > Actinopteri > Cypriniformes > Leuciscidae > Cyprinella > Cyprinella venusta. The sequence continues at coordinate 26,490,596 of CM075870.1, read as the reverse complement.
GACTTTAAGTTTATATACTGTATATATATATATATATATATATATGTATTTGAACAATTCATTCTAGAACCACCTTTTGTATTATGTATATTTTAATTTTTTATGTTGAATTATTGTAGTTTAGAATGTCACTTGCTGTTCCACACAAGTGAGTGCTAAGGCAAGTCATGGATGTCAACTATAGTACATCAGCCTTTTCATAGATTCTTAACCTAATTATTAAAATGGATGCAACTAAACATAATTAATTTGGAAGCTAAATGAGATTTCGATTTTATTAGCCGTTCAGTGCAGTTATTTGTTAGGACAAGTGTCAGTGTAATGAGGTATTTTGATTATGAACATTTTAATTTCTATAAACAGATGAAGTCTAGATATTTTTTAAGATTTACATAAATTAATTATGATTCTGCATCACTGGCCTTTGGTAGACTAAGTTTAAGGCTGTCTTAAAACAAGAAATTGTTTGTAAATCATAATGTACATAAGCAAAAATAGTTATACCTGAGCTATAAACTGGTTTATATAGTTATATAGTGAATACAATTTGTGTGTTTTAATCTACTGCCTTAATTATTCAAATAAACACAAGTAAGTGTAATAAAAACTCACCGGAGCTTTGAGCAAATGACTAAACATCGGTCTCATCTTTAGGGGCCTAGAAAAAATAATGAGATGAAATTTGCTGCCTAGAGGGTGTTTACAAGTGTGAAGCGTTAATGTTCTCCCTGCAGTGATGTGTACTCAGTGGATATCTCAGAGACTAAACATGGATTCATTACTTCACCCACACTGAGTTGCAGCCCACTCAGTTCCTGTCAGGAACATATGATAATATTTCTGCCTTACAGCAAGCTTTGTAAAAGCTTTCAACAATTAAATGAGGAGAATGGACTAAAAATGTTTTGGTTTAACTGGCTAGTCTATGAAACAGACAATTGAGGTTGATGATAACTCAGAGAAGCTTTACAGAACATAGGAATATGTGCTTATAAAGTGGTATAAAATAAATATTTATATACTGTTTCTCTTTAAATATTTTTGTATTATAATTATTATTATTTACAATTATGTAGCTTTAAAAGATATGAAAACTGCATGTGGAGACAGCAAAAACTTGAAAATGTTGATGGCAACAGTCGCTAAGGTAGAATTTATCAGTAACATTTTTTTTTTAAATTTTAGCGAAGGGTAAATTGGAACCAACCAATTATTTGTGATATATAATTATATTATATCTAAATCAAATGAATAATTATTCATGTAATTGTACATTACCATTTAAAAGTTTTGGTCAGTATGATTTTTTTATGTTTTGAAAGAAGTCTCTTATACATACCAATTTGATCAAAATTATTTATTTCGCCAAAATACAATAAAAACATTAATATTGTAAATTTCACGGAACTGTTACTTTGGGCTGTTTGTGTTTCGCCAGCTTCCGCCTGAGTTTATCATTTGTTGTCACAGTAACTTTTATGTTCAGCGGTTCACTACTCTACTCGCAGCTGTTCAGTCTATTGTTTATGACGTGTATGTTTAGTTGTGTTTGAGTTTAGTTGTCCGGTTTTGTCAGTTTAGGGATGTGTTTTATGGTACTCTGTTCTGTTGCCCTTTTGTCTTTATCTTCATCTTCGTGTGCGTTTATACAACCACCCGCTTGACAGAACACCAGACCTATAAAGTAAATAGCGGCGTGTTTTTTGAAGTTTTATTTATTTTCAGTAACTTTGTGTTTTGGTTTATTTTTTCCCCCTGCTTGTAATATGGACATTCCAGCAGTAAAACTGTTGTTCCTCGAGCAGGGAGAATAGTCCCTTGAGGAACATTTAGAGGAGTTTCTGGACCTTGCCCATCAGACCACCTTCCCGGATAATTGCCTGTGCTCGTTTCTTCTTGCCGGCCCCAACACCGCCACACGAGCGCAGTTGTCCAGGGAGGCTCCTCGAGGGAGCTTCACCGGATTTTTGGAGTGGGTGCTGGTTTCCTGCTGATCAGAGTTCACTGTCAAGGATGCCACCACCCCCATTCCCAATCCAATGGACAGCCAGAACCACCCAGCCTAAAAGCATCGACAGCCTCTCCAGGCAACGTGAGGGAATCCGCTACAACGTTAGAGCCCATGCCCCTTAGAACGACCAAGGATCACATCGCTGTGGAACCCGAGCAGCGTCTGCCTGACCAGGTGGAGCCAGCCACATCATCCAATGCAAAGGGAGTGTCAGTGGACTTTGAGGGTTTGGAAGTGAGCCCTAAAGTTGGAAAGAACCGCCTTTAATTAAAACAGAATATTTTGTAAAATGTACATCTTTATTGTCAATTGAATTCCTCTTTGCTGAATAAAAGAATTCATGTCTTTAAAAAAAACTTGATTGAATTTTATTTCATTCTGGAGCAGGACACCATTAAAATCAAGTTGATAATGTGACTGTGTAAAAGTGGTTTTGCTGCAGATGTGCTGCAGCAGGTGCTTTCATTTGAAATATGTAATGACAAAAGCACTTCAGTAATAATTCATGTCATAATCTGAAAAGACCTCTCATTGTGAAGTATATTCCTCCTCAGGTACTGTCTCTGGGTGCAGATGTCCTACCTGAGTATAAGCTGCAGGCTCCCCGTATCCATAAATGGACCATCTTACACTACAGCCCCTTCAAGGCAGTCTGGGATTGGGTCATCTTGCTGCTGGTCATCTATACAGCAATCTTCACACCTTACTCAGCTTCGTTTCTGCTCAGCGACGAAGAAGAGGCCGCCATGCAGCGCTGCGGTTACTCCTGCAGTCCACTCAACGTGGTGGACCTCATTGTGGATATCATGTTCGTAGTAGACATTGTGATTAACTTTCGCACAACCTACGTAAACAGCAACGACGAAGTGGTTAGTCAACCTGGACGGATAGCCATCTACTATTTTAAAGGCTGGTTCCTCATTGACATGGTGGCTGCCATCCCCTTCGACTTGCTCATTTATCGTTCAGGAGAAGAGGTGAGTGAGCTTATGGGTAATTTTAATTTTAAAAGTTGGGATGCAATGAAACTTGCGATAGTCTTACCTATTGCGACGTGCAGTATATTAATAGCTGAAACAGCTTCTCGAACAAGAAGAAATGTTGGGCGGGACTTGATATTTCCATTGGGAAATGATTTGATGGTTGTGGTTTGCTGTTGCTGTGTTGTCATGTGAGTGCCCTCTGCCCTTGCACAGAAAAAAAACGCATTGAAAAGAGATGTTGATGCAAGAGAGATAAGTTTTTTTTGTATTAAAGATAACGAGGGATAAATAAATAAATATAAATGAACCATTTATAATAAATACTGCAATATTACATTAACATGAGCGACTTTGAGCTTTTGAAATACGCTATATAAATAAAACTACTTATTATTTAAAAAAAAATAAAAATTGCACATTTTGATTTCAGGGTGACTTTAATTTTCTGTCATAGATGCTAACAACCATCTCATAACCCTTTGATTGTTTTCATGTTTTTGGCAGACAACTACTCTGATTGGCCTACTGAAGACTGCTCGGCTGCTGCGATTGGTGCGTGTGGCACGTAAACTGGATCGTTACTCTGAATATGGAGCTGCTGTGCTTTTTCTCCTCATGTGCACCTTTGCACTTATCGCCCACTGGCTGGCCTGCATCTGGTATGCTATTGGAAACGTGGAGAGGAACAGTAATTCTCGGATCGGTTGGCTTGAGTCTTTGGGGGATCAGCTGGGGAAGCCTTATAATATGTCGATACCTGGCTCAGGACCCTCGATTAAAGATAAATATGTCACTGCCCTCTACTTCACCTTCAGTAGCCTCACCAGCGTGGGCTTTGGAAACGTCTCCCCAAACACCAATTCTGAGAAGATCTTTTCTATCTGTGTCATGCTTATTGGAGGTTAGTGTTTATTATTGAATGTTAGTATTATTTACAGCTTTAACCTGCTATGTCTAGATAATTTATTTTGAGAACTCAAAAATGTTTTATATTTTAATATGTTTTAAAAATATAATTTGTTCCTGTGATAGTGAAGCTATCCAATGATAGTATAAAGAACCAATGATACTATTTAACTTCCCAACTAATCATACTATAGTGACTTGGTTGTAAAATTTGGTGGAATTTTGAAGATTAAGTGGATAAATATTTATCTTTGTTCAGTCTGAGGGGAATGAAATGTTTCGCTCTAAAATACAATGTTTCCTGTTGTTGTTTTATTTACAGCGCTGATGTATGCTAGCATATTTGGAAATGTGTCAGCCATCATCCAGAGGCTGTACTCTGGCACTGCACGTTACCACACTCAGATGCTGCGGGTTCGGGAATTTATCCGTTTCCACCAGATCCCCAACCCACTCAAGCAAAAACTGGAGGAGTACTTTCAGCATGCTTGGTCCTACACGAACGGCATTGACATGAATGCTGTGAGTCACAGACAGAATGCCTTGTAAACACCTGGGCATACTCTATTTTTTTCCCCACTCACTTTATTCTTGCATACACACGTGACATGGCACATTGCGCTGTATCATTTATCACATTAGCCTCTTTTATCTCATTGCAGGTGCTGAAGGGGTTCCCAGAGTGCTTACAGGCAGACATCTGTTTGCATCTAAATCGTACATTGCTGCAGAACTGTAAAGCTTTCAGGGGTTCCACTAAAGGCTGTTTACGTGCTTTGGCTATGAAGTTCAAGACCACACACGCCCCACCAGGAGACACCTTGGTCCATGCTGGTGATGTGATTCCAGCGCTATACTTCATTTCTCGTGGCTCCATTGAGATCTTAAAGGGAGATGTGGTAGTGGCCATTTTAGGTAAAGAAAGAGAGTTTGGGTCACAAAAACTGACATTGTGATCATATGCATATTCCAATTTTTTAGTCCATGGACCACAAAAAAAAAAAAAAAAAGGTTTAGACTCAGACCCCCTTCCTAAAATATAAAGGCAGATATGTATTTTCAACTTTAAAGACCCATTTGATAACAGTATACTTTATATTACATTGACACAATATTTTTTTCTATCCGCCTTTAGAGTACATTTAGATTTATAAAATTGTGAAACTATTTTATTTTATTGTATTATTCTGAGACAAAGTCCAAGTACTCATCCAAGGAGAAAGCTGTGGTTGTGTAGCGCCACCTTGTGGACGTGTATTTTTTCTGTCATGTTTCTTTTAATGACATGCAGCGCCATCTGTTGTTGATGCAAAATATTTTTTTTCTGTTTTCTGAGGCTGACCACATACCACATACTAGCATATTACTATTACTGTTAATATGGGAAAAATAATGAGAATTGTGTGGTAGTATGCTTTTATGAATTCAAAGCTTATAGTGTTTTATATTTAACTGAGGGAAGATTCATTATGAGTCACATTTTGAGCGTTCTTTTAAAGCTTATGGTCAATATCACATCCCTTTGCTCATCCTCAGGTAAGAATGATATATTCGGAGAGCCCATTAACTTATTTGCACGTCCTGGAAAGTCAAGTTCTGATGTGAGAGCACTGACGTACTGTGACCTGCACAAAATCCACAGAGATGATGTACTTGAAGTCTTGGACATGTATCCAGAATTCTCAGATTACTTCTGGAGCAACCTGGAGATCACCTTCAATTTGAGAGACGTAATCTTGCATATGAACTTGATAATAGGTTTACATTATAGTACATACCCGAGTAAATGTGCTTTTAACCATTTATTATCTCCTCAACAGACTAACACTAAAGCCGGGTCAACGAGCAGTGACCCTGATGATTCGGACCATGGCTGTCTTGACCCTCACACGCGAAGTACAAAGCTGTTGTTTCGTTCCATAAGAAACTCTAGCGGACAAGGTAAGAGCTAACACTGTGTGATAGTTTATAGATTCTTCCAGATTCTTGGATTTCAATAACTACCGCAATTTCTCTTAGTAGCAGACACAGAGTGGACAGAAGACAAGCTCAACAGGATGACTCTCCAAACACAGGTTCCAAGCAAACAGCACGAGGATAGACAAGCCGCTCATCAGGAGCAGGATATCTTTGCGTCCCAGTCCAGCAGTGATGAAGAGGAAGAGACTCGACGGCCCACTATGATAGTGGACTGCTCTCAGAGCCATATCACTAGCATAAGCAATGCTAAAAGGGACAAGAACCTCAACACCAGTAACTCTTTCAACGTGCTGTCAGGTAGGATTCTGAGAATATCTTTGCTGATATAACTGACATAAAAAAACATGAAATAACAAAGAAGATCCTATGTTCATTTGAATATAATTGGAATAATTTTCACTTAAAGGGTTAGTTCAGACAAAAAATGAAAATTCTGCCATCATTTACTTAACCTAATTTTTTTCCGAACCCTATAAGACTTTCCTTCATCTTTGAAACAGAAATAAAGATGTTTTTAATGAACCCTGAGTAATTTCTTTTCTTCCAATGAAAGTCCATTCACCCAAAAATCTACAAAACATCTGTTTTTTGCTTTGTTGAAAGTGAAAAAGTGATTTAAAGGGGTTTAACATAAGGCTTGCAACATAACAATAAAGGAGTATGAATACTTTCACAAGGCACTTTATGAATTGCTTCTTATAATGAATATATTTTAAGGCTTTTATTTACTCATAAACAACACACATAAAACGTATTAAATATTGTAATCAAGAAGCTCGCTGCTCAGATTCTGTTTGCCATATTTGATGTGCTGTATGTTGTTTGTATGTGAATCAAAGCCCAAATAAAATATGTTCATAAATTGATTGTGTCTTCAGAATACATGAATGTACTTTCAACGGACTGACAGAAATCTTCAAAATATCTTCATTTGTGTTTCAGAAATGAAGGAAAGTATTATGGGTTTGGAGCAACATAAATAATGTCTGAGTTTTCACTTTTGGATGAAATCTTCCCTTGCAGTGAATGCATCATTTTGACATTACCCTTAATTTAAATTAGGAGCTCTTTCAGGGGTTTCTAACGTCTTCAGCTTTTGGGGGGACAGTCATGACCATCAGTACCAGGAAGTACCTAGCCACAGCATGTCTTTCGCCTCATCTTCGGTTCCCTCCAATACCGTCCTGAACAATGTCACCCATCGTCATTGCACTGAGGTAGAGAACAGACTGGAAATGATGCATAGACAACTCCAGCGGTGAGATCAAACTACAGTATTGTTGTTATCTTGATGTCCTTTGCTTAATATAGATATGTTTTGAACTGTGTTGGTTGTCTTGTTTTTGTTTTTTTCAAAGATTGGAGAAGCGCATGTCAACAGACATTGGGGCCATAATGCAGTTGCTTCAGAGGCAGATGGTGCTGGTTCCACCAACCTATAGCTCTGTGACAACCCCTACAGAAGCACTTCCAAATCCCAAACCAGGCCAGAAACTGGTCCATCCTGTCAACCCTTTAGAGACAGAAATGCCAGCCATTCTTTCTGAGGTATTTCACAAACTTTCGCATTACAATCATCAATTTGTATTGATTTTAATGATAGGCACTACAAACTCCACTCATTAATTCATCTTCTTTGATTTTCCCAGCTACTTGACCCCCACGACTCTGCTGGCAGTCCCATAAAGTCCAGTGAAAGTATGCCAGGTGCAATGGACTGTTCCCTACAGCCCTCCTTTGAGACTCCTTGTAGGGCTTATACAGGGAGATGGCCACATACCATGAGCCACAATGCAGGGAACGCATCTGGTAATCTTACAACACACACCGGTGGCCAACAAACAGTCATGGTTGATCAAGGTAGTTATCGTTTCATAGATGCAGAGCCGATTGGAACTGTTCAGCATCCACAGGCTGGTCGGAGGACAGATTTGGAGTCCTCCGATTGTTCAAGACGCCTGTCATTGCCAGCGCAACATCAGGTAGAGGATGATTCCTCAATCCAAAAAAGACATGACTCTGATCCTAGGTGTTAAGAGTGAAACTTTTTTGCACCATCTCAGTGGAAAGCAAGGCATACAACCTGACGGACCACCACAGTGTTGGCATCTGATCTGATCGTTGATCTTCTACTTCAGGTTCATATTGATTACCTCAGAAAGTCTATTGTAGAGGCATCATTAATGTCCCTGTAGTTTGGTACATTTGTATTAGCTGGTCTAACGACACTCGGTAGCTGCGTTTGCATGGTTCAATCGGAATGAAATCAATCCGATTGATGAATACGAACACGGTGTTTACACGAACGATAATCGGGTTGATGTTCGCGTTTATATGGGAACTGATCAATGTTGTCTCCATGACAACTTGCTGTGGATCGCTATGACAATTCTGCAGACTTAGGCACCTAGATTATGATGCCAGGCATAGCGACTCTCCAGGCATACATGTACAACTCTTACATATATACACAGAAATGCAATCACCCGCCCCATAACCCATCCCTCGCCTTTGCCGCTTTGTACCCCCCAGTCTGACAGGCGGGTCTGTGACTAGTGGCTGCAGTCACAGAAATGGCTGCAGGACTGGATGGCTGTTTGCCTGCGCTGGGCTATCCATCCCCCCACTTCCCACCCCTGTTTTTGTTCATGTTGTAGAGTGTACTGATTGTGTACGAATGTTGCTGAGGTGTTTTTTGTCCTGTTCCCACACTGTCCCCAGCATAGTCTGGGGGTTGCTCTCCTCACCTCAATCCTCATGCCATGCTGTATTTTTTTCCTCAATTTCCTGACTTCCAGTCCTGTATACCCCCTTGTCATGTAGTATATATGACAAGGGGGTATGGACAAGGTTGATGGCCAATTTCGCTGGTACTTTTGACTGAGTGACAATAAAGGGTTTACTTGCTTATTATGCCCTGCTTATTTTAACATGCTCAGTCCTTTTAGTTTCGGTTTTCAATCCGATCAGGTGTTTATATGTTCTCTTGATCGGATTACAAAAGGAGTAAACCACCCTTTTCAATCCGATCGAAATTTCAATCGGATCAAGCTCCATCAGATTGATTAAGGTGTTTACATGAAGGTTTTTTAGGCGACTGAGTCATCAATCCGATTATAAGAGTCCATATAAACGCAGCTACTGTTTTTACCAGCCTCTCAGTGAAAATGTTTTCTTTTAAGAAAGTGTTCACTTGCTATTTTGAGGTGTAAATGTAATGATTTGTATTAGCATATCAGTTTTTTTAACAGTGCAGTTTTGTGTTGAATTGATGTTTGTTTGTTTGTTTGTTTGTTTAGAGAAAAGGACATACTGTAGCAATACACTGGAAAGACCCTTCAGAGTATGATTTAGAAAATGAATCTCAGGTGGAAGAAGTGAGTTAATCCAGGGAACACTTATGAATCCCGCTGAATAACATGCCAGTAATTTACATTCAAATATGTGTTTATTTTTTTCAAATATCCACTGCACAGATTTCCCCATGACAATATTGTATCACTCTAAATATATAATCATCAGTTTGGGGTCAAAATATGATTTAGACAGATTATGATTAAAAATCCATTTAGAATATGATACATATCACTAATAGAATTAGTAATATAATACATATATAATCAGTTTCCGCATGGTTTATGCCAAGCACATCCAGTAGTAAGACATATATAAATGTGCTAGAAAGATATTTATAGGGAATGTGGTATATGGGAGTTTATAGGGACTATAGCTTGGAATGTTCAAATGTAATGACATGTAATTTATTGCAATCTTAAGTAGGAATATTTATTGTTAGCTTACTATAAATTGATCATTGTGCACATTTGACCTCCAATGAACTTGTAATCACATTCACATTGAATAAATGAATACACAAAATTCACAAGTCTATAGAAGTTTATTAAAGAACATACCTGACTGAATAAAAGAAAAAACATCATCCTTTTCCTTGTTTCTCTGGTGTCAAAAAGGACATTTTTCTTTTTTCAAATGTCACCACCTCTGCAATGCTGCCTGCAAAAGCTAGTGAAATCCATTTTCAAGGCTCTGATATTTATGTCAGTGGATTCAATCTATAGAGCTAGAGGGCAAATTGAAAGTCCACGTCATGCTCAGGCTCTGCCCAATTTCCATTGTACTGCTTAATTAAAACGGAAGGTTGATGAGTGTCTAAAAATGAAGTGAATTGTTCTGCTCATACTTGTTGTTTTGCACTCAACCGAAAGTATAACCATCCTTTGAAATATCTTTTCAGCATCAAATAACACTGAGTATGAGCAAACACAAATAACTGTGTGTAAATTATAATTATACTTCGGCCAAAACATAGACAAACCCTTCCCACAGGAAAAGACCCACCTAAACCCTTGGTGCAAATTTAGAAACACGTTCATTCAATAATGCAAAAACACAGTTGTGAATGTTTCTTTAAGACCAGTAGCCTACTCTATTAGATAGAGTAGAAAGGACAATTCATTGAACTGTTTATTCAAGTGTAGCTCCTGAAAGGAAACACGGGTTGAGTGTAATGGGAAACCAGCCGAATGAGAAACACCCTCTTAAAAAAGGGCCTGTAAGCCTATTGTTATATTTTTTTATATTAATGATCCAGAACCAGATAAAGAGCACAATAGAGGAATTCCCTACTTCCACAACACTTTATAGTTTATACCCTTTTCGTAGCCTGTTTTTATAAGGGGGTCATAAATGTATGAAGTTACATTCAGGGGATTTTCAAATGAATCTTCCCATAAAGGCCTGCATGGAAACTACAATAACATCTCACATACAAGGTTCTCTCACCTTCTCGATATATGTCAACAGCGCTGTCTGGTGCCCAATTTAGGTCTATTGAGTGCCAGTTCAGTGCTGATGTAGGTTATTGTCTCTCAATGCCATCAACATACTCATTCATTGTATCCATTGGCTGCCTATCAATAATGGTGGGGGACGCAAGCAAGGAGCGAGAGGATGCTCAGGAGAGTAGGGGGAGGCTGCAGACCTGGAGCCGGCAGATTTACGCCCCTGGCAGTTTTACGCCCCTGACAGTTTTACGCCCCTGTTGTTCCTGATGCGTCCAGTAGGGGGAGATAAATAAATATTGTATGACGTTATATGAGCCTAATCCTATCCTATATCATAACAGACCAAAGCTATAAGCGACACGAATTGAGGTAACGTTATTTTAAATAATTTGCTAAAGTTATTGTTGTTAATTGTTTTGTAATGATGCAATATTTATTATTTATAAACGATTAAATAAGATTAGATATCAATTCAAAAGATTAATAAAGTTTCTATTATTTCGAGAGAATAAAAGTTGGCCAACATTACTTGACTGTGTTGATGCTCTGCTAAGCTAACTTAGCTAACTTAACAACATATAGGTTTAAAAGCTACCCTAGTGTTCTCTTTACCCGTTATGTGTCACTCACTTTTAAAATTAATTTAATTTTTATTTTTATGTTGTCTGACTTTAGCTTGCGTGACATGGCATCTTCTGGTAAGACCCTGTTTACTCTTTGCATTTAAACATAGCCTACTCCACGTGGTTTCTGGAGCAACATTAGAGTGGATATTGGAAATGTGTTAATAATGTGTTAGTTTTTGATGTGTACACAAACACATTTATAATAGGCATGTATGCATGCATTTGTATGCAAATCTCTCTAAGTAAAGAGATGAACTGCACACTCACTCAAATATTTTGTCATAAAATACATACATACACAATGCATGAAAAAACCCACATTAAAAACTCTGGTCCCATATGGTTTAAATGTAGATTTTGGTTTGAGTTGTTTCTTTTAAATGAGATGATCTAATTTTCGGATCCGGATCAGATTCATTATGGATGTCCTTTTTCCAGAGGTAGGTGTTGTGTGTTAGTTGTGCTCTGCATGGTGTCAGATTCAAATTTTTATTAATGTCAAAAAGTTTATCCATAATGTTAGACCATTGATCTGAAAATAATAGTTTTTGTGCTTATAAAGAAAAGGCACTTTTGATTTTGTTGTTAAAAAAACTAAACATGGAAAATGATGCTTGGCTTATTTGGGGTGTGATGAATCTCTATTCTTTCTCTGATAGTCCATCATCTGTGCTCTCTCTGTTGTGGGACATGTGTCCATCTTGGAGGCTGAGGAGAAATTTCTGCGAGGACCTGTCATTGACGCAAGGTACTGTAAGGATTCTATAAAGTAAAAAATGTTCAAACATGACATCCTGCCATTATTTTATAACCATGGTTTCTACCACTATTCAACTTTATCTTCTTTTTTATTTATTTTTAATCAGTGAGCGGGAGCACTTTGATAAGAAGATAAAAAAAACAAGAGAGCCAAGCCATAGGAGAGTCAACTACAGTCATCCTATACATGAACAACTATCATCCTATACATGGAGTAAATAAATAATTTTTGTTGAACAACAACATTGTCTCTTTCTTTTAAATGGCCCTTGGAATTTTAGAAAAGGGTTAAATTGTGCTTGTCTTCATTAAAGGTTATGTAGGACACTGTTCTGTAGCTGTATGATGTCCAATTGTGAATAGTACTGCAGATATTACATTGAGAATCCAAATGATTACACAGTACTGTATGTCTAATAATGGGCTATATGGTTAATACATAAATGTATATAAATTCACAACAACATATATTAGTCAGTTTCCTGTATGTAAAAACAGTTTAAAACAATTAATTCTACAGTTAGTCATATATCATTACTTTGTCCATTTGATCCAACTATGAGTATTATTATTATTTTTAAATTTACAAAAACAAATAGTCTTCTGTAGGCTGAGTGAAGAGTGAAGCCCAACTTAACATCTGGATGTTTTAATCCTTAGTGCAGATAATTCCACTGTCTATAACGTTTAATTAAATAAACAAATACTTAAAAATGGTAAAAGCCGGGGCGGTTATTATTATTAATGTGTTTGTTTCAAGCGTTGTTTTATGTTTTTTCGCCGTATATCCTTCATATAACGTCATACAATATTTATTTATCTCCCCCTAGCGGACGCATCAGAAACAACAGGGGCGTAAAACTGTCAGGGGCGTAAAACTGCCAGGGGCGTAAATCTGCCGGCTCCAGGTCTGCAGCCTCCCCATATAGGCTCAGGATGCAAGAGCATGTAGTGCTGCTTTGGCTAGACTAGAGCAGAGCCGTTAGACGGCTCTGGACTAGAGTACAATTTTCCTGAATTGTGATTGGTCGAGGAGAATAAGGGGCGGGGCGTCGCCTGAGATCACAGAGGCGCACTGTACGAGAGGGCGGATCTGACTGTGCACATCGGCCAACACTACAGAGCACTGAATTTTAAAAACAACAACAACGGGTAAGTGCACATTGACATTGTGATTTATGCTCACATTTTACCGCTTCACTAAAGGAATACAATCAAGGCATATGTGCATTAAGAAATGCTAACCGTAATGGAGACAAAAATTGACCACGAATCGGCGTGCACGCTAGCTTTTGATTCCGTCGCAGTCCCTGGATGACAGGCGTTAGTTATTGTTCTACACACGCGAGATAATGATGCGATATAACAACAGAATGGCTATGACTAATCGCTCTCTATAGTTTCCAAGCGTTCAAAATTTATGTCGACCTGCCGAGATTTCTTTGTTTAGGCACTGCCGCAGTTAGGATGCTCTGGACAGGTGTCCTCCACGGCAAACCTCTATAAAAAGCCACTACAGTTACATAACTTCAGCAATGCCACATAATGTTTTAACAATGTGAACATTTTGGAATCGTGAAAGGTTCCCTATAAAGGACGATTTAAGCTTTACACCCCATGTAAACTGCAAACGAACGACGCAAAAAAAAAAAAAAACAGAACGAGTCAGTTCTGATAAACGAAGCTGGTTTGGATTATAATGGGCGCGTTCTAGTTCGTCGCGTCTCTTCGCATTGTTCTCATCCATACTATACTGGCAATGTAGCGCGTTCAGTGCCATCGCGTGCTCGGCTCTCTGCAGTGCATCTCTTTAACATGCTTCATGGACATGCATGCGTCATACTGATCCGAAAACACACGATCCGAAACCGATGCATTGAGGGTCATGAATGGATACCTGGCATTGTGGGACAGGTTAATTTGTGTTATGAGACATAACTCTGCTTTCATGTGCACGTTTTCTAATGTGATATTCCGAATGCTTGCATTATTACAGAGGGACAGGGGAACACTTTGACCACACCCCCATACCCCCCAATAATAATTCCTTATTCAGTTAATGTATATATATTTCTCAATCTTTGCACTGTGACTGGCTTTGTTTGCTTTGCATACAGGTCATGAACAAATGTCACACTATGTTTATTCAGTTAAACCAAGTGTGAAGGACAAGGAGGTGTCCCTCTTGGGTTTGTATTCTTGTCTGTTGTATTTAATTATTTTTGTATGGGCGAAGCCGGTAAAAGTGCGATGTCAGGTAAGCTGAGGCGGATATGTTAAAATATTAATTAGCATTTAAATATCAGGAGATGATGAAATGTAATGGTGATTAATGCAACAAAGGTCATTGTCATTCAGCAAATATTTTCATAGTGGGTGTGATCATGCTTCATCATGTAAATAATCCCAGGAAGCACATGAAAAATGCATTGGTAAATTAGAATCCTATCCGTAAACATAAGCCTCTACAAATAATATAAAATCACTTACCCTAAATTTTGAATGGATTTTGATTGTTAAAGGGTTAGTTCACCCAAAAATGAAAATGATGTCATTAATGACCCACCCTCATGTCGTTCCAAGCCCGTAAGACCTCCGTTCATCTTCAGAACACAGTTTAAGATATTTTAGATTTAGTCCGAGAGTTTTCTTTCCCTCCTTTGAAAATGTATGTACGGTATACTGTCCTTGTCCAGAAAGGGAATAAAGACATCATCAAAGTAGTCCATGTGACATCAGTGGGTTAGTTAGAATGTTTTGAAGCATTGAAAATACAGAAAACTCTCGGAGTAAATCTAAAATATCTTAAACTTTGGTCTGAAGATAAATGGAGGTCTTAATCATCATAACTGCAAAATTTAAAATCTGGATAATATTTAATGAATAATAGCTTAATCATAGCTGGGTTAGGATCAAGCTGATAGACCTTTATAAAACTGTTTCGAGCTTGTAGACCATGTTAAACTAGTAACAAACTAGCTACCATGTCCAAAAAAGCAGCTTGGGCACTGCACCATAAACAGATGTGATACAATTTTACAGAAGCGAGACACCTAGTTTGACAGAATTGTCACTATATATAGATGAACAGTTCAAGATATTTTTTTAAACCATTTCCAGTGCAGTAAAAATATGATTGACTTTTTGAAATGCAGTGGGTAACCTTGTTCAAAAGTGTCTCATCATCTCATATAACTTCTTTGATACATGATATATTTACAATGTCATCGCAAAAAAAAAAAAAAAAAAAGAGTAGGTCTACAAAGCTGTTTTTCTGTGATCCATCGCGAATGTAACAAACATCTTTGCATTGTTTTTACATGTGTTTGACCTTGTCATCTTGTATAAACTCTACGTCTGAGAAGAGAATGAAATAAAATAAAACATAAAATCTTTACCATTCAGTAAAATGAAAAAAATGTAAATGAACTGGGGTGAACCCACTGTGTCATCATATGTCGCTGGGAAAGGGAAGCTCAGTAAGATGGCATGCGGTTTCTGGACTGCCGTGATTCTGGGGTGCCAAGTCAGGACTTGCTGGCCTGTTGTGATGCCCTGCGTCCCGTCATACATAATCCTCATTCCCCTCACTGATGGCCCCTGATTCTAATCCGCACAGACCAGCCCACCCCCCTCCGTTGTTATGTTGTGACCATGGGCAGGCCAATAGCACTCTCCCCATTTTAGGATGATGATGTAAGCTGATTACATTATTGGGGTGAGAAATATACAAGATCATACTTTGTCTTTACCATTCAGTAAAATGAACATCATATATCATTATTGTTGATGGCTCCAGTAGACTGGTTACCTGATACTCCAGCCTTACTGATATCAGTTTGACAGTTGAAGGTGATTTATTTTTGGATGCTGTATTTTTACTCCGAATAACTAAGAGATAGACAGAGATCGATGGTGCCGCAGATACATAAACCCTGTCACAATGAGTGGCAGCAAGTAGCCGCATGCTCAGTGGCTTTGGCACACAATGGAACACATTGAGCCAGACCCTCATCCCACGTTCTGTGTGCATTCATACAGGAATGTTTGGAATACAGAGTTTACACAGCAACACAAATGGTTGCCAAATATCAGCCCGGTCTGTGCTCAAAAACTCTTGTGAGCTCGCCGTTCTCCGTTAAACCGCACGAGGACAGCTTGTGCTTCTGTCAGAATCTGTTTAGATTTTAGACCGTTTGTTTTGAGCGCCATTTGAAGAGATGTTTCTGGTTCATTGTTGAATCTCTGTGGTTACACAGATGTTTGCTCAAACAATTTGAATTTAAAAATTCACATGAATTTCAGGATGTTTTCAATTCTGGTTTTCAATTCCTTACATACATGACCTAAAATAGTACAGAATCTTTCATATATTTAATTTATTAAATGTATTAACATTTATTTATTTTTAGATTTTTGCATCCCAGATGTTCAGTCTCAGACTTTTGGACCAATTGCACTTAACACATACACATTTACACCAACCCACAGTGTTCAAGCCTCTTGACTCAAATGAATGAATAAGTGAAAAAGAGTGTCCCTCCTAAACAGAAAGTGATGGCACTCTGTGAGATGCCACTCTGTGCCAGGGCTGGTGACATCATGCATGGCACAAAGAAAAACTGCTGAATCACAGCAGGACACAGGGCCTTGTCAAAGTCAGAGTGGTAAAAGTGCAGGGATGTACCTGTGTCTCATTTGCCATGGTCTGATGAATTAGCCTCAGGAGACTGCACCATATGACCTGCCATATGACTTGTTTTATTTTCTCTGAAATACTTACGTTTGGTCTTTTTTTCCTTTTTTGAATAAATACTATGAATAAGCAACAGTGATGTTACTGTCAAATGAAACTAAAACTATTAAACTATTAAAACAAACATTAGAAATGTTGCCTTGGCAGCTAGTTGAAATGAACTAGCTAAATTAATAAAAAATAAATCTAAAATAAAAAAATAAATCACAATTATAAACAAATCACTGAAACTTAAACTAAAATAAAAATGAAATTATAAAAATAAAAGCTACTTCAAAAGTTTAATGAATACTATAAAAGTAAATAAATACTGAAATGGTAAATCAGATCATTCTTTGTTTCTGAGGAAAATATGCCCACAAAAATGGCTTATCGACAAAACTGAATGTGATGTTGCACAATCATTCCTGTCATTGCAAAGCTTTTTTATGCTCTTACTGTCTAATGTCATACTGTACATCACTGTGTGCTGTTGTACATTAACAGCTGAGTACAGTAAGACGTCAGCAGGGACAAATACGAGGGGGAATCACACTGCCTCTAATCTCTTCATTTTTTGGAGCAGCTGGTCCTCTTACCATCAGGATATCATCCGAATTACACTTTACATCCATATACATGCAGGGGGATGGGAAAGACAAGAAGATGAGGGAGGAAATGCAAAGTCAAAGCTGTGGATAAGTAATGAAAGTGAATAGGAAAGACCTACCACACTAAAATGGAGAGATTCAGGGGGAGGAGATGGATTCTGGATAGGTTTTGGGGCAGCAGCATTTTAATCCCATGTTTAGCCTTGAACAGACTTGCATAATCATATTAATGTTTAAACTGAATAGATCAAAACCGCTGTAGAGATTTGTTCAGCTCTTAACTCATTTGCCCCCTGTTGTCAAAATGCGTGATGATTTTATTTGGTTTGTGATGGTGTGAGTGTTTGTCACGCAACAGTGTTGCGGCTTTTTTGGACATTTGTTGAACAGGACAGTGTGTAATTGTATTAATCTGAGTTCTCTGAATGTGGATAGTGTGGCAGCTAGAGAAACAATGAGACACAGTTAAACTCATGCGGTGGCAAACAAACTGAAGCTCTGAAGCTCTCACAATGAGTCTCTCACTCTCAATCCCTTCTTTCTCTCACTGTCCCTTTCTGACATTTCTTCCTTCATTTTCTCTCATTGACACTGTTTATATGCACAATAAATAGTTTACTGTGTGTAAAGGGACAGATCTGAGCAAATCAAGAACACAAATTCTAGTTTTTATGTTACGTGACACTGGATGTCCCACAGGATACCATGCTCACAGTACACAATAGTGTCACATATGCTTTATGGAAGCATATTCTCTCATGTTCTGCCTATAAGAAGGAAATCAGTGTTTTAAGTTACCTTGGGATATAGTTAAAGTGCAACTTATATAACAGCTGTACATTTGGCATGTAGCCACATTCTTTAAAATGGCAGTTGATCTTAATATATGGTGCACAGGGCAGACGCATGAACATCTGCCACATTTACATGTTGTAAGCCTCCATATGAGAGTTCTTTAAATGCTTGACCTCTCTGAGTGTAGCATAAATTGGGCATTTGAAGATATGAATTGTTATCCCTTAAATGGATGCTGGGATCAAACATAGGTCACACATTTTTATTGCATATAGGACAAGATATATAGAGTATATGAAGACATCTGATGCAAAAGCCTCTAAAAGCCACCTCTGAGAAATAATATTGAGTGAATGCTCTCCACACATAAGTTCATCAAATACTTTCACTTTAAACTCACTAAATCCCAGACTCTTCAAACTTATTCAGAAATGTCGGTACTTGGGTAGAAACCTATACATAGTACTAGCCTGCTAATATATATATATATATATATATATATATATATTAAACAAAAACTTTAGACGGACTTCATAGAAAGTCTTCATATACTGTACATGCACTTTTAGTTGTATTACTTTTTAATTGAGAAGGTCTAGGCCTGCTGATTTTACTAATTGCCCCTCATTTTTTTTCCACAGGAGGATGGACTTCAGTTTACGTGATGCTTTCACAGATGGAGCATCTAAGGCAACCCAAGACAGCCTCCTGAAGAGGGATTTTGTGGCCGGGTTGGAGGCACAGACCTTTGATGATAAAGTGGGCGAGACTGTTAAGAAGACAGACTACCGCCCCCTTCTGGATGGGATGGACGGGAAAAGGGAAGGTATGTCTTCCACATATTAAACTTTGCTCACTTTCTTGTCGTTCAACACCAAAATGTTTTTATGGAAACAAAATGATATATTATTGGAATATCCTGGCTTTCAAATGGATAAATAAAACACCACACAAGTTATATATATATATTACTTGTGATATTTATAATGTTTAAAATAAATCTATTTAAAATAAATCCTGTTCATTTGAACACAAAATCAGCATATTAGAAGGATTTCTGAAGAGATCATGTGACACTAAAGACAGGAGTAAGGGTGCTGAACATCCAGCTTTGCCACCAATATAGGCTATTTTATTTTATTATATACATTACATTACAAACAAGTTATTTTAAATTGTAATAATATTTTATAATATTACATTTTTTTACTGTATTTTTTTTTTTACCAAATATAGGCAAGCATAGGGGATTTTTTTTCAAAGACATTTAAACATCTATAGCCAACCCCAAGCTTTTGAATATTTTCACAATATTATTATTATTTTTTTTTTAATATTTTGCACAGTTATTTTTGTTTGATGCAGATATGTTGGGTATATTGTATAGACGTACAATGCAACACCAGGAACAGGCTTTTATTTTACTGTCATCCTTCTACATTGTATTGTGATCTGATGTATTTAATCTGAAGTAGATGCTGTTTGTTGATGTTTATTTGTGTATTTCTTATCTCTCTGCCACAAAATATAATGGTGAGTGGCGGAAACACATTTTATTCCTTTACTTTGGTTTCACATCCTGCTGAAGTTGGTTTTATGAAGAAAAACACATTGATATTCTGAGGTTTTTTCGGGTTGCTTTTGTGTTTGTTTGTCTAGGACAAACGCCTGATCATGGTTGGCAACATCTCTGATCAAAGAAATTTTTTCCGCCTCAAACCGTGCTGTCATCTGCCAAGAACCATTCCGAGTGAACTCTAGGCTCAGTTAGGCGGACAGCCTTCCTCTTGGGTTACAACCATCACCATTATTTATTCTCAAAAGTGTTTGGTATTTATTGGGGCACATTTTCACAGTTTAATCACCTGGAATCCACGAGGACACTAATAGTGTCTGAATAAATACGTTAAAATATGCTATTGTTGTTGTTTAACACTAGTGCTTTTTGTGAAGTTAGTCATTGATAAATCATCTAAAAACAAACTATTTTAGTAAAGGTTACACAAAATGGCTATTATTAACTATCAAAGCTTTATGGACTTTCAGCTTTAGGGTTTGGGCCATTAGTTCTGAGGAATATATTTTTGTTTTTTTTTGCATACTGGTCTACCTGCCACCATCCCATTCTGTTTATCTTATCATTAGTTAAATAAAAGTATTGTTTGTTATGTTTTGTACTTGTAGGAAAACATGCAGAAAAGTCCTTTATAATATTGGGCTTGTGCTTGACAGAATGCTTAGACATCAGTACAGCAGGATGCACTCTCAACAAGAGCAAGGTACTGTATGTATATGTGTGCAGCACTGAGCTGTATATAGATGCTGGTATCAGCAGATCTGTCCACAGCAGATGTGACGGATACTTTTAATAGCTTCAGTTCAGTACAAAGATATGAGATTCAATTACTGCCTCCATTAAGAGAAAGAAATGCCCATTTATTTTATGTGACTGTAAAGATGAGCACTCTCGTTATGGCATTTAGCAATAGCATATAGCAAAACTGTGTGTTTCTATAGTGGTTTTTCCATCAGATCATTGTATGACTTGCTGGAAAAAATAGAAATTGTTACAAAGCAAGTTGTCAGTACTGACAAATACATTAAGGCCAGCTAGCAGGCAGTATATTTTCATGCCTCGCTTTTCCACTGAAAAGGTTGTGTGAGATAATAAAGCTTTTTTTATTGACAAAGTAATAAAGATTTATGGAAATTGTAAGTTGGCTGTTGACAAGCGCTTAGAGGCTCATTTCCAAAGAACAAAGTACAAGTAAAGATGATTAATCAATAACGATGATGCTATTACAGGTTGTAAAACTTCTTGGAAAGATAATAATATTACACTTAATCCATTATCATGTATTTTTATCTTGCATTTATAAACTGAATAATTGGATTATTTATTTGCAAGGCTCTTGCCCTCCTCTACTATAATAATATTATATTATTATATAATATTATATTGATTAAAAAAAAAGAAATGCTGAAAATTGTTTGGTACATCTTTCATGTTTGTGTGCTTTTGTAAGCATATTGCATGTCAGAGACATTCTGGTTCTTTGTCTGTGCTTCTGGTACCCTTAGTACAGCACTGGTTTATGACATTATGTAAGCGATTCTATGCTGAATGGGATGTCTCTACCACAGCATGACTTGGCAGTCTCTGTACCTCAAGTGCCTCGTGTCTGGGACAAAAGTGACTATTTTTAGTTCCTCATCCATTTTTTGGGCTTTTAACTGTAGCATTTTTTTTTAGGTTCATATGCTTCTCTTGGTGAGGATATTGCTCCTGCTCAGGTTTAGTTTAGTACATCATCAGCATCTCAAAAACATAAAGAAGATGGAAAATGTGCTACTTGAGGCATAAACCTACGAATAACCTTGAAGACCCACCCATTGGGGTCGATTCCCCTCTACTTTATCAACGTGAAACACAACGGCCTGGCCGAACGATTCCCATTGCATCCTTGGTATAAAAGTGTGACTCACAGTGACATATCAGTCCTGTTCCACAAAGAGGATAATTGCATGGAGCTGGTGCAGCCCAGCCCTGTGGGAGCATGATAATCATTAATCCAGGACTGGTATCTGAGCTAAGGCTGGTTCAGTGCTGGCTCCTCTTGTCAGTCAGTCTTGATGCTGACAGAGTGCTTTGCCTAGGGAAGCTATAGCAGCCTCAGCTGGTTGTGTAACTACGGTAACAGGCCTGCAGTCGCAGCCTGTCCCATCAGCTCAGCATCACTTATCTCCGCTTGCCCTTCTCATAATGTCTAAATATCAGAATGGATGGGAGCAGACCTATTTTCAAGGATACCCCTCCCTGCTGCCTTTGACAGTGGACATATTAATCTAGACAGTCAATCAGATTTCATGAAAGTTACTTGTTTACAGGACCTAATAAATGTCACTTAGTTACCAATGAAGAGTGTTTGTTCATTTCACTCTTTTCCACAGATGGGTCATTCAAAGATGAGTTTTATGAACTTCAGTTGGTAGACAACCAAAATAAGGCTTTTACCACCGCCGTTCTGCCGCGGCGGTAAAATTTGAGGTGTATTTCCTGCTTTTTGGCGCTACAATCACAGACTTTTATTGCGTGATCTGCAGCCGTGCCACGGCTCATTCAGAGCGATTGAAAGCTGGTAGCAGATTAATTTAAGTGAAACGTTGTTAAATTAATTAATAATAACAATACTGAAATATTGTGATTATTAATGCTAACTCTGCTATAAAAGTTTGCTATATTCTATTTAAAATGTAGGCTAATTTTACATAATTACATTTTGCTTTCGCTAAATGTCCCTTTGCGCCACTTGGTGGTTATTTCGTGAACGACTTTGAAATACGACTGGTTTATTTTTGCCGCGGTGAATTTTTCACGGCAGTTGTCGCGGCGGCAATTTGGCACTTCAAAAAATCATTATTAAAACATTTATGTTTTCTATTTATTCATTCAAAATTAGATTTTTTTTATTGTTTTTATATACATTTTATTATAATAAATTTCAATAGATTATGAAAAATAACTTATGGAGTATGTTGACAATTTCACTACATTAATTTAAATTCACAGATCTTTTGGGACCAAAAAATTTGGTTATTTATGTCACATGGTTATTAATATTTAGTAAAATGCATTATAGTTCTATACAATTTTCAGTCTCCAAAGATTCAATATACAGACCATGGTTTAAAAAATAGTCAGAAAGAGCTCTTACTATTTTAAGTTTGAAGAGGTTTTATAAATTGTCAGGAATCTTTAAATCATTTAGTTGTTCTGATTGTACCTCTTTTTTTTTGTCTAAAATTCAGAAAACTACTTGTCACAGTTTTATTTATTTTTCATGACAAATAGTAAAAGTAAATCAATATTTCATAATTTCACAAGCTCTTAGCTAACATACTGTAAACTACAGTAGCTGGTGTTTGTAATTGTTGAAGAAATTGTCATTTTTATATGGTAATGTCTTTGGTGTTGCCATCAGTAATTAAAAAAAAATCATCACATTTTGAAATGTATGAAATATTCCGGGTGAAATTACAAATGCTGCAAATGTAGCCCTATTAAATGTAGATCAAAGGTTTTTAGCCCTTGTCTTACTCTTTGATTGTAAGATTTCCTGCACAAATCTCTTGATCTCTTGAAAATTATACACAAATTCAGAGTAATTTTTTCTTTTTTCTCTTTTCTCAGGGTCTGGGTTTATGTCTGCAGGCCAGATTGGAGGCCAGCGTCAGGACCCTCAGGGAGAGATCCGTCCCAGCCTTCCTGGACAACATGTCTATAATCATGACTTTCAATCAGGTAAGATCATTGCATATGTCGTTCTTGAGAACTGAATGAAGCAATTCAACAAAAATCCAATCATGTACTAGATAATAGTCTTTCTAATTCTAGGTCCAACATCAATGATTGGAATGCCTGGCCAATTGGGAAACCAGCAGATGGGATCTACGGTGAAGGATAACAGCATGGATTCTTTTCTGGGTAACCACTGCAGTGTTTGATCTTGTTGACTTCAGACCATGGGTTCGATTCAGTTCATTTCCTCAGGCTCTGTTAAGTTTTAATGCGATACCGCTCTGCTGCTCTATGCTTCAGGGTTCTCTCAGCCTGGGATGAATATTGGTATGAATATGAATGTTGGCATGGCCCCTTTCCAGACCTCCAAACCCCTCAGCATGGTTGAACCTCAGAAGACCTCACCCTTGTTTGCCAATGAACCACCCAAACCATCCCAGATAACTGCTAATCCAAGTGAAACAAGCCCTCGTAACAACCAGGAAAATTCTGCAGGTAAAGTCTATCACCACTTAAGGCACCTCAATGCAGGCTAGAACAGGTAAGACAGATTTTAACCCAAATATGATTATTATGTCACAGAATGTATTTATGATTTCAGCTCTCATGTCATTCCACTCTGTCTGGTCAAGGCATGGATGCCTCATCAATACTTTTTCATAACAGAATTACTTTTCATAGTCATTTACTTCTGATATGAGACCGATTTTACTGATCTGATCAACAATAGTGAGGATGTCAGCTGTGCTATTAAATGCCATGAGAATGTATAGCCTACCTTGCAAACAGGCATGTTTTTTAGTTAGTGACTTGACTAAATATCTTGCACACTGTGATGTCAATTCCAAATAAATTCCAAATTTGTTCTTTTTACATGATGGATCAACACAGCCAATGATCATTATTCAAAACTGGTCCTTTCGATACCCGTCAGATTGGCCCAAGTGTGCATTATAGTGGAAGGCATTTTAAAGATTTATACTCGGCCTCTCTGTAATATTACTATTTGAGCGTGATGGCCATGAAACTAGGAGACAAATGTGTCTTCTGGCTCAGAGCCAGTTTAGAAAGCCATTTCACATTTTAGACAGCGTATCTGAAATATAGATGTAACTGCCACTCAAAGTGACTGTTTATAACCATTTGATCAGTGAAGAGGACATGGGTTAGTGATCATATTATGTAAAACAGAAAAATACAATTTGTTTAGGTCTAGAAATCGTGAATATGAGCTCATCGCATTCACATTATGACTTGAGAGGGTGTTCATGTCTATTTTTTTTTTACTAGGAAACTAGTTTTTATGATAATTCCAATAGCATGCGAAGGCAGCATGCAGTCCAGATAAACATACTCCAAATTCAATTTAATTGTAGTTTTTGTAATATGTTTTGATGTTGTCAACCATTGTGTGTTCAGTGTCTGTCTTGTTGATTTTGGTTCATTTCAGTGACATTTATTGTCCTCAGTGCTGGGATTTGTATTGGTTAGTCCATGTCATGTGACTCTTCTCTGTTGCTTTTCTTTGAGTCAAGTCTCTCTGTGACTTGCCTCTGTTGTTATCCCTGCCTGTTATTTCTCCATGAGTTAATTTGCACTTTCACTTGATATGCTCTCAAGTGAGCCCATCATATTCTCAGCACATTCTCTCTCAGCCACTGTTGAAACTATTACACCCATTTAAATGCTCTGTGCTGTAATGATACCCTCAGATCTGTTATCTTACAATATGAACTTATATAAGGATATAACAAACAGACATATAAGAATCGAAAAGTCATTTTGTTTCCTAGAGCTGTTTAGTTTATCTGCCAACTTTGAAGGTTAATTCACCACTGGGGAATTTCCACTGGGTTTTCTTTTGATCTGCAACTTAAATTACAAACTGTCATACATCAAACTAGAATTCTGAAGTTAATAATAAGTGTTTAGATAGGGGAGAGCGTGACACAACCTAACACATTTTGGTTTTGGCTCAATTATTTAAAGAAACAGTAAGTTAGATGAAAGTCTCCTCAAATAGTGTTACCCGCAGACCTTTCAGTCATCAAAATAACTATTCTAAAAACCCATAGGAAATTTCCGAAGGGAACCCATGGCTAATGCTAATTATCTCCAGAGTTAAGGACTACATATACAATAATTATATTCATTGTGAATTTGTGAATAGTGAATTTTGTCTGTCCTCATATCACCTCCTAGTATAACGCACCATATGATGCAAGTGATCAGTGGTTCATATACAGTAGGTAGCTGACCTAATGTCTCTTTGAACACTTATTCAAAGCTTTTATGAGTTGGAGATGCACAAACTTTGTTGTCCGATCATTTGTATGGTAGTCAGTGACACTTCCTCTTCCTCTCTGTACACAAACAAGTTTGTGGAAGCCCTTGGACAGGTGAGGAAATGTTCTCAACGGAGCAGTCCAATGCTTCCAACAAGGCAGAACAGAGGAGCACTGATGCCTTGGGTTTCCAGAGTCAAGATGCAGCGTCTGGCGAGGAAAAGTCCATTGAGGAAGGAACCGAGAAGCAACAGAAGCGTAAAAAAAAGAAACGCAAGAACAGGGAAGAAATGTATGACTTTCTGGACAGTCTTGGTTCCCCAGACTCCGAAGAGACTCCTTCCGAAAGCTCCAACCACGGATGCCCCTCACCTCCCAGTAAGGATGAAGAGATTTGGGAAAGCGAGATCCAGGAGAGAGGGGGAGGACGCATCAAGGCCAGGAAGAGCAAGAGCAGGAAGAAGCTTCCAGAAGAATGGAGTGCTCCCTCAACCATAATGGACATGGACTTTAGCAGCCCTAATTTGGGTGATTTTAAGCCCCCATCCACGGCAAGCCTAGATCAGGGAAGTACACCACCCTCGCTCACACCTGAACCTCTACACCTCACGGACACCCAAGCATGCAGACCACAACCGACCAGCCAGGCAAACACCTCCATATTCTCAAATTACCCCAGCTCCACTGCGAACACCATAGATGACTCAACATTCAAGATTGACAGGGATATGCTTGATAAGGATAAATCTAAAGACGATATTAATAAGACTAACCTAGAGTTGCCTGGTATTCACCATTCAGATCAGTTACCCATGGACTCAAAGACTGACCCTACTCACCCAGCTGATCCCAACCAGAAGTCAACCCTTGCCCTCAGTCCAACTCAGACTGTTATGTTCCTTGACTCTGTGCTGCAGGCACAGACCCCAGATGCAAGCCCCCCATCCCAGAGCACCCCTGTGAAAACCCCCATCTCTCACACCACTGCCCCCAATGTGACCCCTGGCCCACTGTCCATTGCCACAGACTTCCCTGCCTCTCAGAGTGCACCAGCTGTTAGTCACTGCACCCCAACAATTCCCTCGAGCACTGCAGTGAGCTTAAACTCAGAAGCTATGCCTTTCATCCCATCAATCACAGAGCAGCAGGAGCCCCCGCTGGCACAGCCCCCCCTACTGGAAGGTTGGTGATAATGAAGACTGTATGGAGATGATTTACATAATGCATGGCTCGATGAAGTGGGCCCTCCTCTGCTTAGCTATCTCTGTAGCAAAAAATACTGTAGCAGGTCACTAAGTACTCCATGCTTTTCTTTCTTTCTTTCTTTCTTTCTTTCTTTCTTTCTTTCTTTCTTTCTTTCTTTCTTTCTTTCTTTCTTTCTTTCTTTCTTTCTTTCTTTCTTTCTTTCTTTCTTTCTTTCTTTCTTTCTTTCTTTCTTTCTTTCTGTCTTTCTTTCTTTCTTTCTGTCCTTCTTTGTGTCAGTCCTCTATAGCGTGGACCTCTGCTGCATGTAATCCATTGTTATAATAAAGATGTTTAACATTTCAATGCAGTCATAACACACTGATCGCTATGCATCGCGACTGGCAGCCAACTAACTGTTTACTCTTTAGTTTACAATCATCTGGATTTCAATAC
The DNA here is from genome assembly GCA_038021265.1 of Cyprinella venusta. Lineage (NCBI taxonomy): Eukaryota > Metazoa > Chordata > Actinopteri > Cypriniformes > Leuciscidae > Cyprinella > Cyprinella venusta. Next base: position 26,463,163 of record CM075870.1, on the reverse strand, counting down.
ACTTTCTCTTGGTCACAGCATCCCTCAAAATACACATGTCTTGTAGATGTGTGTCATCTAGTCAACTGTCTATGTGGGATTTTACATTTGCTAATCGTTCTGTGGGTGAACGCTTTCTGTATGTCACTCCTTTTGTCACTCCTGTATGCTTTTTTTATTCTTGTTCAAAACTGTCAATCCAAAGTTTATGAGATTAAAATGTCTGTCTGCCAATTCACCTGCTACACGTAGATTTTTGAAATATTTAGATTTAGCTCTTCCATACCCATAACCTTTCATTTCTAGCAGTTGCAAGTATGTGTTGTTAATGATATTCTTTTATTCTTCTTTTCATGTCCATCATTGTTTGAACAACATTGTACATCAACCAGGTAAGGAAATCTCATTATCATCATTATCAATGAATTGTGGGTATAGCCCCATCATGTTTTAATTGAATTGTTCAAATAAGCAGCTGATTCAAGCACATAATATTTAGGAACAGTTATTTTTAGTTGGTGGTATTTATAGGCTGAATTCATACTCCCTATAGTATTTTGTGGCTTTCTCTGTCTTCCATCTCTCTCACATACACATCTCTTCCTCTCTCTCCCATCCTCTTGCAACAGTTCATGTAAAATTGATGACTCTGCTGTTCGTCATTATATAAGACTTACAGAGTTGGTCTTTTTATAGCAAGCGATTAGGGTGTGTTCAGAGGCGTTTGAGAGGTGCTGCGCTCCGGCAGGGATATTGAGAGATATTGAGTACTGGGCGGTAGCTTTAGATTAAAGGCTAACACAGAAGATCCCTTATGGCCTCTTTAATGACGTAATGAGTCTGTTTTTTAGCTGTTCGGATTTGTTCACCAAGCTAAAGTCACAAGAGCAAAAGCTAAACTTGATGAAATGCTTTTGCATGTAATGCCACTTCCTGCTTTGGAGAAATGTATTGGTTTATTTCCTGCCTGGCGTGAGCAAATGTGATATTTTTCTGCTCTTCTTCTTTATGAGTTAGGCATAATTAATATTTGCAAATGCATTCGAATATAATTTGGACATTTTTCAGCTAGACATTGGCCTGTTGATTTTTTGACACACCACTTGGTTTTCTCTGCATTTCAGTCTTCAAAATGCAAAAATAGGAGATGCCCCTCTTGGCCTTTTATTCCCTCCCTTTACTCGCATCAGCCGTCCTTTCTTGCCCTTGCTCACTCACTTCCTCTCCCTCCCGTCGGGTGGTTCCTACCACACAGGACCCTAAATATCAGCAGCTGCATTGACGGGGAGACTGTTGCTATGGATATGGGAGGCGGTTTCCTTGGTGATGCAGCGAATAGGACCTGGCAAAGAACAAGCTAGGGTGTAACTGTAGGATATGTTCCAGAAATAGACACTCTGTGACATCCCGATTACTCAATGAGCATACATGTTCTATCCCACGCTGAATGTGTTAAATGCATTTCTGATGCTGTGTTTTCATTACTGAAAAGAAAATTTTGATAATTATTGACCACAGGTTTAACATATAGAGGTTGGCACTAGCATAAAATTGCTATATTGACTATGCTATATTTATAGTCATGATGAAACTCTATTGAATATATAATATAATATAATATAATATAATATAATATAATATAATATAATATAATATAATAACTTTTTGTAATCAGAAATGGTCAATACTGTGCCCATGTTAAATGCATTCATTTATTGTCTAAATATTGACAACAAAAAGGACTATATAGACAAAATTGTTTATTTTAATCATAAACTATAGTAAACTGTTAAAAAAGGACAAAAATCCCTGAGAGAATGTACCACAATTGAAAAGACTAAAAATGCATGAACAAATTCCAAAGTTTTAATATCCTCTGTATATTGAACCATATGATGTCGTGCATTGTGTTCTCAAGGGATAAAATACATCTGACATGTCCTTATGCAACATAATCCATTCACAAGAATCTGTTCCATTAAATGAGACAGGCAGAGAGAAAAGATTCCTTTTATATCTGTCAATGGCCTGGAATGGCTCTGCAGTAGATGCATTGTTTATGTGTGGGAAAACCAACCAGATTACACGCATATTACGACATCACACACTTCTACTCAAGTCCGGAAGGGCGGATGCAGTGGATTTTGCTGTTTTGTGGTGTCTCTGATATAATTTTGAAAACCACAGTTTTTACTGCTCACATTTTTCACTGTAGGACTCGTATAATTAAATGGTCGAATAGAGGTTTAACGGTTAGTGCTATTTCTGTGCAGATACACACTGTAAAGTACTGAATAATGCAAAACTTTTCTGTTGTGACTTATTTAGCTGTGTGATTTATGTAGCTCAGTTTAATGATTTTTTTTTGTTCATGAATAATTGACTTGCTTGAGATAATCACCAAGTGTTTGTCACCATAAAAAGCATAATTTCTCAGAGACAGAAGACAGTGAGAGTACATGACTAAACTGCCCTTTTTTCTGATTTATCTGTTGAGTTTAAGAATTTTTTTTGTTGCTTTCTTGCCCTCAACAAGCCACAAACACATTGTGATCTGCATGCAGGAAACAAGTTTATTCATTGTTTCAACACCTGCTCAATTTCTCATTAATACAATTATTTAAACAAACAAATAACATGGCTGTTGCTTCAATGCATTTAGGGGTGTGGTCCTGGTCAAGATAATCTCCTGAACTCTAAGCTGAATGTCAGAATGGGAAAGAAAGGTGATTTAAGCAATTTTGAGCATGGCATGGTTGTTGGTGCCAGACGGGCCGGTCTGAGTATTACACAATCTGCTCAGTTACTTTGATTTTCACTCACAACCATTGCTAGGGTTTACAAAGAATGGTGTGAAAAGGGGAAAACATCCAGTATGTGGCAGTCCTGTGGGCGAAAATGCCTTGTTGATGCTAGAGGTCAGAGGAGAATGGCCCGACTGATTCAAGCTGATAGAAGAGCAACTTTGACTGAAATAACCACTCGTTACAACCGAGGTATGCAGCAAAGCATTTGTGAAGACACAACACACACACCCTCAAGGCGGATGGGCTACAACAGCAGAAGACCCCATCGGGTACCACTCATCTCCACTACAAATAGGAAAAAGATGCTTCAATTTGCAAGAGCTAACCAAAGTTGGACAGTTGAAGATTGGAAAAATGTTGCCTGGTCTGTTGAGTCTCGATTTCCGTTGAGACATTCAGATGGTAGAGTCAGAATTTGATGTAAACAGAATGAGAACATGGATCCATCATGCCTTGTTACCACTGTGCAGGCTGGTGGTGGTGGTGTAATGATGTAGGGGATGTTTTCTTATCACACTTTAGGCCCCTTAGCTTAGTGCCAATTGGGCACCCTTTATGGCCACCATGTATCGGCTGCGTCACTTTTTTTTTTATTTGCGTGTCGTCAGTAAATCACGCACGTAATTTTCCACTCCCATCTGCGCTTTTTTTTGGAATTGCGCCCTCACGCTAATTTGCCCTGTTTAGTAAATTGGGAGAGAGTGAACTCAACTATAGAGTGAAAGGCACAATAAACAACAGAGGTCACTCTTCCATCAGCCTCTCATATCGTGAGAGACAGAGAAATATAATGGTTCAGATCCCCAATAAGCTGATATACGATTAAATGTAATAGAGACCAACGTTATCGTATTCAGTGAGGGACACGGCACCTGAGGACCAGGCAATGACATCCTCCATCACCACCGCTAAGGGTAAAGGTGAACGCTTGTGTCTGCCAGAACATTCTGTGTGCCAAACAAGACAATGTGTGAGTGCGAGAGAGAGAAAGGGGTATTTATAAACATGCTGGATGCTAAAAGCAAGGGTTTTCAGTGCAGAGCGGCCAATAAGGACGCAGCTCACGCAATCACGTGATCGAAGACTTGGAAGGAATGTGCTGACAGAATTAGGGTGAGAGAGAGAATCAGAGAGAGGAGGGGGGATTTGGGAGAGAGACGCAGAGTCATCTCTGCCTCGGCGTTGAGGGAGGTTTAGAGACCGGCGCTATAGACTAACTCATCTCAATCACTGCCATTTACTGACGGATAGACACTTTGATACAGGGCAAATATATCTAGAGAGGTAAGGATGTCAACCCAGCGCTCAGAGTGCAGAGATCTGTGCTCAGTGCCACCCTCCATGCCAAGCTTGGCATCCTCAACAGCTGCCCAGGGCTGGAACTGGCAGCAGGGGCAGCCAGGCAGTCTGCAATCCTCCAGAATGTTAGAGGACGACAAGCAGGACCTTTCCAAATCGACAGCACTCAGCCAGAAGGCGGACCAATGGGCAACCAGTCACCCATGCTGCATGGACGGGAAGAATTTGGGCAGTACAGCAGAAAGCCCCACAAGTCTCTCTTCCTCTCCATCACCTCTGTCTCCAGGGAAAGCCCTTTCCACCAACGGGGTGACATCTAGACCTTCACCGCCGAGTGCCATCATGGCGTCTTCAGACAGTGATTGGGATTCGCCCCGCGGCATCTCGAAAACAGGCCTGACGCCGAATTATTGCGTGATCGGCGTGGTGAATGACAGCTATATGGAGGGTACGGTTGAGGGCAAAACGGAGACGTGCCCACCCATATCACCCCCCATGCAACAGAACCGCGTGGTCCAGCGCACAATGTCAGACAGTACCCACCTGACTGTGCCAGCTAGCCTCCCGCTACCTGATAAATATCCAGGCAAGGATGTGCCGCCACCACAGACCGCCGTCAAATACTTCACCGTAGACGACAAACAGAGGGTTCTACCATCCACGACGAGTATCTCATCAGACCCTACTAGAATAAAAGAACAGCCTGCTGGTGTGTCACAGAGTTCTGGCAGTATACAGTTACCGCAACAGCTGTCGGAAAGTGGGAATACTGTTTCATCCTGTGATATTCAGCCTAAAGGTGTTTGTAATGGTAGGTGAGATCTTATCTCAATGGTGCCGGTTTCTGCAATGGTCTACAATCCAGTGTGTTTGTGATCTCTTGATCCTAACGCATAAACAGATGTATCATAATCAGATGTTTTTTCTTTACATAGTATCTGTGACAGAGCTGAACATACACTGCAGTTCAAAAGTTTTGTGCAGATAATACTTAAAATAACTATTTTGTATTTTTATATAATTTACAATTTAGTCTATTTGTTTGGCAAAGCTGAATTTTCAGCATCACTACTCCAGTTTTCAGTGTCACATGATCCTTCAGAAATCATTCTGATACACTGATAAACGTTTCTTATTATTAATGTTGAAAACATTTGTGCAGCTAAATGATTAAGGATACGCTGATAATTTTTTTCTGGATTCTTTGATGAATAGGACGTTCAAAAGAACAACATTTGAAATGGAAATATTTTGGAACAATGTAAAAGTGATCGTCATAACCAGTTCTTTTGATTAATTTAATGTGTCCTTGCTGAATGAAATTCATTTTTAAAACACTCTAAATACAGACTTTTGAGCTGTAGTGTGTTTTGTTTTTGTTGCAAACATGGTCATGGTCCGTTATAGATGCTTTCATTGAAAAATTATATTAAGCACTATATTATTATATTATTTTAAGAAAGGGTTAGGAGTTATGTTATTTAGCTAACTCTTCAATGTGGATTTAATTTTGAGCCAGAATGGTGTCTTGTATTTTATTTTGCACAGTTCTGATTTCAGTTAGTCTAACAGTTTTCAGTTTTGTGTTTATGCATCTTCTATATTTTAGACACTTAAAGGCAGAATATGTAAGATTGGGATTACAACATCCAAAACTAGAACAATTGACTTGACTTGTGGGTTTTTCATCTGGGTTTTCATCTGGGCATCCTGGAAGGTACCCTAGGGCGGAAGGTACCCTAGGGCATCTGTTCAAAATGTTCATAACTTTTCTATTAGTAACTAATCACAAATTTCTATTTTTTTTAGATTATAATAGACCCCTTAAGAATTATCAACATTATATTATTCAAGAACATTATTAAAAATGTTACAGAGAAAACCTAGCTTTAATTTGAAAATCAGCTGCTATAGAGGTCAAAATAGTCTGGTACAAAAGAGATATAAAATTCCATTTAATCTAATTAAAAGGAAACAGACATATGTCTTTTATGTATCAATGTAACATTAAATAATTGTAATGTCACGGTATAAAAATATAATAAAAGTATACTTTACATAAATATTGCTAGAATTTAACAGTATATAAACTAGATGGCTGTGAAACGAGTATGAGTATTTAATAAGTATTTGCCATCCTGTCAATGGAGCAAAGCGCTTGCTTTATTTCTTTTCCCCTTTCTCTCTCTCTCTTTTGTTTTTTGGGGGTGTTTTGGTCCTCCGTTGGCCATTGATTTTTCACTTTGTGGAGAGAATGGTGCCAAGTTACATAAGGCATCCAGGCTGACAATGTGCTTTTCTGTCTGTCCGCTCAAGGCACTTTCTGTGCCCTTTTTCATGACCTCTCATGCTCATCTACTCTCATTCTTATTGTCAGAATGTACTGAGACTTAAAGCATCAAGTGATTTATTAATTTAATTTATGTCCCCATAAATATATTAAAACAAGCTACAACCAAAAGCCCTGTGTGAACAAACATAGTAAAGCTCAAAATGATAATAATTGCAAATACACATTTGCTTGATTAAATATGGATATTTCACATTTGTCTTTTTTTAAAGTAAAAGAAGATAAGACTGCCAAGGAGAAAATGGAGAATGTGCAAACTGCTTCAAAGATGGAAAGCATCAACATAATTGAGAAGCAAGACAAGCCTGAGAAGATGGAGAAGATCGATCATCAGAACAAGAAAGATGAGATTACAAAGAAAACAGACAGTGTGGATAAGACTCAGAAGATTGAGCAGATCATCAAAGATGAGAAGAAAGTCGAGAAAGAGGAGAAACAGGATAATAAAGCTGAGAAAGTTGAGAAAGTAGACAAGCCCGAGAAGACAAACAAGGAGAAAGAGGAGAAGAAAGACAACAGGGAAAAAGTTGACAAGACAGCCAAAGCTGAGAAGAACATGACGGCTGCTAAAGGACCTGCTAAGTCTCCAACAGCAAATGGGAGCAAGGAGGTGACCAGCCAGGACAGTAAGACCAAGGTAAGTCTGAAAAACAGAGGGATTTCATTCGTCAGATATGCTACTCTGACTTTGATTTAAATTGTCACCTTTGAGAAGAAGGGTTTGGTCTCATTTTTCCATCTTTATAAGGATTAATCATTTAGAATGGTTGACCAATGGTCAACCATTGCTGCTACTTTTATTTTATACGCTGCCACGTTTGCATCTAGTTTTTCTTTTGTGCTTTTTGCAAATACATGCATATAGCCTTCAGTTGGGTCAACCAAACAAAGCTCAGCAAGACCAAACTCGCTGTCCACTGGAGACAGTGCTGGTGCCACCAAACGCACCTCTCCCAACTCTGCCAGTAAAAAAAGCCCTATACCCAAGGCAACAACCCCCACTACTGGTACCAAGAAAACCCCCACCACCACATCTACTCTTGAGACTAAGGCCAAGGTGAGTTAACACCATTTCCCCCATCTGTGGTTTGGCACACAACCAACAATCCACAGGGGGTGACTTTCTCCAGTGCTCATCTCTTCTATTAAAATCAACCCATGGCTTGCCGTCTGTGTCATTGTCAACTCAAAATTTCAATCACCAGCAAAATCACAAGAAAGAGGCATGTTTTAGACCACTGATAAAATATGAGGTCCAGTTATGTTCCTTCAATTAAATTCCCCTTGGACAAACAGATATCAGATAAGGACTAATTATATGCTTCTCTATTGTGATGAGGTTCTAAACTGCTTTTTCTCCTACTTTTATGCATGGAGCTTGTGGAATATAATTAAAGGTAGGGTAGGCATTTTTCAGAGCAGCTAGCAATAGCAAGCCTAACTCTGCCTAGCATTAAAACCATTGAAGAAGTGTGATGTCTGCGGGAGCAGGGTGAATGGAGTTATGAAAATACTGACATAGGACATCGTACCATTGCAATGATTGGATGAACTTTTTATGGTCCCACGCCTTCCACAGAAGATATATATATATACGTATAAATACGTTTAGACCTTAGTGATTGCTGTCAGGATGTAAAGAGACTTTCAAACAGAATAACAAAAGAAAATTCTGGAACAAATCGCCTACTCTACCTTTAAATCTATTATTCATTTTCACCTTTTTATTGAGTGTCATCTCTTCTCTGCTTGTGTTTATGGGTGATTTTTCAGTTAGGGGATTTATTATTACTATTATTATTTTGTAAAGAGATTATATTCTTTTATTCGTCTTAATATTGAAACAATTTATACATTTAGGTTTAAGGGATAGTTCACCAAAAAATTAAAATCCTGTCATCATTTACTCACCCTCAAGTTGTTCCAAACCTGTGTGAATTTCTTTTCTTCTGCTGAACATAAAATAAGATATTTTGAAGAACGTCGGTAACCAAACAGCTGATGGCCATTGACTTCCGTTGAATTTTTTTTTCATTAACTGTATACCAATATTCTTCAGCAGAGCAAACAGATTCAAACAGGTTTGGAACAACTTGAGAGTGAGTAAATGATGACAGAATTGTATTTTTTGGGGGAAGTATCCCTTTAATTGACTACTAGCAAACTACAACGTCATTACCATCACGTACAGCATCAAAAATCTACACCAACACCCACTATACCAAAATTCACTTGTAGGTTGATCAAGGTCATGCTCTGATCTTTCATCAGGGTCATGTGATGAAACATCTTTTATCAAGATTTCAAGTCAAACTCTGCCTTAATTGGACAATCACCCTCAAGCATTGAGCCACCCGTAAGCCACTGTGTATGTAACTCATCTAATCAACCTCTTGTCTTGACGACAACTCATCCCTGGTCATTTGGCTTTCTGAAATCGTATTGTTTCCATCAGTCTTCTGAGACTGGCTCACCAGCCCAGCGTCGCCCTCCTGTGCCAAAGGCTAAAGCTGCATCTGCTACCAACTCTAAAAATGGCACAAGCTCCACCTCTGCCCAACGCTTATCTGGTGAGTTGTTCCTTTGAATGTAAAACTTCTTGGAATATATCCAATGGACTTTATACAAACAGCAAGACCTATTAAACTTGTAGACATTTGGTCTGCTTTAACCCAGATGAGCTATAATTGCATTATGCTGGAAGGATATGGGTGCTCCATCCATGAAAATGTGGATAAAGGAGATATCAAACTGTATCTGACTGGAAAGGGTAGCTTATATTGTTAAGTGCAAGAGGAAAGACTTTGATCAGCTGTAAGAGCCATGCATAAATATCATATAAACTGGAAATGTAGACCTTACAGCAAAAGACTTTGTTAACACCTTTTGTAACAAATTCATTTATTGTAATTTTTGTTATCTTTTTTTATGCATTTCATCCTTTGAGAAGTGTAAATTGAATATGTATATGTGAAAGGGTGTAAGCATGTTCTGTGGTTATAAAATGAGAAAAGGACAATAAACATTTTTTTTAAAAAATATGGCACTACCATGACAAAGGTCCAGTATATAGGATCTCAAGTTAAGGTTAAGTGAGCCATAATGATGTAATGACTTTTAAATTTAATTTGATTGTGTGTTTGTGTAGCTACAAAGACTGAAAACCAAGCAGGAGAGGTGAAAAAGGCACCAGGTGAGAATGATGGAGTTTTCTTACCTATCTTATATTTTCATCCAGAAATATTTTGGTACAATAGTGATAGACTTTGTATAGTAAATTAGACAGCAAATTCAATTACATGAAATGTCAAAATACCTGGCAATGATATTTGCTACATACAGTAATAAGATTGTGCCAGATTAGTTATTTCTATGCTTATTCTTGCAGTGTTGTACCTTGTAAAAAAAATACAGCTAATAAATTCTAACTCTTGTCCATTTTGAGTCAAGTCGAGTCAAATATATTTATATAGCGCTTTTCACAATACAGATTGTATCAAAGCTGCTTCACAGTATCTATCAAAACAACTTAACAGTGTTTGTTTTAGTTGCTTTAGGGCTGCCAGTAAGATAGGAACTTGTGATTTACGAAAGGCCTTTCCATTTTTAGGTGCAATATAAACCGTTAAACCATCTTACGCTTTGAGACTGGACGTAATATAAAGTGTGATTAACTTGTTTATTCTCCCAATATAGAACAAACAAGCCATCAAGATTTTAAGGCAAACATTTCAATTAGCAGAGACTTATATAATTATGTAGATAAAATATATCCTGGGCAAGGAAAAAGAGACAATCCAACAATACAGAGATTCAAAAGTGGTGAGATCATCTTTACAGTGGTCAGGTGCTTATGTGCAAATAAAGGTGCTTACCTGTCTGTAGCTTTTACTAAACGCTGCTTTGATGGAGGCTTAAAGAGCAGGGTGAGAAGTTTACCTCTACTGTTTCCTGAAAACACAGCAGTTCTGAGCTAATACACACTGACTAGTGCAGTTGTTAGTCATCAAATCTGAAGATGCTGACATAGTCAGGGATAGACTTATTCAAATAGGCTTGTCTCAAACCATCACACTGATAGAGCCTTCAACTCCTCTCTTCATCTCTTTGCACACAACAGCAGAAAACCTTGTCACTCAGATGAGGGCTTGCCACTTTTGCAGTGGCTTAGGAAGAAGAAACATTCACGAGGTCAATGACAACAGGAATGATCTGTCTGTGACCTCTCATGCAACCTCCTGTGGTGTTTTCTGCTGCAGTGCTATTTGCTTCATGTTTTCACAGTTAAAACAACTTCAAGGACAACTCGCACACCAACCTCTGCCACCAGCACAGTAGCCACCAATGGAACCCCGACCCCTCGACCGTCCCGCATCACCAAACCCCCCGTGCCCAAGCAGACTCCCCTTGAGAGGAAGCCCCCTGTGCCTCGAGCCCCTCGAAACACCCGGATCACCAACGCACCGCTGCCGGATTTAAAAAACGTGCGCTCCAAGATCGGCTCCACCGATAACATGAAGTACCAGCCAGGAGGAGGCAAGGTGAGTTGATTGGTCAGGACAGACCCAGGAGAATGTGCATGTGTTCAAGGAATGAAATAATCTAGGCTTTAGAGACACATAAGTACTGGTCTTGACCTCATTGTTTTCTTTACAGATTTTGAATCAATTTGATGCATTATTTGGCAACACATGATCATAAGCTCTTGTGCTGCACTATTGCTGCTATTAAACACATTAAGAAATCTCAAATTCTGCAATAGTTGTTTCTCATTCGTATGTCTCATATCGCTGCTGCTCAAAGCAAATTCCATTATTCATCTGATTGATCCTTAACTTTAAGATACGGACAGTTTTGACTGAGCCAAAACATTTTTTTGTGATTAACGTCCACCGTGGAAAACAAAGCTTTCGATTTTTCATTGTACACTGAGATTTTCTTGCAAAATTTATGTAGAATGAACGTGTCTGTTTTCTATAGCCATCTCACAGCCAACTATCTAACCCCATCTCTTTGAAATAAAAAAATACCATGTAACAGGATTCCACAAATGATTTTCTCTTATCGGCAAGGATCTAGTAAAGACAATGCATTTGGATTTCAGACGGTGACTGTCAAGGCCACAATACATCATTTTTGTAAAACCTTCCATTAATTATATTTGCTTTTTGGATTTATGCTTCCATTAATATTTAAATGCATAGTTCACCCCCAAAAATGTTGTCATCATTTATTCACTTTCTGTCTTCTGTGCAACACAAAAAGAAGATATTTTGAATAATGTTTTTGCCATTCCAAAACATTATGGTACCCAATTGGCTTTAACTGTATGGACACCAGACAACACAAAATATATTTTTTTCTTGTTCCATAGTAAAAAGTCATACAGGTTTGGAACAAAGTGAGGGCAAGTAAATGGAAAAAAAATGTTTGGGTGAACTATCCCTTTAAGTTTCAATGATGCCATAGATCTCCTTCATAGTTAATTAAACAGACACACAGTTAAATACACTATCCCCTGCACAATTCATTAGACACAAACTGTCAGGCGATTCTTCCAGGTTCAAAAGTAACCTTAGGATGTATCACAATGAGTGAGTCAGTATGCTATTCCTCCGACTCTGCGACCCTGGGCTTTCTGTACCTCTTCCCTGCACTGGACTGACTAAAGGGGTGCTTGTCTCCTCAGGTCTCTGCAGCCCAGGGCAAGACCGATGCTCTGCCAAAGACCAGCCAGGGCAAAGTGAGTCCCTCCCAATGATATCTCCCTGACTCGCTGCCTCAGTATCACTCTTGTTTCCTGCTCTTGCTCTCGCTGTCTTTCCAAAAACCCTCTAGAAACTGGTTTAACAAACCCACATTTTTACGAGTGTACACAGAAACACTAAACACTTAAAGACTGACAATTTGTGAACTGAAATTAGGGTAAAATGATGTGATCATGTGATCACAGTTGTTGTAGATAAAATTGTCCACATACACTTGTTCATTAGAGCAATGCAGCTTTGTATGTCTGTGGATTTAACACCACACCATTCTCTCTCATTAGTTCAACAATGAACATTGTGCCACTCATTGTGGAATATTTGTAGAGTCTGCTTACCATTGTTACCAGTTTACATTTACTCATTTAGCTGACACTTTTATCCAAGAGGTCGCACGCCTCTAGAGCAACTAAGGTTTAAGTGTCTTGCTCAGGGACACATTGGTGTCTCGCAGTGGATTCGAACCCGAGTCTCTCACACCAAAGGCATGTGTCTTATCCACTGTGCCATCACCACCCCCACGTTTCATAGTGTTTTTGTTCTTACGCTTTGCAGTAACCACGTCCATAAAGAGCATAACTGCATGTTGTACAGACTCAGCAATTGTATCAACACTCTGTAGTCCCATTAATTTATTACTTTGGATTATTTGCACTCTTGCTTTTGCTTTTAAGGGGGAAAATGTGTTTACGCTGCACATTTAATATGTGCTATTTATCTCACCTTTCTTACAACTGTTCGCAAAGGAGGCTGTGGCTATTCTTGGAGAACGTGTGAAATGAAAAAATGGGAGGATTCATTTCCATGAACTTCTTAAAAAAATACTTAGACAAAACAAAAATGTCTCAAAAAAGATATTATATTATATATCTGTTTTTCATTATATTCCTTATATTAGGGAATCTTAGGGCTATATTATATTATTGACTTGTTGTTAAAACCTTATGTCCACATTCCAAAGCATAGTTAGAACTATTTAAGTTTGGATAGTGAATTTTCATGTCTATGCAAAATAAATAAATAAAATTGGGAATGATGGTTAAGGTGTTAAAAAAAAAACTTTACATTCAAATATACTGTGTACTACAAAATGTGTTTTTAGCCGCCAAGATCACCTACAGCCTTCTGTTGTTTCACAATGCCAGATTTTGAAATTGTGCCTTTTTATAACTGTTACTCTGTCATGTTTGCAGTTCCATGCAAATTATTTAGCATTTTGCATGTTAATTAGTAAATAGGCTTAGCGCTAATGGTGTTTCTTTGCTGCTCAAAGAATCAACATGGTCATGTTTTTTGTTTTCAGCAAATGTATCAGTTTTCCGCACAGCCTTTGAGCTATGCAGTTAACTCCAAATCACATTTGCTTTTCCTGGAGTGGTCTGTTACTAGAGGTCATATTAAATATATTTAGACAGCAGTCCTTTGAGTTTTTAAGCAATACCTGAGATTAACGCAATAAAGTGAGCTTTAGGCTGTGAAAAACACACTCTGAGTCAGACAAAGTGTTCCGGGCCTGCTATTACTCTGTCCAAACAAATATATGAGTCACACAAACAAATACTGCACCAAACAGCAAAGTGGACAATGAACATTTATTTGAGTCTACTAGAGGGCGGCCACATAAAAGTTTAGAAATTAGGTGACATCCTCAAATACAATAAAGGGAAAATAACTGTTTGGGGAAATAAATGAGTTGCTTGATTTTACATTTTCAGTGTCGTCGTGCTACTTTTGATTTGCAAAAGTACAATATTTTTTAACACACTCATAGCCTTCATAGCTTCATCGTGTTGATCTATTTTGCATGTGTTACAGAATAACCTATGACCCTATGTCCTCTTTGCTATTGTGCTATGTTCAGGTTCAGATAGTCCACAAAAAGCTGGACTTCAGCCATGTGACCTCCCGATGCGGCTCCAAGGACAATATCAAGCATGTACCTGGTGGAGGAAATGTAAGTGTACAGTGTCACCTTTCTTTTATAAAACTGTGCTAACTCATTACATAACAATGTGTTGATCATAGAAGTACAAGCATGTGATGATCCACATATAACCAGATCAGTTTACAAAGAGTTAGATTGACTTTCCTCTAAAGACATCCATCATAAGAAACAAATGACACTTCAATTTAGCAACTCTTTACTCATGGTCTCCAGGTTCAGATTTTAAATAAAAAGGTTGACTTGAGCAAAGTGACCGCAAAATGTGGATCCAAGGACAACATGAAGCACAAGCCAGGTATGGGATGGATCGATTTTAATGTTGCCTATTAATGTGAATGCAATCTCATTGTGAGTACATGCAATAAATAGCCATGTGAATGATGATTGATCTCTCTCAGGTGGTGGTGATGTGAAGATTGAATCCCATAAGGTGAATGTCAATGCCAAGGCCAAAGTGGGATCACTGGACAATGTAGGCCATGAACCAGGAAGTAACAATGTAAAGGTGGTCATAAACAATAGAGGATATAACATATTAGGAATGTGCATCCCTCTTTCATTATTGATATTACATTTTCATGGGGTTCTTTCAAAAGCAAGTAAAGTACCTACCTTCAATTAACAATTAGTAAAACCAGAAGATTTTTTTAATGCACTGCACACCAATGCCATATACATGTGATGTGGTCCAATTTGCACCACAAACACATGCAGGGTAATATAATACTTTACAGAGCATATTAAATATGCCCACTAAAGGGGCGAGCATAACAACCTACATGGAAAAGAGAATATAAGCAAGACAGTTTGTAAACAGGTTCAACCCCCTCAGCTTATGGAAGTGTGGTCAAGTTAATGGCACTTCACATGGCTGAGTACCACTCATTTAGTCTGTGTGCATGTTATTTGATATTGCCTAGTGAATTTCTGTTTTAAATACCGTAATATGTGGCATTGTTAGGAGATGATCAATGATATTTACTTCACCCGTGACTGGTCATAATTTTGGCTTATGTTGAAAAACCCAGCAGTCAGCATAAGGTGTATTTTGCATGCTGGGACCAGCATGGGATGCTGTTTGCTGGTTCCCATCATGGGAAGCGGGTGCAAACAGCACAAAACTGCATAAACCAGGCTGGACCAGCATGGAAATTATGCTGGTTTATGCTGGATTTTTCAGCAGAGAATATTGCTGTTTACTGGATTTTTGATAAAATAAATGCATGAGACCTTTTTAAAAACATGGGGGGAAAACTACCCTATCCTAAATGTTTGAACGGCTGTGTATCTTGTGTACTTGTTCAGCGCAAAAAGTATATAAAGGATTGTCAAACTGATTCACTCTTAACACAGCTGTTAAGGGTTAACACAATGTTTTTTATGTTTCATATACTGTATGTATTTGTGTTTCATATCATATATGCTCCTTACATTCGTGCACACCCCAATCAATTCATCTTTGTCTTCTTTCTATTGTTTGACCTTGCATTTGCAATGTGTTTCCAGGCTGATGGTGTTCAGCAGAAATCTGAGGGAAGTCCATCTCCCCCTGCCGTCTCCTCATCCTTGCAGGCAGGAAATGGGGCAAAAGAGAATGGGCTGAAAGAGACCTCTCCTACTCCTGTACCATCTTTGGGAGAAGGGCCCCGGGACTCCCAAGGCCTGGACAAGCGCATCCCTGGGACAAGTGAGTGCAAACATGGAAATACATATCAAATTGTGGATATAAGAATTCAAGAATTGTCTCCCTTTCAATTCTTGAGTTGGAATTTGAATTGAATTGGCCACGCCACACAGGAATTTGAACTGGAATTATATTTGGAATGAAAGGATGAAGAATTTACTAAATTACATTTCAAGAACTTCATAGGAAATGTATTCATATATTCAAATGAAGACATCTTAAAACCTGGTGTACATTTTTTTCACAAATCCAAAATTTATCTATTTAATGTTCTGTCAGACTATAAGGGCTATAAAATAAAAAGACTTATAATATTTTATCAACAAATTCAAACAAGGGTTTCGATTCTATTAGCAATCCTGTTTTCTTACCCCAATTCAAATTCAAGAACTAAACTGAAATTTAAAAGACAGTTCAATTCTGAGTACCGCACAAGGAACAGATTGGTTTTGGGAGGAAAATCTTTTGAAAAGATTTTGAAATTGACAAATGTATTACGACGTACAAAACCAGCTATTTGTGGGTGCTTTTGCCCTGCCAATATTTATAAAATTTAGTTTTTACCTTTTTAATATAGCTTTTCGATTTCTTTGCCTCCAGACTGAGCCCTACAAGCTGAACTTCCGCGAGAACGCACGAGCTCGCACGGACCACAACGCTAAAATCATCTCCTGGTCCTCCCTGAGTGGCAGCCACCCCCACCCACATCGCAGCACCTCTCTCAGTGTTTCTCTGGGGTCCGCCATGTCCTCACACTCAACCCAGCTTTCCCATTCACTCAGCTATGAGATGTGTGCAAACCAGCAGGAGAAGGACATTTCAACACAACTTGTCCCTTTTAAACCATTCTTCTCATTACCTTCTTCTCTTGTTTTTAGTATTCTTTGTTTATTCCTTGCTGGGAAACCACCTATGAGATCATGTTTTGGGAATGACTTAATTTACAGTGCTGCTGTTTGAACGCAGGGATTGGTTTGAGGCTAGTTTTGAGATGAAGTCTCCAGATGATTGGAGATGGTTGGATGGTTGTCCAGCCGCATCACAGCATTTAGCCCCTCAACACTGAGTTTCTTTCCTACAAGCCTGTGTTGTCCCTTAGACAGACCTAAGTTGAAATGCAATACCCTCTTTTCTGTCTGTTTCTGTTTGGCAGTATATGTTCTCCAATGGAAACCCCAGAACTCACTAGAGATGTAGCTTATTACATTGTATTATGACAGTTAAGCTCCCTGTATTGTTAGAATGTGGGGCTGTCTTTAATCCCAGTCAAAAGGGACGAACCAGCCGCCATCCATCCATCTGCTTCCTTTGCTCCTCTGACCTTGTCCACCTCACACAAATTCTAAACCCTGGTCTCCCCTAGTATTTAAATGAGCACTTAATCATTTGAAACCTATAGGCTGTTCAAACAATAGCATATTTACATCTTCAATGAGTTTGCTGTATCGTGTTAATCGTAAATAACTGTAACTATGAGCTGTATCATTATGATGTCTAACCATCTGATTACATCTTCCACTTTCCATTTCCCTCAAAGCATCTTGTGAACTAATATGACACATGAAACACATAAATGATACAGGAAGAGGAAAAGGCAGTGGCACACGAGCTAAACAGACAGGATGGAAAGGAATATAGATGGATAAAGAAAGTTAGAATGGATATGTTTACACTCTGTACACAGGTCATGATTATTTGCTCAAAGGTCCAAATCATCCCTCACCTTGAATTAAGTATCGTTCTTCCAAGTTCAAAAAGTAGAAGAATTTTGCACTGAACATATTAACTGGCATGTGGGAGGGCACATTAACATTAACTGAGCATTGCAATCCAGTGCATTTCCCTATTATTTATTCAATGGCAATTGATAAATTGTTGTTTAGAAATGACTATTTAATCGAACATACTAGGAAATGCATTTTGTTTTTTACCAAGTGATGTATTATTCACAAAGTAGTTGAATATCATAGTTTTAAACTCTGTAAACCTACTATTGTAGGGCTGCTTTTTTTTTGAAGCTCATGACTAGTGACACTGTTAACAGTGAATTTGTGGGCACTTTATTGGTAGTAATATTACTCTATATATCTTTGGCTCCACAATGCCTGCAGAAAAAAAAATGAAAAAAGTTGCTGTTGTTGGTTAAAAGCTTATGTTTGTATACAGGGTTTGATTGCCTACATGTTGTGAAAATTTTTCCTGGTATTTTACTGTGGTGTCATGACAGATAATTTATGGTGATAATGTTGTAACATCAAAGAAAGTCCCATTTAAAACAGAACAACAGAGACCAGGAAGTATTAAATTATGCAAATATCTTAAGTAATTAGATGACGAGCATTTTAAATGCACTTTATGCTGGACGTTTTATACAAGGAGAGCGAAATGATTGACTGAGCACATCTTTCTAAATTGTGTCCCATGAAAAGAGCCCTAGTTACTCAGAAATCCACAACATGTACCTGTGACCTGTGTCTCGTTTAGCATTCTGTAAATACAGTTTGTACAAGTGTGAGCCAGTGTTCTTGGCGTAGAGCAGTTGCGCTTGGCCAAACGGTCCTGTCTGTAGTTCCTTTTGTGATTAGTGCGTACTTTTCAGGGGCTGTGCCAGTAAACTTCAGTGTTGTACTCTTGATACAGTGATCATAACCTTTCATGCCTTCAGACAGCTCTATTTTGATCTTTCCATAATGAATGAACACTCTCACTGTGTTAGTACACTTCTCACGTCCCCCGCACTAGTCCGCTCAAAGCAGTTTTGTAAATACACGTTTCACACTTTATAGGGAAAACACTTCTTGATTGGGTTGTATAAAGAAGCAAAGTGAAGATTTTGCATCTATGAATATTTCTCCAGATAGTATTTTATTGTTAAGTGAGACTGCCTTTTTTCTTTAAAAAAGGGCTGGCAAACAAGAATGTTTTTAAAATATTATGTATTCAGGAAGCAAAGAATATTTATTGTGTAACTTTTTCTCTTCATCATCACAGGTCACATAGCCTACTAAAGACAGTGTAATCTATAAAAGGGGGAGGAGTGTGATTTTGACTGAGGACCGAAAAACTCAAAGGTCTCTGAGGATGTCTTTCTGTCTGAGGATGGCTTTAGATAATGCACAGAATTCTGGTAATGACTTCAGTCGCCTGAGGCAGGATGCAAAAAGTGGGGTGATAGGTTAGAACTAATCAGTAACCACAGGAACAATGATTCCTCCCACAAAACTGCACCTGACACATAGACCTTGAATGTTTGTTATCCATGCACATCTCTATGAGACTAGCTGTCACTGGTAGGCTAATCGGCATGTTTAAAAGTAGATAGAGCACTCCAAAGTTAAGCAGCAAAAGAGCCCCCTAGTGTGTCTGTTAGGACTCACAATGTGTGTGTACTACTACTAAACATTGAACACAACAAAAGAGCATGCTTACAACATGGACTACAGACATGGTCCTAAATTTGATTTACTGTCTCCCCTCTTATTTAAGATGTTTTTTGTTTGTTTTGTTTTTTTGGTATGAAAGAAATAATTGTGATTAATTGTTAACTAGTGATGTGGATATTTAATCATGAATAAATAAAAAGTCAAGCAACATGGGTGCATATTTGTTTATTTATTGTTGTTGTTGACAGCATGTTGTTTGCACTGATGGCAGAAATGGAGCTTTTCAAAACTGAATCAATTAAACCAAATCCATCGCAAAATGATTTTCTGTTTCGAAGCACTCGAAACATCACATGGCCAAAGGGAATACATCAAAAACTCATTTTTACAAACCAATTGCAAATGTGTTATTTAAAATGTTCTATTAAATGAAATGAACAAATCATCTATGTGACCCTAGACCACAAACCAGTCACAACAGTCTTTTTATAAATAAATAAATAAATAAATATGGTGAAACGATTGGTAATTTTCCAAAAACATTTATGAATGTATAAACAATGGGGCGGTACTCAAGCGGCATCTTAAGCGTAAAGAAGGAGGATCGTTGAAATTTTATTGTATGTTGAATGACATAGCCTATTTATGTCTTTGTGTCAGTTGGTTTATTGTTTAAAGTGTCTATCCTGGATGTTTGAAACAATACGCTGATTTCAAGCAGCAGCCATTTTGAAATGACTCCGAAAACCAGAAGTGTCCATAGACATGAAGTGTCGCCTTAATCGTCGGAGAGTCACGAATGCGAAAGGCGTATTGTTCATACTTTAGATTATAGGCTATACAGTGAAATTCATTTTTTAATTAAACTGATTTCATATAATTCAGAATGTAAAAAAAGAAGTATGAACGAACTACATATCCTATTGGATATTAACATCCAGTGGTGTAAATCACGACAGGAGTTTCAGGTTGATAGTCTGTATTTCCCACTGGAGCCTCGCTTTGGCAGAAGGAATGGGATAGTGGAAATATAGGTCGGCATTTATGCAAAATTCAAGGAACAGTTGGTTAAGTAAGAAGAAATTTTGGTAATAGGAGGGATGTAATAATTTCAAGAATGCGTATTGGCCATTGTTTACTAAATCAACGTATGGCCAGGATTGGGAAACACCAGACTGGATATTGTGACAAATGTAGTTCAGGAAATGTGGGAACAGTAGAATATATATTATTAAAGTGTGAGAGAAATGGAAATTGAAGTTTTGTAGCATTATTAGGGAATGACCGAAAGCAATTTAAAACATATGAATTATTATTTCATTTTTTAAAAGATGCTCATTTAATTAACATGATGTAGGTCATTACTACCATAATGTTATCCACACTACAATCCAGTAGGTGGCAGGACATATCTCAATATCTCAGCTCTAGACCCTTCCAGATTGGCATAAATGCTACGGGGATCTCAGTATCTCAGCTTTGGAAGGGTCTAGAACCTTCATTTTTGCACTCAGGTCTAAGTCCCATAGTCCTCTATCAGAATCCAGAGTTTCAAGAAGATTGGAGAAACTTATTTTTTCACACAAAAAAGGGGTAACATTGTCTTTTTTTTTGGGGGGGGGGGGGGGGTGGTTGGGGGAACCTAGACCTGAGGCTCTAGAGTCTAGACCCTTCCAGAGCTGAGATATTGAGATCCCACGTAGCACTTAAGCCATTATAAATATCTCAATATCTCAGCTCTGCAATGGTCTAGAGCCTCCATTTTTGCACTCAGTTCTTAGTCGCATGGCCCTCTATCAATTGGAGAAACTTATTTTTTCGCACCAAAAAAAAAAAAAAAAAAAACAGGGGTAACACTGTCGTTTGTTTTGTTTTGTTTTTTGGTGGTGGTGGTGGGGGGGGGGGGGGGGGTCGAAATTTTGAGTTTCTCTGATCTTTTTGAAACTCTGGATTCTGATAGAGGGCCATGGGACCTAGACCTGAGTGCAAAAATGGAGGCTCAAGACCCTTCCAGAGCTGAGATATTGAGATCCCACGTAGCCTTTATGCCATTATAAATATCTCAATATCTCAGCTCTGGAAGGGTCTAGAGCCTCCATTTTTGCACTCAGGTCTAAGTCCCATGGCCCTCTATCAGAATCCAGAGTTTCAAGAAGATTGGAGAACTTATTTTTTAGCATAAAAAAAAAAACGACAGGGGTAACACTGTCGGGGTTTTTTTGGGTCAAAATTTTGAGTTTCTCTGATCTTCTTTAAACTGGATTCTGATAGAGGGCCATAGACCTTATTCAGAGCAGCGCCATGACAGGCATGAGAGTGAGGCTGTGAGGGATAGACTTACCGTGTTTCCAATGGCATCTGCTGTAAAAAGCTGAATAAAGCGGCTAGATTACCTACAATTTTCCACAGCTTATATTGTCGGGAGTTTTTTGTCAACTGACATTGTAAATATTTTTTTCTACTGTTTCATGAGCAGAACAATCCGAAAACATATTAAATAACGGTACAGCCTATTGAAGAGATGCATGACTATCCCTCACAGCCTCGCTTTCATTCTCATTAAAAATCAAAGATGGCGCTGCCGTGAATAAGGCGTATTGGACTTAGACCTGAGAGCAAAAATGGGCTCTAGACCCTTCCAGAGCTGAGATATTGAGATCTCACGTAGCATTTATGCCATTATAAATATCTCAATATCTTAGCTCTGGAAGGGTCTAGAGCCTCCATTTTTGCACTCAGGTCTAAGTCACATGGCCCTCTATCAGAATCCAGAGTTTTGAGAATATTTAGGATACTTAATTTTTCGCCTCAAAAAAAAAAAAAAAAAAAAAACTTAAGGGGTAACACTGTCGTTTTTTTTTTCTGGTCGAAATTTTGAGTTTCGACATCTCAGCTCTGGAAGGGTCTAGAGCCTCCATTTTTGCACTCAGGTCTAAGTCTCATGGCCCTCTGTCAGAATCCAGAGTTTTGAGAAGATTGGGGAAACTTAATTTTCACCCCCCCCCCCCAAAAAAAAAACGTAAGGGGTAACACTGTCCTTTTTTTTTCTCGAAATTTTGAGTGTCGATATCTCAGCTCTGGAAGGGTCTAGAGCCTCCATTTTTGCGCGCTGGTCGAAGTCTCGTGGCCCTCTGTCAGAATCCAGAGTTTCAAGAAGGTCGGAGGGGGTCAAAATTTCGGCCAAAAAAAAAATGACAGTGTTACCCCTTATGTTTTTTTTTGTGTCCAAATTTTGACCTTCGATATCTCGGCTCTGGAAGGGTCTAGAGCCTCCATTTTTGCGCGCTGGTCGAAGTCTCGTGGCCCTCTGTCAGAATCCAGAGTTTCAAGAAGATCGGAGGGGGTCAAAATTTTGGCCAAAAAAAAAAAAAATGACATTGTTACCCCTTACTGTACGTTCACACCGCCGCCGACTTGAGCTTCCAAAGCGGCCGGAAGTCATTCGTTTTCAATGGAAGCTGGCTTCTCTCAGCTTCAAGGAGCGTCAAAATCCTCGGCGTGGCGTTTTGGGCGTTTTGAGCGTTTTGAGCGTCAATCAGAAAGTTGAAAGAAGCTCAACTTTATGGTAATGAGCTGTGACGCGGTTCAGCGGCAAGCAGCGGCAAACGCCAGCAACCAATCGGAATATAGACGTCCTTCACGCTGGCTGATTCCGGAGAAATACAAAATGTAAACTTTCGTTCCTACCAAAACATTAGTTCCGAGAAAATGGAAGAGAAGCTAATCCTCGCCGTTGCTGTGATTCCTGCTGGTTTCGTATCATTTATGACATGACGTTGTTTGCTACAGGGACCGCATGAGCGCAACTTTTATTTGAAATATTTACGAACGCTCGTTTTAAAGCGGGAATGCAATTAATTTGCTCATGGTGACACCGATTTGACCGCAAATAATAATAATTATAGCTAACTATTTTTTCCCGACCAAATGTGACCAAAACGGTTATAAAAATGCTGTCATTAAAAAAGGTTTTTCAATGTATTGCTTGTTTTTTTTCTGTTTATTACATTTCATGTTGTGACACTTCTCTTCTCCCTGCAACGTCAGAGCGTTCAAAGCGTCAACAAGCTTCCCCGTACTTTTTGACAAGCGTCCTTGACAGGGCAGCCAGAGCTTCTTTAGACGCTCAAGTCGGCGGCGGTGTGAACGTACGGTTATGTTTTTTTTTCAGGTCCAAATTTTGACCTTCGATATCTCGGCTCTGGAAGGGTCTAGAGCCTCCATTTTTGCGCGCTGGTCGAAGTCTCGTGGCCCTCTGTCAGAATCCAGAGTTTCAAGAAGATCGGAGGGGGTCAAAATTTCGGCCAAAAAAAAATGACAGTGTTACCCTTTATGTTTTTTTTTCGGGTCAAAACTTTGACGTCCGATATCTCGGCTCTGGAAGGGTCTAGAGCCTCAATTTTTGCGCGCTGGTCGAAGTCTCGTGGCCCTCTGTCAGAATCCAGAGTTTCAAGAAGATCGGAGGGGGTCAAAATTTCGGCCAAAAAAAAATGACAGTGTTACCCCTTATGTTTTTTTTTTTTGGTTCCAAATTTTGACCTTCGATATCTCGGCTCTGGAAGGATCTAGAGCCTCCATTTTTGCGCGCTGGTCGAAGTCTCGTGGCCCTCTGTCAGAATCCAGAGTTTCAAGAAGATCGGAGGGGGTCAAAATTTCGGCCAAAAAAAAAAATGACAGTGTTACCCCTTATGTTTTTTTTTTTCAGGTCCAAATTTTGACCTTCGATATCTCGGCTCTGGAAGGGTCTAGAGCCTCCATTTTTGCGCGCTGGTCGAAGTCTCGTGGCCCTCTGTCAGAATCCAGAGTTTCAAGAAGATCGGAGGGGGTCAAAATTTTGGCCAAAAAAAAAAATGACAGTGTTACCCCTTATGTTTTTTTTTTCAGGTCAAAATTTTGACCTTCGATATCTCGGCTCTGGAAGGGTCTAGAGCCTCCATTTTTGCGCGCTGGTCGAAGTCTCGTGGCCCTCTGTCAGAATCCAGAGTTTCGAGAAGATCGGAGGGGGTCAAAATTTCGGCCAAAAACGACAGTGTTACCCCTTATGTTTTTTTTTTCAGGTCAAAACTTTGACATCCGATATCTCGGCTCTGGAAGGGTCTAGAGCCTCAATTTTTGCGCGCTGGTCGAAGTCTCGTGGCCCTCTGTCAGAATCCAGAGTTTCAAGAAGATCGGAGGGGGTCAAAATTTCGGCCAAAAAAAAAAATGACAGTGTTACCCCTTATGTTTTTTTTTTCAGGTCCAAATTTTGACCTTCGATATCTCGGCTCTGGAAGGGTCTAGAGCCTCAATTTTTGCGCGCTGGTCGAAGTCTCGTGGCCCTCTGTCAGAATCCAGAGTTTCAAGAAGATCGGAGGGGGTCAAAATTTCGGCCAAAAAAAAAAATGACAGTGTTACCCCTTATGTTTTTTTTTTGGGTCCAAATTTTGACCTTCGACATCTCGGCTCTGGAAGGGTCTAGAGCCTCCATTTTTGCGCGCTGGTCGAAGTCTCGTGGCCCTCTGTCAGAATCCAGAGTTTCAAGAAGATCGGAGGGGGTCAAAATTTCGGCCAAAAAAAAAAAATTGACAGTGTTACCCCTTATGTTTTTTTTTTCAGGTCCAAATTTTGACCTTCAATATCTCGGCTCTGGAAGGGTCTAGAGCCTCCATTTTTGCGCGCTGGTCGAAGTCTCGTGGCCCTCTGTCAGAATCCAGAGTTTCAAGAGAATCGGAGGGGGTCAAAATTTCGGCCAAAAAAAAATGACAGTGTTACCCCTTATGTTTTTTTTTTCAGGTCCAAATTTTGACCTTCGATATCTCGGCTCTGGAAGGGTCTAGAGCCTCAATTTTTGCGCGCTGGTCGAAGTCTCGTGGCCCTCTGTCAGAATCCAGAGTTTCAAGAAGATCGGAGGGGGTCAAAATTTCGGGCAAAAAAAAAAATGACAGTGTTACCCCTTATGTTTTTTTGGGTCCAAATTTTGACCTTCGATATCTCGGCTCTGGAAGGGTCTAGAGCCTCCATTTTTGCGCGCTGGTCGAAGTCTCGTGGCCCTCTGTCAGAATCCAGAGTTTCAAGAAGATCGGAGGGGGTCAAAATTTCGGCCAAAAAAAAAATGACAGTGTTACCCCTTATGTTTTTTTTTCAGGTCCAAATTTTGACCTTCGGTATCTCGGCTCTGGAAGGGTCTAGAGCCTACATTTTTGCGCGCTGGTCGAAGTCTCTTGGCCCTCTGTCAGAATCCAGAGTTTCAAGAGAATCGGAGGGGGTCAAAATTTCGGCCAAAAAAAAAAATGACAGTGTTACCCCTTATGTTTTTTTTTCAGGTCCAAATTTTGACCTTCGATATCTCGGCTCTGGAAGGGTCTAGAGCCTTAATTTTTGCGCGCTGGTCGAAGTCTCGTGGCCCTCTGTCAGAATCCAGAGTTTCAAGAAGATCAGAGGGGGTCAAAACTTCGGCCAAAAAAAAAAATGACAGTGTTACCCCTTATGTTTTTTTTGGGGTCCAAATTTTGACCTTCGATATCTCGGCTCTGGAAGGGTCTAGAGCATCCATTTTTGCGCGCTGGTCGAAGTCTCGTAGCCCTCTGTCAGAATCCAGAGTTTCAAGAAGATCGGAGGGGGTCAAAATTTCGGCCAAAAAAAAAATGACAGTGTTACCCCTTATGTTTTTTTTTTCAGGTCCAAATTTTGACCTTCGATATCTCGGCTCTGGAAGGGTCTAGAGCCTCCATTTTTGCGCGCTGGTCGAAGTCTCGTGGCCCTCTGTCAGAATCCAGAGTTTCAAGAAGATCGGAGGGGGTCAAAATTTCGGCCAAAAAAAAAATGACAGTGTTACCCCTTATGTTTTTTTTTTCAGGTCCAAATTTTGACCTTCGATATCTCGGCTCTGGAAGGGTCTAGAGCCTCCATTTTTGCGCGCTGGTCGAAGTCTCGTGGCCCTCTGTCAGAATCTAGAGTTTCAAGAAGATCGGAGGGGGTCAAAATTTCGGCCAAAAAAAAAAAATGACAGTGTTACCCCTTATGTTTTTTTTTCAGGTCCAAATTTTGACCTTCGATATCTCGGCTCTGGAAGGGTCTAGAGCCTCCATTTTTGCGCGCTGGTCGAAGTCTCGTGGCCCTCTGTCAGAATCCAGAGTTTCAAGAAGATCGGAGGGGGTCAAAATTCCGGCCAAAAAAAAAAAATGACAGTGTTACCCCTTATGTTTTTTTTTCAGGTCCAAATTTTGACCTTCGATATCTCGGCTCTGGAAGGGTCTAGAGCCTTAATTTTTGCGCGCTGGTCGAAGTCTCGTGGCCCTCTGTCAGAATCCAGAGTTTCAAGAAGATCAGAGGGGGTCAAAACTTCGGCCAAAAAAAAAAATGACAGTGTTACCCCTTATGTTTTTTTTGGGGTCCAAATTTTGACCTTCGATATCTCGGCTCTGGAAGGGTCTAGAGCATCCATTTTTGCGCGCTGGTCGAAGTCTCGTAGCCCTCTGTCAGAATCCAGAGTTTCAAGAAGATCGGAGGGGGTCAAAATTTCGGCCAAAAAAAAAATGACAGTGTTACCCCTTATGTTTTTTTTTTCAGGTCCAAATTTTGACCTTCGATATCTCGGCTCTGGAAGGGTCTAGAGCCTCCATTTTTGCGCGCTGGTCGAAGTCTCGTGGCCCTCTGTCAGAATCCAGAGTTTCAAGAAGATCGGAGGGGGTCAAAATTTCGGCCAAAAAAAAAATGACAGTGTTACCCCTTATGTTTTTTTTTTCAGGTCCAAATTTTGACCTTCGATATCTCGGCTCTGGAAGGGTCTAGAGCCTCCATTTTTGCGCGCTGGTCGAAGTCTCGTGGCCCTCTGTCAGAATCCAGAGTTTCAAGAAGATCGGAGGGGGTCAAAATTTCGGCCAAAAAAAAAAAATGACAGTGTTACCCCTTATGTTTTTTTTTCAGGTCCAAATTTTGACCTTCGATATCTCGGCTCTGGAAGGGTCTAGAGCCTCCATTTTTGCGCGCTGGTCGAAGTCTCGTGGCCCTCTGTCAGAATCCAGAGTTTCAAGAAGATCGGAGGGGGTCAAAATTCCGGCCAAAAAAAAAAAATGACAGTGTTACCCCTTATGTTTTTTTTCAGGTCCAAATTTTGACCTTCGATATCTCGGCTCTGGAAGGGTCTAGAGCCTCCATTTTTGCGCGCTGGTCGAAGTCTCGTGGCCCTCTGTCAGAATCCAGAGTTTCAAGAAGATCGGAGGGGGTCAAAATTTCGGCCAAAAAAAATGACAGTGTTACCCCTTATGTTTTTTTTTCAGGTCCAAATTTTGACCTTCGATATCTCGGCTCTTGAAGGGTCTAGAGCCTCCATTTTTGCGCGCTGGTCGAAGTCTCGTGGCCCTCTGTCAGAATCCAAAGTTTCAAGAAGATCGGAGGGGGTCAAAATTAAGGGCCAAAAAAAATGACAGTGTTATCCCTTATGTTTTTTTTTGGGGTCCAAATTTTGACCTTCGATATCTCGGCTCTGGAAGGGTCTAGAGCCTCCATTTTTGCGCGCTGGTCAAAGTCTCGTGGCCCTCTGTCAGAATCCAGAGTTTCAAGAAGATCGGAGGGGGTCAAAATTTCGGCCAAAAAAAATGACAGTGTTACCCCTTATGTTTTTTTTTTGGGTCCAAATTTTGACCTTCGATATCTCGGCTCTGGAAGGGTCTAGAGCCTCCATTTTTGCGCGCTGGTCGAAGTCTCGTGGCCCTCTGTCAGAATCCATCGATATCTCGGCTCTGGAAGGGTCTAGAGCCTCCATTTTGCGCGCTGGTCGAAGTCTCGTGGCCCTCTGTCAGAATCCAGAGTTTCAAGAAGATCGGAGGGGGTCAAAATTTCGGCCAAAAAAAAAAATGACAGTGTTACCCCTTATGTTTTTTTTTCAGGTCCAAATTTTGACCTTCGATATCTCGGCTCTGGAAGGGTCTAGAGCCTCCATTTTGCGCGCTGGTCGAAGTCTCTTGGCCCTCTGTCAGAATCCAGAGTTTCAAGAGAATCGGAGGGGGTCAAAATTTCGGCCAAAAAAAAAATGACAGTGTTACCCCTTATGTTTTTTTTTTCAGGTCCAAATTTTGACCTTCGATATCTCGGCTCTGGAAGGGTCTAGAGCCTCAATTTTTGCGCGCTGGTCGAAGTCTCGTGGCCCTCTGTCAGAATCCAGAGTTTCAAGAAGATCGGAGGGGGTCAAAATTTCGGCCAAAAAAAAAAAATGACAGTGTTACCCCTTATGTTTTTTTTTTCAGGTCCAAATTTTGACCTTCAATATCTCGGCTCTGGAAGGGTCTAGAGCCTCCACTTTTGCGCGCTGGTCGAAGTCTCGTGGCCCTCTGTCAGAATCCAGAGTTTCAAGAAGATCGGAGGGGGTCAAAATATCGGCCAAAAAAAATGACAGTGTTACCCCTTATGTTTTTTTTTGGGTCCAAATTTTGACCTTCGATATCTCGGCTCTGGAAGGGTCTAGAGCCTCCATTTTTGCGCGCTGGTCGAAGTCTCGTGGCCCTCTGTCAGAATCCAGAGTTTCAAGAACATCGGAGGGGTTCAAAATTTCGGCCAAAAAAAAAAATGACAGTGTTACCCCTTATGTTTTTTTTTCAGGTCCAAATTTTGACCTTCGCTATCTCGGCTCTGGAAGGGTCTAGAGCCTCCATTTTTGCGCGCTGGTCGAAGTCTCGTGGCCCTCTGTCAGAATCCAGAGTTTCAAGAAGATCGGAGGGGGTCGAAATTTCGGCCAAAAACGACAGTGTTACCCCTTATGTTTTTTTTTTCGGGTCAAAACTTTGACGTCCGATATCTCGGCTCTGGAAGGGTCTAGAGCCTCCATTTTTGCGCGCTGGTCGAAGTCTCGTGGCCCTCTGTCAGAATCCAGAGTTTCAAGAAGATCGGAGGGGGTCAAAATTTTGGCCAAAAACGACAGTGTTACCCCTTATGTTTTTTTTTTGGGTCAAAACTTTGTCATCCGATATCTCGGCTCTGGAAGGGTCAAGAGCCTCCATTTTTGCGCGCTGGTCGAAGTCTCGTGGCCCTCTGTCAGAATCCAGAGTTTCAAGAAGATCGGAGGGGGTCAAAATTTCGGCCAAAAACGACAGTGTTACCCCTTATGGTTTTTTTTCGGGTCAAAACTTTGACATCCGATATCTCGGCTCTGGAAGGGTCTAGAGCCTCCATTTTTGCGCGCTGGTCGAAGTCTCGTGGCCCTCTGTCAGAATCCAGAGTTTCAAGAAGATCGGAGGGGGTCAAAATTTCGGCCAAAAACGACAGTGTTACCCCTTATGTTTTTTTTTTCGGGTCAAAACTTTGACGTCTGATATCTTGGCTCTGGAAGGGTCTAGAACCTCCATTTTTGCGCGCTGGTCGAAGTCTCGTGGCCCTCTGTCAGAATCCAGAGTTTCAAGAAGATCGGAGGGGGTCAAAATTTCGGCCAAAAACAACAGTGTTACCCCTTATGTTTTTTTTTCGGGTCAAAACTTTGACGTCTGATATCTCGGCTCTGGAAGGGTCTAGAACCTCCATTTTTGCGCGCTGTTCGAAGTCTCGTGGCCCTCTGTCAGAATCCAGAGTTTCAAGAAGATCGGAGGGGGTCAAAATTTCGGCCAAAAACGACAGTGTTACCCCTTGTTTTTTTTCAGGTCAAAACTTTGACATCCGATATCTCGGCTCTGGAAGGGTCTAGAGCCTCCATTTTTTCACGCTGGTCGAAGTCTCGTGGCCCTCTGTCAGAATCCAGAGTTTCAAGAAGATCGGAGGGGGTCGAAATTTCGGCCAAAAACGACAGTGTTACCCCTTATGTTTTTTTTTCAGGTCAAAACTTTGACATCCGATATCTCGGCTCTGGAAGGGTCTAGAGCCTCCATTTTTGCGTGCTGGTCGAAGTCTCATGGCCCTCTGTCAGAATCCAGAGTTTCAACAAGATCGGAGGGGGTCAAAATTTCGGCCAAAAACGACAGTGTTACCCCTTATGTTTTTTTTTTCAGGTCAAAACTTTGACATCCGATATCTCGGCTCTGGAGGGGTCTAGAGCCTCCATTTTTGCGCGCTGGTCGAAGTCTCGTGGCCCTCTGTCAGAATCCAGAGTTTCAAGAAGATCGGAGGGGGTCAAAATTTCGGCCAAAAACGACAGTGGTACCCCTTATGTTTTTTTTTCGGGTCAAAACTTTGACATCCGATATCTCGGCTCTGGAAGGGTCTAGAGCCTCCATTTTTGCGCGCTGTTCGAAGTCTCGTGGCCCTCTGTCAGAATCCAGAGTTTCAAGAAGATCGGAGGGGGTCAAAATTTTGGCCAAAAACGACAGTGTTACCCCTTGTTTTTTTTCAGGTCAAAACTTTGACATCCGATATCTCGGCTCTGGAAGGGTCTAGAGCCTCCATTTTTGCGCGCTGGTCGAAGTCTCGTGGCCCTCTGTCAGAATCCAGAGTTTCAAGAAGATCGGAGGGGGTCAAAATTTCGGCCAAAAAAAAAAATGACAGTGTTACCCCTTATGTTTTTTTTTTGGGTCCAAATTTTGACCTTCGACATCTCGGCTCTGGAAGGGTCTAGAGCCTCCATTTTTGCGCGCTGGTCGAAGTCTCGTGGCCCTCTGTCAGAATCCAGAGTTTCAAGAAGATCGGAGGGGGTCAAAATTTCGGCCAAAAAAAAAAAATTGACAGTGTTACCCCTTATGTTTTTTTTTTCAGGTCCAAATTTTGACCTTCAATATCTCGGCTCTGGAAGGGTCTAGAGCCTCCATTTTTGCGCGCTGGTCGAAGTCTCGTGGCCCTCTGTCAGAATCCAGAGTTTCAAGAGAATCGGAGGGGGTCAAAATTTCGGCCAAAAAAAAATGACAGTGTTACCCCTTATGTTTTTTTTTTCAGGTCCAAATTTTGACCTTCGATATCTCGGCTCTGGAAGGGTCTAGAGCCTCAATTTTTGCGCGCTGGTCGAAGTCTCGTGGCCCTCTGTCAGAATCCAGAGTTTCAAGAAGATCGGAGGGGGTCAAAATTTCGGGCAAAAAAAAAAATGACAGTGTTACCCCTTATGTTTTTTTGGGTCCAAATTTTGACCTTCGATATCTCGGCTCTGGAAGGGTCTAGAGCCTCCATTTTTGCGCGCTGGTCGAAGTCTCGTGGCCCTCTGTCAGAATCCAGAGTTTCAAGAAGATCGGAGGGGGTCAAAATTTCGGCCAAAAAAAAAATGACAGTGTTACCCCTTATGTTTTTTTTTCAGGTCCAAATTTTGACCTTCGGTATCTCGGCTCTGGAAGGGTCTAGAGCCTACATTTTTGCGCGCTGGTCGAAGTCTCTTGGCCCTCTGTCAGAATCCAGAGTTTCAAGAGAATCGGAGGGGGTCAAAATTTCGGCCAAAAAAAAAAATGACAGTGTTACCCCTTATGTTTTTTTTTCAGGTCCAAATTTTGACCTTCGATATCTCGGCTCTGGAAGGGTCTAGAGCCTTAATTTTTGCGCGCTGGTCGAAGTCTCGTGGCCCTCTGTCAGAATCCAGAGTTTCAAGAAGATCAGAGGGGGTCAAAACTTCGGCCAAAAAAAAAAATGACAGTGTTACCCCTTATGTTTTTTTTGGGGTCCAAATTTTGACCTTCGATATCTCGGCTCTGGAAGGGTCTAGAGCATCCATTTTTGCGCGCTGGTCGAAGTCTCGTAGCCCTCTGTCAGAATCCAGAGTTTCAAGAAGATCGGAGGGGGTCAAAATTTCGGCCAAAAAAAAAATGACAGTGTTACCCCTTATGTTTTTTTTTTCAGGTCCAAATTTTGACCTTCGATATCTCGGCTCTGGAAGGGTCTAGAGCCTCCATTTTTGCGCGCTGGTCGAAGTCTCGTGGCCCTCTGTCAGAATCCAGAGTTTCAAGAAGATCGGAGGGGGTCAAAATTTCGGCCAAAAAAAAATGACAGTGTTACCCCTTATGTTTTTTTTTTCAGGTCCAAATTTTGACCTTCGATATCTCGGCTCTGGAAGGGTCTAGAGCCTCCATTTTTGCGCGCTGGTCGAAGTCTCGTGGCCCTCTGTCAGAATCTAGAGTTTCAAGAAGATCGGAGGGGGTCAAAATTTCGGCCAAAAAAAAAAAAATGACAGTGTTACCCCTTATGTTTTTTTTTCAGGTCCAAATTTTGACCTTCGATATCTCGGCTCTGGAAGGGTCTAGAGCCTCCATTTTTGCGCGCTGGTCGAAGTCTCGTGGCCCTCTGTCAGAATCCAGAGTTTCAAGAAGATCGGAGGGGGTCAAAATTCCGGCCAAAAAAAAAAAATGACAGTGTTACCCCTTATGTTTTTTTTTCAGGTCCAAATTTTGACCTTCGATATCTCGGCTCTGGAAGGGTCTAGAGCCTTAATTTTTGCGCGCTGGTCGAAGTCTCGTGGCCCTCTGTCAGAATCCAGAGTTTCAAGAAGATCAGAGGGGGTCAAAACTTCGGCCAAAAAAAAAAATGACAGTGTTACCCCTTATGTTTTTTTTGGGGTCCAAATTTTGACCTTCGATATCTCGGCTCTGGAAGGGTCTAGAGCATCCATTTTTGCGCGCTGGTCGAAGTCTCGTAGCCCTCTGTCAGAATCCAGAGTTTCAAGAAGATCGGAGGGGGTCAAAATTTCGGCCAAAAAAAAAATGACAGTGTTACCCCTTATGTTTTTTTTTTCAGGTCCAAATTTTGACCTTCGATATCTCGGCTCTGGAAGGGTCTAGAGCCTCCATTTTTGCGCGCTGGTCGAAGTCTCGTGGCCCTCTGTCAGAATCCAGAGTTTCAAGAAGATCGGAGGGGGTCAAAATTTCGGCCAAAAAAAAAATGACAGTGTTACCCCTTATGTTTTTTTTTTCAGGTCCAAATTTTGACCTTCGATATCTCGGCTCTGGAAGGGTCTAGAGCCTCCATTTTTGCGCGCTGGTCGAAGTCTCGTGGCCCTCTGTCAGAATCCAGAGTTTCAAGAAGATCGGAGGGGGTCAAAATTTCGGCCAAAAAAAAAAAATGACAGTGTTACCCCTTATGTTTTTTTTTCAGGTCCAAATTTTGACCTTCGATATCTCGGCTCTGGAAGGGTCTAGAGCCTCCATTTTTGCGCGCTGGTCGAAGTCTCGTGGCCCTCTGTCAGAATCCAGAGTTTCAAGAAGATCGGAGGGGGTCAAAATTCCGGCCAAAAAAAAAAAAATGACAGTGTTACCCCTTATGTTTTTTTTCAGGTCCAAATTTTGACCTTCGATATCTCGGCTCTGGAAGGGTCTAGAGCCTCCATTTTTGCGCGCTGGTCGAAGTCTCGTGGCCCTCTGTCAGAATCCAGAGTTTCAAGAAGATCGGAGGGGGTCAAAATTTCGGCCAAAAAAAATGACAGTGTTACCCCTTATGTTTTTTTTTCAGGTCCAAATTTTGACCTTCGATATCTCGGCTCTTGAAGGGTCTAGAGCCTCCATTTTTGCGCGCTGGTCGAAGTCTCGTGGCCCTCTGTCAGAATCCAAAGTTTCAAGAAGATCGGAGGGGGTCAAAATTAAGGGCCAAAAAAAATGACAGTGTTATCCCTTATGTTTTTTTTTGGGGTCCAAATTTTGACCTTCGATATCTCGGCTCTGGAAGGGTCTAGAGCCTCCATTTTTGCGCGCTGGTCAAAGTCTCGTGGCCCTCTGTCAGAATCCAGAGTTTCAAGAAGATCGGAGGGGGTCAAAATTTCGGCCAAAAAAAATGACAGTGTTACCCCTTATGTTTTTTTTTTGGGTCCAAATTTTGACCTTCGATATCTCGGCTCTGGAAGGGTCTAGAGCCTCCATTTTTGCGCGCTGGTCGAAGTCTCGTGGCCCTCTGTCAGAATCCATCGATATCTCGGCTCTGGAAGGGTCTAGAGCCTCCATTTTGCGCGCTGGTCGAAGTCTCGTGGCCCTCTGTCAGAATCCAGAGTTTCAAGAAGATCGGAGGGGGTCAAAATTTCGGCCAAAAAAAAAAATGACAGTGTTACCCCTTATGTTTTTTTTTCAGGTCCAAATTTTGACCTTCGATATCTCGGCTCTGGAAGGGTCTAGAGCCTCCATTTTGCGCGCTGGTCGAAGTCTCTTGGCCCTCTGTCAGAATCCAGAGTTTCAAGAGAATCGGAGGGGGTCAAAATTTCGGCCAAAAAAAAAATGACAGTGTTACCCCTTATGTTTTTTTTTTCAGGTCCAAATTTTGACCTTCGATATCTCGGCTCTGGAAGGGTCTAGAGCCTCAATTTTTGCGCGCTGGTCGAAGTCTCGTGGCCCTCTGTCAGAATCCAGAGTTTCAAGAAGATCGGAGGGGGTCAAAATTTCGGCCAAAAAAAAAAATGACAGTGTTACCCCTTATGTTTTTTTTTTCAGGTCCAAATTTTGACCTTCAATATCTCGGCTCTGGAAGGGTCTAGAGCCTCCACTTTTGCGCGCTGGTCGAAGTCTCGTGGCCCTCTGTCAGAATCCAGAGTTTCAAGAAGATCGGAGGGGGTCAAAATATCGGCCAAAAAAAATGACAGTGTTACCCCTTATGTTTTTTTTTGGGTCCAAATTTTGACCTTCGATATCTCGGCTCTGGAAGGGTCTAGAGCCTCCATTTTTGCGCGCTGGTCGAAGTCTCGTGGCCCTCTGTCAGAATCCAGAGTTTCAAGAACATCGGAGGGGTTCAAAATTTCGGCCAAAAAAAAAAAATGACAGTGTTACCCCTTATGTTTTTTTTTCAGGTCCAAATTTTGACCTTCGCTATCTCGGCTCTGGAAGGGTCTAGAGCCTCCATTTTTGCGCGCTGGTCGAAGTCTCGTGGCCCTCTGTCAGAATCCAGAGTTTCAAGAAGATCGGAGGGGGTCGAAATTTCGGCCAAAAACGACAGTGTTACCCCTTATGTTTTTTTTTTCGGGTCAAAACTTTGACGTCCGATATCTCGGCTCTGGAAGGGTCTAGAGCCTCCATTTTTGCGCGCTGGTCGAAGTCTCGTGGCCCTCTGTCAGAATCCAGAGTTTCAAGAAGATCGGAGGGGGTCAAAATTTTGGCCAAAAACGACAGTGTTACCCCTTATGTTTTTTTTTTGGGTCAAAACTTTGTCATCCGATATCTCGGCTCTGGAAGGGTCAAGAGCCTCCATTTTTGCGCGCTGGTCGAAGTCTCGTGGCCCTCTGTCAGAATCCAGAGTTTCAAGAAGATCGGAGGGGGTCAAAATTTCGGCCAAAAACGACAGTGTTACCCCTTATGGTTTTTTTTCGGGTCAAAACTTTGACATCCGATATCTCGGCTCTGGAAGGGTCTAGAGCCTCCATTTTTGCGCGCTGGTCGAAGTCTCGTGGCCCTCTGTCAGAATCCAGAGTTTCAAGAAGATCGGAGGGGGTCAAAATTTCGGCCAAAAACGACAGTGTTACCCCTTATGTTTTTTTTTTCGGGTCAAAACTTTGACGTCTGATATCTTGGCTCTGGAAGGGTCTAGAACCTCCATTTTTGCGCGCTGGTCGAAGTCTCGTGGCCCTCTGTCAGAATCCAGAGTTTCAAGAAGATCGGAGGGGGTCAAAATTTCGGCCAAAAACAACAGTGTTACCCCTTATGTTTTTTTTTCGGGTCAAAACTTTGACGTCTGATATCTCGGCTCTGGAAGGGTCTAGAACCTCCATTTTTGCGCGCTGTTCGAAGTCTCGTGGCCCTCTGTCAGAATCCAGAGTTTCAAGAAGATCGGAGGGGGTCAAAATTTCGGCCAAAAACGACAGTGTTACCCCTTGTTTTTTTTCAGGTCAAAACTTTGACATCCGATATCTCGGCTCTGGAAGGGTCTAGAGCCTCCATTTTTTCACGCTGGTCGAAGTCTCGTGGCCCTCTGTCAGAATCCAGAGTTTCAAGAAGATCGGAGGGGGTCGAAATTTCGGCCAAAAACGACAGTGTTACCCCTTATGTTTTTTTTTCAGGTCAAAACTTTGACATCCGATATCTCGGCTCTGGAAGGGTCTAGAGCCTCCATTTTTGCGTGCTGGTCGAAGTCTCATGGCCCTCTGTCAGAATCCAGAGTTTCAACAAGATCGGAGGGGGTCAAAATTTCGGCCAAAAACGACAGTGTTACCCCTTATGTTTTTTTTTTCAGGTCAAAACTTTGACATCCGATATCTCGGCTCTGGAGGGGTCTAGAGCCTCCATTTTTGCGCGCTGGTCGAAGTCTCGTGGCCCTCTGTCAGAATCCAGAGTTTCAAGAAGATCGGAGGGGGTCAAAATTTCGGCCAAAAACGACAGTGGTACCCCTTATGTTTTTTTTTCGGGTCAAAACTTTGACATCCGATATCTCGGCTCTGGAAGGGTCTAGAGCCTCCATTTTTGCGCGCTGTTCGAAGTCTCGTGGCCCTCTGTCAGAATCCAGAGTTTCAAGAAGATCGGAGGGGGTCAAAATTTCGGCCAAAAACGACAGTGTTACCCCTTGTTTTTTTTCAGGTCAAAACTTTGACATCCGATATCTCGGCTCTGGAAGGGTCTAGAGCCTCCATTTTTGCGCGCTGGTCGAAGTCTCGTGGCCCTCTGTCAGAATCCAGAGTTTCAAGAAGATCGTAGGGGGTCAAAATTTCGGCCAAAAACGACAGTGTTACCCCTTATGTTTTTTTTTCGGGTCAAAACTTTGACATCCGATATCTCGGCTCTGGAAGGGTCTAGAGCCTCCATTTTTGCGCGCTGGTCGAAGTCTCGTGGCCCTCTGTCAGAATCCAGAGTTTCAAGAAGATCGGAGGGGGTCAAAATTTCGTCCAAAAATGACAGTGTTACCCCTTATGTTTTTTTTTCGGGTCAAAACTTTGACGTCTGATATCTCGGCTCTGGAAGGGTCTAGAGCCTCCATTTTTGCGCGCTGGTCGAAGTCTCGTGGCCCTCTGTCAGAATCCAGAGTTTCAAGAAGATCAGACGGGGTAAAAATTTCGGCCAAAAACAACAGTGTTACCCCTTATGTTTTTTTTTCGGGTCAAAACTTTGACGTCCGATATCTCGGCTCTTGGAGGGTCTAGAGCCTCCATTTTTGCGCGCTGGTCGAAGTCTCGTGGCCCTCTGTCAGAATCCAGAGTTTCAAGAAGATCGGAGGGGGTCAATATTTTGGCCAAAAACGACAGTGTTACCCCTTATGTTTTTTTTTCGGGTCAAAACTTTGACATCCGATATCTCGGCTCTGGATTGGTCTAGAGCCTCCATTTTTGCGCGCTGGTCGAAGTCTCGTGGCCCCCTGTCAGAATCCAGAGTTTCAAGAAGATCGGAGGGGGTCAAAATTTGGCCAAAAACAACAGTGTTACCCCTTATATGGTTTTTTTCCGGGTCAAAACTTTGACGTCCGATATCTCGGCTCTAGAAGGGTCTAGAGCCTCCATTTTTGCGCGCTGGTCGAAGTCTCGTGGCCCTCTGTCAGAATCCAGAGTTTCAAGAAGATCGGAGGGGGTCAAAGTTTCGGCCAAAAACGACAGTGTTACCCCTTATGTTTTTTTTTTCGGGTCAAAACTTTGACGTCTGATATCTCGGCTCTGGAAGGGTCTAGAGCCTCCATTTTTGCGCGCTGGTCGAAGTCTCGTGGCCCTCTGTCAGAATCCAGAGTTTCAAGAAGATCGGAGGGGGTCAAAATTTCGGCCGAAAAAAAAAAAAATGATAGTGTTACCCCTTATGTTTTTTTTTCGCTTCAAAACTTTGACGTCCGATATCTCGGCTCTGGAAGGGTCTAGAGCCTCCATTTTTGCGCGCTGGTCGAAGTCTCGTGGCCCTCTGTCAGAATCCAGAGTTTCAAGAAGATCGGAGGGGGTCAAAATTTCGGCCAAAAACGACAGTGTTACCCCTTGTTTTTTTTCAGGTCAAAACTTTGACATCCGATATCTCGGCTCTGAAAGGGTCTAGAGCCTCCATTTTTGCGCGCTGGTCGAAGTCTCGTGGCCCTCTGTCAGAATCCAGAGTTTCAAGAAGATCGGAGGGGGTCAAAATTTTGGCCAAAAACGACAGTGTTACCCCTTATGTTTTTTTTTTCGGGTCAAAACTTTGACATCCGATATCTCGGCTCTGGAAGGGTCTAGAGCCTCCATTTTTGCGCGCTGGTCGAAGTCTCGTGGCCCTCTGTCAGAATCCAGAGTTTCAAGAAGATCAGAGGGGGTCAAAATTTCGTCCAAAAACAACAGTGTTACCCCTTATGTTTTTTTTTTCAGGTCAAAACTTTGACATCCGATATCTCGGCTCTGGAAGGGTCTAGAGCCTCCATTTTTGCGCGCTGGTCGAAGTCTCGTGGCCCTCTGTCAGAATCCAGAGTTTCAAGAAGATCGGAGGGGGTCAAAATTTCGGCCAAAAACGACAGTGGTACCCCTTATGTTTTTTTTTTCAGGTCAAAACTTTGACATCCGATATCTCGGCTCTGGAAGGGTCTAGAGCCTCCATTTTTGCGCGCTGGTCGAAGTCTCGTGGCCCTCTGTCAGAATCCAGAGTTTCGAGAAGATCGGAGGGGGTCAAAATTTCGGCCAAAAACGACAGTGTTACCCCTTATGTTTTTTTTTCAGGTCAAAACTTTGACATCCGATATCTCGGCTCTGGAAGGGTCTAGAGCCTCCATTTTTGCGCGCTGGTCGAAGTCTCGTGGCCCTCTGTCAGAATCCAGAGTTTCGAGAAGATCGGAGGGGGTCAAAATTTCGGCCAAAAACGACAGTGTTACCCCTTATGTTTTTTTTTCAGGTCAAAACTTTGACATCCGATATCTCGGCTCTGGAAGGGTCTAGAGACTCCATTTTTGCGCGCTGGTCGAAGTCTCGTGGCCCTCTGTCAGAATCCAGAGTTTCGAGAAGATCGGAGGGGGTCAAAATTTCGGCCAAAAACGACAGTGTTACCCCTTATGTTTTTTTTTCAGGTCAAAACTTTGACATCCGATATCTCGGCTCTGGAAGGGTCTAGAGCCTCCATTTTTGCGCGCTGGTCGAAGTCTCGTGGCCCTCTGTCAGAATCCAGAGTTTCAAGAAGATCAGAGGGGGTCAAAATTTCGTCCAAAAACAACAGTGTTACCCCTTATGTTTTTTTTTTCAGGTCAAAACTTTGACATCCGATATCTCGGCTCTGGAAGGGTCTAGAGCCTCCATTTTTGCGCGCTGGTCGAAGTCTCGTGGCCCTCTGTCAGAATCCAGAGTTTCAAGAAGATCGGAGGGGGTCAAAATTTCGGCCAAAAACGACAGTGGTACCCCTTATGTTTTTTTTTTCAGGTCAAAACTTTGACATCCGATATCTCGGCTCTGGAAGGGTCTAGAGCCTCCATTTTTGCGCGCTGGTCGAAGTCTCGTGGCCCTCTGTCAGAATCCAGAGTTTCGAGAAGATCGGAGGGGGTCAAAATTTCGGCCAAAAACGACAGTGTTACCCCTTATGTTTTTTTTTCAGGTCAAAACTTTGACATCCGATATCTCGGCTCTGGAAGGGTCTAGAGCCTCCATTTTTGCGCGCTGGTCGAAGTCTCGTGGCCCTCTGTCAGAATCCAGAGTTTCGAGAAGATCGGAGGGGGTCAAAATTTCGGCCAAAAACGACAGTGTTACCCCTTATGTTTTTTTTTCAGGTCAAAACTTTGACATCCGATATCTCGGCTCTGGAAGGGTCTAGAGACTCCATTTTTGCGCGCTGGTCGAAGTCTCGTGGCCCTCTGTCAGAATCCAGAGTTTCGAGAAGATCGGAGGGGGTCAAAATTTCGGCCAAAAACGACAGTGTTACCCCTTATGTTTTTTTTTCAGGTCAAAACTTTGACATCCGATATCTCGGCTCTGGAAGGGTCTAGAGCCTCCATTTTTGCGCGCTGGTCGAAGTCTCGTGGCCCTCTGTCAGAATCCAGAGTTTCGAGAAGATCGGAGGGGGTCAAAATTTCGGCCAAAAACGACAGTGTTACCCCTTATGTTTTTTTTTTCAGGTCAAAACTTTGACATCCGATATCTCGGCTCTGGAAGGGTCTAGAGCCTCCATTTTTGCGCGCTGGTCGA
Source organism: Cyprinella venusta (assembly GCA_038021265.1). Classification (NCBI taxonomy): domain Eukaryota; kingdom Metazoa; phylum Chordata; class Actinopteri; order Cypriniformes; family Leuciscidae; genus Cyprinella; species Cyprinella venusta. The sequence goes on along the minus strand of CM075870.1, from coordinate 26,423,076 downwards.
AGTCTCGTGGCCCTCTGTCAGAATCCAGAGTTTCGAGAAGATCGGAGGGGGTCAAAATTTCGGCCAAAAACTACAGTGTTACCCCTTATGTTTTTTTTTCAGGTCAAAACTTTGACATCCGATATCTCGGCTCTGGAAGGGTCTAGAGCTTCCATTTTTGCGCGCTGGTCGAAGTCTCGTGGCCCTCTGTCAGAATCCAGAGTTTCGAGAAGATCGGAGGTGGTCAAAATTTCGGCCAAAAACGACAGTGTTACCCCTTATGTTTTTTATCAGGTCAAAACTTTGACATCCGATATCTCGGCTCTGGAAGGGTCTAGAGCCTCCATTTTTGCGCGCTGGTCGAAGTCTCGTGGCCCTCTGTCAGAATCCAGAGTTTCGAGAAGATTGGAGGGGGTCAACATTTCGGCCAAAAACGACAGTGTTACCCCTTATGTTTTTTTTTCAGGTCAAAATTTTGACATCCGATATCTCGGCTCTGGAAGGGTCTAGAGCCTCCATTTTTGCGCGCTGGTCGAAGTCTCGTGGCCCTCTGTCAGAATCCAGAGTTTCGAGAAGATCGGAGGGGGTCAAAATTTCGGCCAAAAACGACAGTGTTACCCCTTATGTTTTTTTTTTCAGGTCAAAACTTTGACATCCGATATCTCGGCTCTGGAAGGGTCTAGAGCCTCCATTTTTGCGCGCTGGTCGAAGTCTCGTGGCCCTCTGTCAGAATCCAGAGTTTCAAGAAGATCGGAGGGGGTCAAAATTTCGGCCAAAAACGACAGTGTTACCCCTTATGTTTTTTTTTTTTCAGGTCAAAACTTTGAAATCCGATATCTCGGCTCTGGAAGGGTCTAGAGCCTCCATTTTTGCGCGCTGGTCGAAGTCTCGTGGCCCTCTGTCAGAATCCAGAGTTTCGAGAAGATCGGAGGGGGTCAAAATTTCGGCCAAAAACGACAGTGTTACCCCTTATGTTTTTTTTTCAGGTCAAAACTTTGACATCCGATATCTCGGCTCTGGAAGGGTCTAGAGCCTCCATTTTTGCGCGCTGGTCGAAGGCTCGTGGCCCTCTGTCAGAATCCAGAGTTTCAAGAAGATCGGAGGGGGTCAAAATTTCGGCCAAAAACGACAGTGTTACCCCTTATGTTTTTTTTTCAGGTCAAAACTTTGACATCCGATATCTCGGCTCTGGAAGGGTCTAGAGCCTCCATTTTTGCGCGCTGGTCGAAGTCTCGTGGCCCTCTGTCAGATTCCAGAGTTTCGAGAAGATCGGAGGGGGTCAAAATTTCGGCCAAAAACGACAGTGTTACCCCTTATGTTTTTTTTTTTCAGGTCAAAACTTTGAAATCCGATATCTCGGCTCTGGAAGGGTCTAGAGCCTCCATTTTTGCGCGCTGGTCGAAGTCTCGTGGCCCTCTGTCAGAATCCAGAGTTTCGAGAAGATCGGAGGGGGTCAAAATTTCGGCCAAAAACGACAGTGTTACCCCTTATGTTTTTTTTTCAGGTCAAAACTTTGACATCCGATATCTCGGCTCTGGAAGGGTCTAGAGCCTCCATTTTTGCGCGCTGGTCGAAGTCTCGTGGCCCTCTGTCAGAATCCAGAGTTTCAAGAAGATCGGAGGGGGTCAAAATTTCGGCCAAAAACGACAGTGTTACCCCTTATGTTTTTTTTTCAGGTCAAAACTTTGACATCCGATATCTCGGCTCTGGAAGGGTCTAGAGCCTCCATTTTTGCGCGCTGGTCGAAGTCTCGTGGCCCTCTGTCAGAATCCAGAGTTTCGAGAAGATCGGAGGGGGTCAAAATTTTGGCCAAAAACGACAGTGTTACCCCTTATGTTTTTTTTTCAGGTCAAAACTTTGACATCCGATATCTCGGCTCTGGAAGGGTCTAGAGCCTCCATTTTTGCGCGCTGGTCGAAGTCTCGTGGCCCTCTGTCAGAATCCAGAGTTTCGAGAAGATCGGAGGGGGGTCAAAATTTCGGCCAAAAACGACAGTGTTACCCCTTATGTTTTTTTTTCAGGACAAAACTTTGACATCCGATATCTCGGCTCTGGAAGGGTCTAGAGCCTCCATTTTTGCGCGCTGGTCGAAGTCTCGTGGCCCTCTGTCAGAATCCAGAGTTTCAAGAAGATCGGAGGGGGTCAAAATTTCGGCCAAAAACGACAGTGTTACCCCTTATGTTTTTTTTTTCAGGTCAAAACTTTGACATCCGATATCTCGGCTCTGGAAGGGTCTAGAGCCTCCATTTTTGCGCGCTGGTCGAAGTCTCGTGGCCCTCTGTCAGAATCCAGAGTTTCAAGAAGATCGGAGGGGGTCAAAATTTCGGCCAAAAACGACAGTGTTACCCCTTATGTTTTTTTTTTCAGGTCAAAACTTTGAAATCCGATATCTCGGCTCTGGAAGGGTCTAGAGCCTCCATTTTTGCGCGCTGGTCGAAGTCTCGTGGCCCTCTGTCAGAATCCAGAGTTTCGAGAAGATCGGAGGGGGGTCAAAATTTCGGCCAAAAACGACAGTGTTACCCCTTATGTTTTTTTTTCAGGTCAAAACTTTGACATCCGATATCTCGGCTCTGGAAGGGTCTAGAGCCTCCATTTTTGCGCGCTGGTCGAAGTCTCGTGGCCCTCTGTCAGAATCCAGAGTTTCAAGAAGATCGGAGGGGGTCAAAATTTCGGCCAAAAACGACAGTGTTACCCCTTATGTTTTTTTTTCACATCAAAACTTTGACATCCGATATCTCGGCTCTGGAAGGGTCTAGAGCCTCCATTTTTGCGCGCTGGTCGAAGTCTCGTGGCCCTCTGTCAGAATCCAGAGTTTCGAGAAGATCGGAGGGGGTCAAAATTTCGGCCAAAAACGACAGTGTTACCCCTTATGTTTTTTTTTCAGGTCAAAACTTTGACATCCGATATCTCGGCTCTGGAAGGGTCTAGAGCCTCCATTTTTGCGCGCTGGTCGAAGTCTCGTGGCCCTCTGTCAGAATCCAGAGTTTCGAGGAGATCGGAGGGGGTCAACATTTCGGCCAAAAACGACAGTGTTACCCCTTATGTTTTTTTTTCAGGTCAAAACTTTGACATCCGATATCTCGGCTCTGGAAGGGTCTAGAGCCTCCATTTTTGCGCGCTGGTCGAAGTCTCGTGGCCCTCTGTCAGAATCCAGAGTTTCGAGAAGATCGGAGGGGGTCAAAATTTCGGCCAAAAACGACAGTGTTACCCCTTATGTTTTTTTTTCAGGTCAAAACTTTGACATCCGATATCTCGGCTCTGGAAGGGTCTAGAGCCTCCATTTTTGCGCGCTGGTCGAAGTCTCGTGGCCCTCTGTCAGAATCCAGAGTTTCGAGAAGATCGGAGGGGGTCAAAATTTCGGCCAAAAACGACAGTGTTACCCCTTATGTTTTTTTTTCAGGTCAAAACTTTGACATCCGATATCTCGGCTCTGGAAGGGTCTAGAGCCTCCATTTTTGCGCGCTGGTCGAAGTCTTGTGGCCCTCTGTCAGAATCCAGAGTTTCGAGAAGATCGGAGGGGGTCAAAATTTCGGCCAAAAACGACAGTGTTACCCCTTATGTTTTTTTTTCAGGTCAAAACTTTGACATCCGATATCTCGGCTCTGGAAGGGTCTAGAGCCTCCATTTTTGCGCGCTGGTCGAAGTCTCGTGGCCCTCTGTCAGAATCCAGAGTTTCAAGAAGATCGGAGGGGGTCAAAATTTCGGCCAAAAACGACAGTGTTACCCCTTATGTTTTTTTTTCAGGTCAAAACTTTGACATCCGATATCTCGGCTCTGGAAGGGTCTAGAGCCTCCATTTTTGCGCGCTGGTCAAAGTCTCGTGGCCCTCTGTCAGAATCCAGAGTTTCGAGAAGATCGGAGGGGGTCAAAATTTCGGCCAAAAACGACAGTGTTACCCCTTATGTTTTTTTTTTCAGGTCAAAACTTTGAAATCCGATATCTCGGCTCTGGAAGGGTCTAGAGCCTCCATTTTTGCGCGCTGGTCGAAGTCTCGTGGCCCTCTGTCAGAATCCAGAGTTTCGAGAAGATCGGAGGGGGTCAAAATTTCGGCCAAAAACGACAGTGTTACCCCTTATGTATTTTTTTCAGGTCAAAACTTTGACATCCGATATCTCGGCTCTGGAAGGGTCTAGAGCCTCCATTTTTGCGCGCTGGTCGAAGTCTCGTGGCCCTCTGTCAGAATCCAGAGTTTCGAGAAGATCGGAGGGGGTCAAAATTTCGGCCAAAAACGACAGTGTTACCCCTTATGTTTTTTTTTTCAGGTCAAAACTTTGACGTCCGATATCTCGGCTCTGGAAGGGTCTAGAGCCTCCATTTTTGCGCGCTGGTCGAAGTCTCGTGGCCCTCTGTCAGAATCCAGAGTTTCAAGAAGATCGGAGGGGGTCAAAATTTCGGCCAAAAACGACAGTGTTACCCCTTATGTTTTTTTTTCAGGTCAAAACTTTGACATCCGATATCTCGGCTCTGGAAGGGTCTAGAGCCTCCATTTTTGCGCGCTGGTCGAAGTCTCTTGGCCCTCTGTCAGAATCCAGAGTTTCGAGAAGATCGGAGGGGGTCAAAATTTCGGCCAAAAACGACAGTGTTACCCCTTATGTTTTTTTTTCAGGTCAAAACTTTGACATCCGATATCTCGGCTCTGGAAGGGTCTAGAGCCTCCATTTTTGCGCGCTGGTCGAAGTCTCGTGGCCCTCTGTCAGAATCCAGAGTTTCAAGAAGATCGGAGGGGGTCAAAATTTCGGCCAAAAACGACAGTGTTACCCCTTATGTTTTTTTTTCCAGGTCAAAACTTTGACATCCGATATCTCGGCTCTGGAAGGGTCTAGAGCCTCCATTTTTGCGCGCTGGTCGAAGTCTCGTGGCCCTCTGTCAGAATCCAGAGTTTCGAGAAGATCGGAGGGGGTCAAAATTTCGGCCAAAAACGACAGTGTTACCCCTTATGTTTTTTTTTTCAGGTCAAAACTTTGACATCCGATATCTCGGCTCTGGAAGGGTCTAGAGCCTCCATTTTTGCGCGCTGGTCGAAGTCTCGTGGCCCTCTGTCAGAATCCAGAGTTTCGAGAAGATCGGAGGGGGTCAAAATTTCGGCCAAAAACGACAGTGTTACCCCTTATGTTTTTTTTTCAGGTCAATACTTTGACATCCGATATCTCGGCTCTGGAAGGGTCTAGAGCCTCCATTTTTGCGCGCTGGTCGAAGTCTCGTGGCCCTCTGTCAGAATCCAGAGTTTCGAGAAGATCGGAGGGGGTCAAAATTTCGGCCAAAAACGACAGTGTTACCCCTTATGTTTTTTTTTTCAGGTCAAAACTTTGACATCCGATATCTCGGCTCTGGAAGGGTCTAGAGCCTCCATTTTTGCGCGCTGGTCGAAGTCTCGTGGCCCTCTGTCAGAATCCAGAGTTTCGAGAAGATCGGAGGGGGTCAAAATTTCGGCCAAAAACGACAGTGTTACCCCTTATGTTTTTTTTTTTCAGGTCAAAACTTTGACATCCGATATCTCGGCTCTGGAAGGGTCTAGAGCCTCCATTTTTGCGCGCTGGTCGAAGTCTCTTGGCCCTCTGTCAGAATCCAGAGTTTCAAGAAGATCGGAGGGGGTCAAAATTTCGGCCAAAAACGACAGTGTTACCCCTTATGTTTTTTTTTTCAGGTCAAAACTTTGACATCCGATATCTCGGCTCTGGAAGGGTCTAGAGCCTCCATTTTTGCGCGCTGGTCGAAGTCTCGAGGCCCTCTGTCAGAATCCAGAGTTTCAAGAAGATCGGAGGGGGTCAAAATTTCGGCCAAAAACGACAGTGTTACCCCTTATGTTTTTTTTCAGGTCAAAACTTTGACATCCGATATCTCGGCTCTGGAAGGGTCTAGAGCCTCCATTTTTGCGCGCTGGTCGAAGTCTCGTGGCCCTCTGTCAGAATCCAGAGTTTCGAGAAGATCGGAGGGGGTCAAAATTTCGGCCAAAAACGACAGTGTTACCCCTTATGTTTTTTTTTTCAGGTCAAAACTTTGAAATCCGATATCTCGGCTCTGGAAGGGTCTAGAGCCTCCATTTTTGCGCGCTGGTCGAAGTCTCGTGGCCCTCTGTCAGAATCCAGAGTTTCGAGAAGATCGGAGGGGGTCAAAATTTCGGCCAAAAACGACAGTGTTACCCCTTATGTTTTTTTTTCAGGTCAAAACTTTGACATCCGATATCTCGGCTCTGGAAGGGTCTAGAGCCTCCATTTTTGCGCGCTGGTCGAAGTCTCGTGGCCCTCTGTCAGAATCCAGAGTTTCAAGAAGATCGGAGGGGGTCAAAATTTCGGCCAAAAACGACAGTGTTACCCCTTATGTTTTTTTTTCAGGTCAAAACTTTGACATCCGATATCTCGGCTCTGGAAGGGTCTAGAGCCTCCATTTTTGCGCGCTGGTCGAAGTCTCGTGGCCCTCTGTCAAAATCCAGAGTTTCGAGAAGATTGGAGGGGGTCAAAATTTCGGCCAAAAACGACAGTGTTACCCCTTATGTTTTTTTTTCAGGTCAAAACTTTGACATCCGATATCTCGGCTCTGGAAGGGTCTAGAGCCTCCATTTTTGCGCGCTGGTCGAAGTCTCGTGGCCCTCTGTCAGAATCCAGAGTTTCGAGAAGATCGGAGGGGGTCAACATTTCGGCCAAAAACGACAGTGTTACCCCTTATGTTTTTTTTTCAGGTCAAAACTTTGACATCCGATATCTCGGCTCTGGAAGGGTCTAGAGCCTCCATTTTTGCGCGCTGGTCGAAGTCTCGTGGCCCTCTGTCAGAATCCAGAGTTTCGAGAAGATCGGAGGGGGGTCAAAATTTCGGCCAAAAACGACAGTGTTACCCCTTATGTTTTTTTTTCAGGTCAAAACTTTGACATCCGATATCTCGGCTCTGGAAGGGTCTAGAGCCTCCATTTTTGCGCGCTGGTCGAAGTCTCGTGGCCCTCTGTCAGAATCCAGAGTTTCGAGAAGATCGGAGGGGGTCAAAATTTCGGCCAAAAACGACAGTGTTACCCCTTATGTTTTTTTTTCAGGTCAAAACTTTGACATCCGATATCTCGGCTCTGGAAGGGTCTAGAGCCTCCATTTTTGCGCGCTGGTCGAAGTCTCGTGGCCCTCTGTCAGAATCCAGAGTTTCGAGAAGATCGGAGGGGGTCAAAATTTCGGCCAAAAACGACAGTGTTACCCCTTATGTTTTTTTTTTCAGGTCAAAACTTTGACATCCGATATCTCGGCTCTGGAAGGGTCTAGAGCCTCCATTTTTGCGCGCTGGTCGAAGTCTCGTGGCCCTCTGTCAGAATCCAGAGTTTCGAGAAGATCGGAGGGGGTCAAAATTTCGGCCAAAAACGACAGTGTTACCCCTTATGTTTTTTTTCAGGTCAAAACTTTGACATCCGATATCTCGGCTCTGGAAGGGTCTAGAGCCTCCATTTTTGTGCGCTGGTCGAAGTCTCGTGGCCCTCTGTCAGAATCCAGAGTTTCAAGAAGATCGGAGGGGGTCAAAATTTCGGCCAAAAACGACAGTGTTACCCCTTATGTTTTTTTTTCAGGTCAAAACTTTGACATCCGATATCTCGGCTCTGGAAGGGTCTAGAGCCTCCATTTTTGCGCGCTGGTCGAAGTCTCGTGGCCCTCTGTCAGAATCCAGAGTTTCGAGAAGATCGGAGGGGGTCAAAATTTCGGCCAAAAACGACAGTGTTACCCCTTATGTTTTTTTTCAGGTCAAAACTTTGAAATCCGATATCTCGGCTCTGGAAGGGTCTAGAGCCTCCATTTTTGCGCGCTGGTCGAAGTCTCGTGGCCCTCTGTCAGAATCCAGAGTTTCGAGAAGATCGGAGGGGGTCAAAATTTCGGCCAAAAACGACAGTGTTACCCCTTATGTTTTTTTTTCAGGTCAAAACTTTGACATCCGATATCTCGGCTCTGGAAGGGTCTAGAGCCTCCATTTTTGTGCGCTGGTCGAAGTCTCGTGGCCCTCTGTCAGAATCCAGAGTTTCAAGAAGATCGGAGGGGGTCAAAATTTCGGCCAAAAACGACAGTGTTACCCCTTATGTTTTTTTTTCAGGTCAAAACTTTGACATCCGATATCTCGGCTCTGGAAGGGTCTAGAGCCTCCATTTTTGCGCGCTGGTCGAAGTCTCGTGGCCCTCTGTCAGAATCCAGAGTTTCGAGAAGATCGGAGGGGGTCAAAATTTCGGCCAAAAACGACAGTGTTACCCCTTATGTTTTTTTTTCAGGTCAAAACTTTGAAATCCGATATCTCGGCTCTGGAAGGGTCTAGAGCCTCCATTTTTGCGCGCTGGTCGAAGTCTCGTGGCCCTCTGTCAGAATCCAGAGTTTCGAGAAGATCGGAGGGGGTCAAAATTTCGGCCAAAAACGACAGTGTTACCCCTTATGTTTTTTTTTCAGGTCAAAACTTTGACATCCGATATCTCGGCTCTGGAAGGGTCTAGAGCCTCCATTTTTGCGCGCTGGTCGAAGTCTCGTGGCCCTCTGTCAGAATCCAGAGTTTCGAGAAGATCGGAGGGGGTCAAAATTTCGGCCAAAAACGACAGTGTTACCCCTTATGTTTTTTTTTCAGGTCAAAACTTTGACATCCGATATCTCGGCTCTGGAAGGGTCTAGAGCCTCCATTTTTGCGCGCTGGTCGAAGTCTCGTGGCCCTCTGTCAGAATCCAGAGTTTCAAGAAGATCGGAGGGGGTCAAAATTTCGGCCAAAAACGACAGTGTTACCCCTTATGTTTTTTTTTCAGGTCAAAACTTTGACATCCGATATCTCGGCTCTGGAAGGGTCTAGAGCCTCCATTTTTGCGCGCTGGTCGAAGTCTCGTGGCCCTCTGTCAGAATCCAGAGTTTCAAGAAGATCGGAGGGGGTCAAAATTTCGGCCAAAAACGACAGTGTTACCCCTTATGTTTTTTTTTCAGGTCAAAACTTTGACATCCGATATCTCGGCTCTGGAAGGGTCTAGAGCCTCCATTTTTGCGCGCTGGTCGAAGTCTCGTGGCCCTCTGTCAGAATCCAGAGTTTCGAGAAGATTCGGAGGGGGTCAAAATTTCGGCCAAAAACGACAGTGTTACCCCTTATGTTTTTTTTTTCAGGTCAAAACTTTGACATCCGATATCTCGGCTCTGGAAGGGTCTAGAGCCTCCATTTTTGCGCGCTGGTCGAAGTCTCGTGGCCCTCTGTCAGAATCCAGAGTTTCGAGAAGATCGGAGGGGGTCAAAATTTCGGCCAAAAACGACAGTGTTACCCCTTATGTTTTTTTTTTCAGGTCAAAACTTTGACATCCGATATCTCGGCTCTGGAAGGGTCTAGAGCCTCCATTTTTGCGCGCTGGTCGAAGTCTCGTGGCCCTCTGTCAGAATCCAGAGTTTCGAGAAGATCGGAGGGGGTCAAAATTTCGGCCAAAAACGACAGTGTTACCCCTTATGTTTTTTTTTCAGGTCAAAACTTTGACATCCGATATCTCGGCTCTGGAAGGGTCTAGAGCCTCCATTTTTGCGCGCTGGTCGAAGTCTCGTGGCCCTCTGTCAGAATCCAGAGTTTCGAGAAGATCGGAGGGGGTCAAAATTTCGGCCAAAAACGACAGTGTTACCCCTTATGTTTTTTTTTCAGGTCAAAACTTTGACATCCGATATCTCGGCTCTGGAAGGGTCTAGAGCCTCCATTTTTGCGCGCTGGTCGAAGTCTCGTGGCCCTCTGTCAGAATCCAGAGTTTCGAGAAGATCGGAGGGGGTCAAAATTTCGGCCAAAAACGACAGTGTTACCCCTTATGTTTTTTTTTCAGGTCAAAACTTTGACATCCGATATCTCGGCTCTGGAAGGGTCTAGAGCCTCCATTTTTGCGCGCTGGTCGAAGTCTCGTGGCCCTCTGTCAGAATCCAGAGTTTCGAGAAGATCGGAGGGGGTCAAAATTTCGGCCAAAAACGACAGTGTTACCCCTTATGTTTTTTTTTCAGGTCAAAACTTTGACATCCGATATCTCGGCTCTGGAAGGGTCTAGAGCCTCCATTTTTGCGCGCTGGTCGAAGTCTCGTGGCCCTCTGTCAGAATCCAGAGTTTCAAGAAGATCGGAGGGGGTCAAAATTTCGGCCAAAAACGACAGTGTTACCCCTTATGTTTTTTTTTTCAGGTCAAAACTTTGACATCCGATATCTCGGCTCTGGAAGGGTCTAGAGCCTCCATTTTTGCGCGCTGGTCGAAGTCTCGTGGCCCTCTGTCAGAATCCAGAGTTTCAAGAAGATCGGAGGGGGTCAAAATTTCGGCCAAAAACGACAGTGTTACCCCTTATGTTTTTTTTTCAGGTCAAAACTTTGACATCCGATATCTCGGCTCTGGAAGGGTCTAGAGCCTCCATTTTTGCGCGCTGGTCGAAGTCTCGTGGCCCTCTGTCAAATCCAGAGTTTCGAGAAGATTGGAGGGGGTCAAAATTTCGGCCAAAAACGACAGTGTTACCCCTTATGTTTTTTTTTCAGGTCAAAACTTTGACATCCGATATCTCGGCTCTGGAAGGGTCTAGAGCCTCCATTTTTGCGCGCTGGTCGAAGTCTCGTGGCCCTCTGTCAGAATCCAGAGTTTCGAGAAGATCGGAGGGGGTCAAACATTTCGGCCAAAAACGACAGTGTTACCCCTTATGTTTTTTTTTTCAGGTCAAAACTTTGACATCCGATATCTCGGCTCTGGAAGGGTCTAGAGCCTCCATTTTTGCGCGCTGGTCGAAGTCTCGTGGCCCTCTGTCAGAATCCAGAGTTTCGAGAAGATCGGAGGGGGTCAAAATTTCGGCCAAAAACGACAGTGTTACCCCTTATGTTTTTTTTTCAGGTCAAAACTTTGACATCCGATATCTCGGCTCTGGAAGGGTCTAGAGCCTCCATTTTTGCGCGCTGGTCGAAGTCTCGTGGCCCTCTGTCAGAATCCAGAGTTTCGAGAAGATTCGGAGGGGGGTCAAAATTTCGGCCAAAAACGACAGTGTTACCCCTTATGTTTTTTTTCAGGTCAAAACTTTGACATCCGATATCTCGGCTCTGGAAGGGTCTAGAGCCTCCATTTTTGCGCGCTGGTCGAAGTCTCGTGGCCCTCTGTCAGAATCCAGAGTTTCGAGAAGATCGGAGGGGGTCAAAATTTCGGCCAAAAACGACAGTGTTACCCCTTATGTTTTTTTTTCAGGTCAAAACTTTGACATCCGATATCTCGGCTCTGGAAGGGTCTAGAGCCTCCATTTTTGCGCGCTGGTCGAAGTCTCGTGGCCCTCTGTCAGAATCCAGAGTTTCAAGAAGATCGGAGGGGGTCAAAATTTCGGCCAAAAACGACAGTGTTACCCCTTATGTTTTTTTTTCAGGTCAAAACTTTGACATCCGATATCTCGGCTCTGGAAGGGTCTAGAGCCTCCATTTTTGCGCGCTGGTCGAAGTCTCGTGGCCCTCTGTCAGAATCCAGAGTTTCAAGAAGATCGGAGGGGGTCAAAATTTCGGCCAAAAACGACAGTGTTACCCCTTATGTTTTTTTTTCA